>VMKM01000435.1:0-347157 GCA_008360985.2 Macquaria ambigua | reverse complement strand
CTCCTAAAAGTAGGTGGACAAGTAAGTGAATGGGACTTTATATATATATATATATATATATATATATATATATATATATTCTGTATATATATATGAGGGTGGATAAACTGCAGAGTGTCAGGATGAGTCAATTCAATATTCTAAGCAGCTTTCAACTGACTTTTTTGAATTTTTTGTTATTAAGAATCCATATCATACAATCATTTGACATAATGAGAATATTCCACATCAGTCAAGTTAAAGGAAAATTTGACATTTTGGGAAATACGCTTGTTCGCTTTCTTGCAGAGTTAGATGAGATGATCGATACCACTCTCATGTTTGTTCGCTAATTACTACTAGGGTCAGAAGTCAGTTAGCATATGCACAGAGACTAGAAACAGGGGTCAACGGCTAGCCTGGCTCAGTCAAAAGAAAACAAAATCCACCCACCAGCACCTCTAAAGCTACCTAATTTAAACAGCATATTTTGTTTGTTTACTCCATACAAAAACCTGGTTGTGGTTTTATTTCACAGCCAGGCTACTGATTACTTTTCAGATTAAAATTTTACATAAAAAAATGTGCAGTTAAAGTTGAATCCAGCGTCTCCAAATCTTTTTGGCTTACATATAAGCAGTGTCTAGTAGGGGCTCCGTGTCATGTTTCTGCCAAAAGGCTGATTTCTTCTCTAAACCTCTCAGATGGGTTCATTGCAATAACTGTTGGAGGCCAAAAGAGGTGAAATTATCCACAATTTCACACACAAACACATTGGCGAAAAGTCCAAAAAGTGAATGCCCATTAGGTAATTTTGTTATGTCTTTACTGTGCCATTTATCCTCACAAGCCCTCATATTTATTATTTTACCATTTGGAAGGGCCTGATCATAAAGTTGTGAACCCATGGACTAAACTGTATATAAAGTAGCTCCACCTCGACCAGCTGCTTACACACTATTGCATCAGTACTAACAATCTGATAATATCATATATAATATATCAGTGCTAGGGGCCATTTTTTCTGTAGAATGAGTACTTTTGATACTTTAAGCATACTTTGTGGTAATAATTCTGTACTTTTACTTAAGGAGTTTGAATGAAGGACTTTTACATGTTGTACTGGTACTTAAAGGATCTGAGTGCTTCTTCCACCACTGCAACCCCCTCATCTAACTCTCAGCAAGAAAACTAAAACAGCATATTTCTCAAAATGATGAACCCTTATTTTAATCGATAGACATGGCATTGAAAAATGATCACACATCAGAAATACAGTTAAAGTGACATTTGTCAAACAATCACAGAGAAAAACAATTGACAATACACTTCACCAGCAATATGTAATCAATATGTAAACATATTTAATTGTAAAAAGAAATCAATAAAGGTAGTGGAATGATTGCAAAAGGATCGAATTACAGTACAGCACTAATTCGAGAGCTCAAGCATGTATTTCTGAAAAACAGATTTCTTACTTCTGTGGTGTGTGTATGATTGTTTGTGTGTGTGTTTCTTAACAGTCAGGGCAAAGAATCACAAGAACCTGCTGTGTTTATCTCAGTGAAGTGAAACGCGCAGGCTACACAGGAGCTGAATGTCAAAGTGAGCATTTCTTGCCACCATCCACAGTATAACCACTGTAGGTCACACTCTGCCGAGGCAAATTAAGGTGAAGTCCAATACCTTGTGATGTGTGTGTGTGTGTGTGTGTGTGTGTGTGTGTGTTTGTACAGATGTGTGTGAATGCTAATACGCTCCGACAAGCTGATAACATATTTCTTGTCATATTGTTTGACATCATTAACTAATAAAGATTGATTGCCCTTTGTTCCCTGTCAATGAGTGTTTGTACTATTGCCCTGCCGCCATGGTGTGTGTGTGTGTGTGTGTTCGTGCGTGTGCATGTGTCTGTGCGTGCAAGAGAGAGAGAGAAAGCTCAAGGCTTTCCCTTCCACAGATCAGAGTCTGGCTGGACCCAACCTTCTCCCATGATGCTTTGCAGGCGGAAATTTTGGAAATACTCCAGGCGGTGGCTAAGAGACAGAGAGAGAGTTTAATGTAGGAGGCGCAAAACTCTTGCACACACTTATACATTCATACACACACAAATACTGTACATCACATTTTTGAGTGTAATTACTTAGCCAAGTGTTGGCTAAGAGCTGAAAAATTAATGTGCAAGTTGACCTGTCAGTACTTTGCTATACACACTTGTTTTTTAAATTTCAACATACATGCTTATACGTGTGGCTGCAAAATTTTTAAAAATTAAAGGGGCACTCCACTGATTTCACACATGGTCAGTTTACTCATCACGAAAAGTTCAACTCAGCCTGTAAAAAAACAGTTGGAAAATGTCTTCTGTGGCTCTAGAGGAAGGTCTCTAACATCTGAGAAAAAAACCCTGATGATGTCATCAAAATAATGATGTCATTAGAGTTATCTAGGCTGGGGCTTGAGACTTACAATTTGCAACAGAAAGCCTATTACAAACTGGGGGGTGGAGTTTGAAAGACGTGGGCATTTACCAGTAAGGGGAAGTCTAACAAAAGGTGCCATGGGGTTGCATTATGGGAAATGTAGGATACAGAATATTTTTAGAGCTTGACCCAAAATAGGGAGTAACCGTCAGGATATCGCGACCTCTGCTGCTTTGATTTTGACCACTCTTTTATAAATCTGTCTGTCACAAGTCCCCCAACTTCACGAAAGTGCAATACTTAATTGCTTGAGTGCCCCTTCAAAACAAGACAATGTTTTACCATAAATAATGTCTCTGTACATGACCTCAAGGAACTGTCCTCGTAGGAGTCGTCATACTCACAAGTTGGGTTTTTGGCCTTCCACTATCTCCTCCTTGGGGATGGGGTAGAGAGCCTCATATGTACGCTTCTCCCCTGAGCCGTGGATGGCATAGGAGTTCATCTTGTTGATATTGGGAGGGAAGTACGACCAGGGGAGGAGAGCCTCACCCATCCACCTATCCCCTGTGATTGTGGCATTAAACACCATGGGCAGTTGTTGCTGGAGAAAGAATTTCAAGAAAAAATAAGAAATACTTAAACACCTTACTCAAAGTACCGCTGTGCCCTTCACTAACACCCTAGATGTCTGCCTACCTGGAATGCTTGGCCGACTCCTGACAGCAATAATATCAGGTGCTGTCCATGTCTAAAATGAAAACAGTTTGTATGATTGTATTAAGACTGTATATACACATATGGACATGGATGCTACAACAGCTTAGCTCTGTACTTACGGACAAAGCTCCACTTCTAGGTAATTTTCTGTAGTACTATCAAGGAAGAAGGACTCCACGACTGAGGAGATGAAGAAGAAAAATAATTGAATCAAGATAAGACCTTCAATCCTACATTAATAAACTGTTCAAAAGGTGTTATTAGCCTCTTCAGCACCTATTCCAGAGAAAAAAAGACAATAATTAAATAATGTGAGTCATTTATTTTAAGTTACAGTTTCACAATATTATGTAAAAATGACAGATATATAAACTTTCAAATAAGATATGAAGACCAGCATACCTAGCAGCATGCTCATTATCTAGTTAGATTATAATGGGGTTGGTTTCCAATCTAATAAGTAACATTAATGAGGCCGAATATGTGGGGCTCATTAACCGGAAATCGAACCTGCTTAAGGTCAATTAGATAGGATTGTTATTACTCAACCTCATCACAGGGTTTAATTGCTGTGTCACCATAATAATGATAATGCAATTACTATTATGGCCTCATAAACAGAGCTAGTCCCTAGTCTCTCCAACCTCATTGAAGTATGAATTTTTATTTTTCAGCTTTTAGAGTGGCCTAAAATCGCATTATACAGACTAAATCTCTAACTCATGACTGGAATAACAACGTTATAATAAGTATTGGGAGGTGGGAACCATAATCTATTACAATAGGTCATAAATGCGACCTTTGTGATGTTTCTACAGTTCAGTTTGAAATGACATTATGGCATCTGGAGTGGGTCACTGGAATAATTACACACTTTTTAATTGGTTAATTATAATCAGTCAAAGGAATAGTTAGACTTTTTAGGAAATACGCTAGAGTTCGATGAGAAGATCGATAACACTATCATATCTGTCTGTTCAATATAAAGCTGGAGCTAAGAGATGGTTAGCTTAGTTTAGCATAACTGACTGGAAACGGGGGAAACCACAACTTGTCGTTTTTATACGGATTGAACAAATGATTTAGAGGTGCTGGTAGGTGGATTTTTTTCTAAGCTAAGCTAAACTAAGCTAACCATCTACTGGCTGTAGCTCTGCTTCATATTGACATGAGAACTGATATGAGAATGGTGTAGATCTTCTCATCTAACTCTTGACAAGAAGACAAATAAGCATATTATCCAAACTATTCCTTTAATTAGCGATACATTAAAAAAACAAATTATAACGTGATTCATTAAATTTACATTTAAGTAATACTATTAAAAACATTTGGTAAAAATGTTATTTGAACACTATCTGTGTGAATTAGTCTTCAAATGATTAAGAAATTAATGATTTCTTAAATGGAGATAAATACAATACTTTTTTAAAGGGGTTTTTAACAATTTTAGGCTACTTTTAGTTATTCAGTTTGCCAATGTGACTTCATATCACATTCCATTAAATCATTAATTTTGTCTTCTTTAAGATCACACTTTTGCAATCACTTTATTTATAGACATTCATCATGGATTTGTTAGTAAATCCCTAAAAGCATGGCCTGAGCTCCTACCCGTCTTACCGACCTTCATAATCCCAGAGTCCAGGGAAGGGCTGACTGGGGGGCCCTGCAGGAGCTTCTGGGTCATTGAAGAAGGGACCAAACACCTCTATCTTCAGCCCTCCTTGCCCAGGAGAGAAAACGATCCTGATAGGGTCATGATTCACAGGATTGCTGTCCCAGGTGTGCTGGATCAAAAACTGCATCTGAGTAAGAGGACTGAAAGAAAAAAAATCAATCAGAATGAGAATCTGCTCTGTGACCATAGTGACACAGTGCCGCATTTGCAAACTTACAGAGATTCACAGCATAGCAGAATGTGGATAAGTGTCATAAACTGTAGTCCACGAGCTACCCCCATGTTGTCAAAGCTCCAAAGACTCACTGGCAAAAATACTCTCAAAAGTGCTCCAGCTGAGCTTGTCATGTCTTAATATACCCACGGTTTGGCTCTTTAAGCCGTTTGTTATCAAATTAGGTTTATGTTCTGTTACTGAATAACTTGTCAAGATAGTAGAATTGACTTCCTGATATCGAAAACTTGGAATTATCAAATTAAACTTACTTGGTGTCCATGTTGTGGTTTCAGATTAGACTTGATTTCAATTTTTAACAAACTGGAAAACAAACTACTAACATAAATTATACAACGTTATCATAACCAAACTCAAATTTTGTTAGCAAATCATATGACCAGTTGGCCGAGAGCTATCCAGCAAATGTTATACCCATAACGTTACGTTTGTTACTTTCTGACGAACCAGATACGCTCGTCCGGGTGAAAAGATAATCTCTTTCTACTTGAAAAACGTCATATATGATACTCAAACTGAAACTAAAAGATTATATTTCTTGAATTGACATATCCTTCCAAATATCTCGGACCAGAGCTTCCCGACCCAGAGCGGAACCTTTTACTACTTACTCTGTTGTGCAGACGGAATAACTTCTGCGATGCACATCTTCATTGCCATTGGTTGGTATTTGTTTACTTCAAAACGGACGGCGGAACCCATTATTAAAGTAAAAAGCCCATTTATAAGGTACTATTTTAAACTACTAAATGTCAGATAATACATTTATCTAACTCGGAAGCGTCACCTTTCTCTGAAAATAGATTGTGTTGCATGTTAGCCATTTGTTTAACAGATGAAAAGGTTGAGTTAGCTAAGCTTAGCTGAGATTGATTAGCTGCCCCAGCTAACGCGAGCTTCACCTGGTAACCACAGGTAACGCAAGCTAGCTCGCTATACCTGTTTTTTTAGCAGCTTTGTAACGTCGTTAGGTTTCCTGAAGCCATGAATGTTACTGTTGAAAGACAAATTTTCTCGCACTGACACGCTGCATTGAAAAGAACTGTTGGCATAACTTGGACAAATTGTACCTGCTTCTATATTATCGTCAACGTTTAGTTTGCGAGGTAACTTACTGGTGATCGATTTCAATTTGCCAACGCACATTGTTTTTACTTCTGTTTAGACTACACCTTCAGCATGGAAGCAGAAGTTGAGTTTTTACGTGATCAAGGTAAGGACAAAGCAGGGAGGATAGCTCCATTAGGTTGTCAGGTGACACTGTCAAATAAATAGACCAACATCAAGGCTATTACTCATCGATAATCTCAGAATCAGTTTTAGGAATTATGTTGAGACTGGTATGAGTGCAGTCCTAAATAAATACTGACGATGACATAATTTTAGGGTGCATGACAAGCTCCTTAAGCGCTGATGAAGGCTAATAGTAGATGTTCTCTAAAACTGACAAAATGACCTACATATAAATGATAGTTAACCTCTTTTTGTAAATGGGTAGCACAGTCTAGCACACTCAGCACAATGAGATAGGCAATGCTTTATCAGGACTGTTCGTCTACTTTAATTCCATTGTCAAGGTGCTTATGCAATTATCCATCCAGGACCAATTGCTGATACTGCAGCGTTGATTTGATATTATCCAACATATTCATGACAGTGACAAATCCAAGGAAACTAATGAATTATATGAAATCTCTTTGATTAAATACTTTTACTCTTCTGCCTAATAGTAGGACTAAATGTTCACACCCAGATTTTTGGGTTGGTTAGGACCGATTTCCTACTCTGAAAGGCTTGATGAATACATGCCTAGGTCTCTCTCATAATTCCATGACTTTGTGTCTCTTTCTTCCTCCTCATGTGCATCTTTTTCTGTTTATCCATCTATAACCTTTGCTGCCTTCTTACATACTTTTTCCTGTCACTTATTCCTGGCCTCTGTTTTTAATTATCTCTATTTGTTTTGAATAACTCTCAACTGTAACTAACTTCTAGCCCAATTTTTGACTGCTCTCAGCATAACTGCTATAACTTTGCTCATGGCTGCAGTGGCAGTGTACTTACAGTCAACCGTTGCTGCAAGTCCAGAGTCAACATGCAGTTCTAAAATGTTTGTAATGCTCTTTTTCTACTTTACCTATAACTGATGATTGGTGAGTGGTAATATTTTAAACTACGACCTCATTTGTGAAAATTAGCATTTTCAAAATAGCCCAGTTTGGTGGGGAAACCTGGCAATTCTGAATAGTGGAGCAACGTGAGTGTGTGTGCTTGACTGTGTGTGTGTATGTGTGTGTGTTTGTTTGTTTTCAGTCCACAGGTTAAATTCTGCTCTCAGCCAGTATCAGTATGGGCACCACACTCAGTCCGCATCACCTCAGGTATAAAGACATCTGCAAAAACTCCATAAACTGACAAAGATTTAGCCCATTATTTGATATCATCAGTAAACAATTTGTGTTTATTTATTTGACTTTGTTTATTGAACAAGATATACCATGCATATATGGGGATTTTGATTCATGAAGCCTCTTCTCTGTAACCCTTCCATCTGTATTTTGTTTTGTTAGTAAAGGAAACCGAGTACTTAGTGAAATGAACTACAACTGGACATCTCATAATGCCACCCTCACCCCCTGCATCTCTTATGTTCATCAGGTTGAAGAGGCAAGACGGGCAGAGTCTCCTGCACCCTGGATCTCAGATAGAAGGTCAGGTGCAATAAAAGTCTTTATTTATTAATTTTGAACAACCCTCTGTTGATATGAGGGCACTGGAGAGCAAATACTTTTTACCTTTTTTTTTTTTACCCAAGTGACATCATTATTCATCCGTGTTACAGTGTAATGGCTCCTTTGATAGCGGAGTATGATCGGCACATGGATGAAATGACTGAACAGCTGCAGAGATACCAGGTGAAAAACAATGAGACACACAAATTCAATTCAGACAATGAAATGAGATATTTTAACTAACAAACATATTAAATATCTTGACTTCATCTATGGAATATTATAAATATACTGTAGATATAAACTAAAATAATGGGATGTTTAAATTTAAGCTCTTGAAATATGATACACCGAGTAGTAGAAAGCCCAAAGGCTAGAGCTGAGTGATGAATATATCTGTTAATCTGAATCTGTTTTAATGAGTAACATATTTTTGTTGGCTTTCTCTAAAGAATACTGATCTTTTATCATTTTTTAGTCATGTGTTACCTTTCAAAGGTGCAAATCTGGACTTAAATTTGATTGCAGGTGCCCTAAAATGTATCAGGACATCTTAACTAATTAATAACACTCAGTATTGATCCACTTGTTTGAATCAACAGGCACTGATGACAGATGTCAAAGTGAAGTTGGCGAGGGTTGTCAAGGAGAACGAAAGGTAGAAAACTTCTGCTGGTGTCAACATATGGAGAGTAGTTAGAGCAGAGGAGACAAAAGCAATCAACATCAACCAGGCTTTTCTGTCATGAGAGATATTCTTAGAGAATTTCAGATATGATACTGGTTTACTACCTTGAATTATTAAACATTGAGTGACTATGATTTTATTTCTATGCCTCACCAAAAATAAGGTAACAGTGAGTAGTGCTAGTTGAGTAGTGATGTTAGTTTGGTTATTAGTTAGGTCTTTGTTTATTGTCAATGCATCTTGATCATTTACATTACAGCCAAATAAAGTGTGCTTGATTGACTTTAATTAAAGGGTAACTCGGGTATTTTCAACAACTACTCAACCTCTCATGAGAATTCAGAGCAAGACTTTTCCCTGAGTGAGACTTCTTTTTGTGGTTAAACAAAGAGGATCTTACTCTTTAACAAAAAGGTCTGTCTCTGTAGGGATCCTTTCCATAATGTTGTCAGACACTTTGAATAACAATCTGAGTCTGTCAGTGGCAAAAACAAGCACTTTTAGTGGACGTACTTGATGGGCGCAGTTGCCCCAAAGGATTACGTTGCAGCCATTGCAGCCTGTTCGCAGATGCCTGCTGAGGCGATCTACTGGACCAATTCCAAAACCTTTGGTAATTATTAGTCATTTAGACCCCAAAATTAGTAAAAAATAGGGCCCAGGTTTAAATACCAGAGTTTCCCTTTAAGGTTGTGATATTTTATTTACAATCAAAAGCTATCTGCAATTATTATTATTTGCATAAATGACCCTTTCAATATCAACCCCTACCTTTGCCAGGCTGCATGCAGAGCTGAGGGAGTCTGTTGAGAAGCAGCTTCATGCCCTGCCGGTGGCTTCAGGAGTGGAGGGCAGCACTCTGGAGGAGGAAGCAGTCATCAGAAACCTCCAAGAACAGGCCCAGCTGTCTGAACAGGTCTGCATATGTCCACACGCGATGTCTAAACCTATGTAGATTAAGTCCACATTTACAATTATATGTTTATACTGTCCGTATAATTTGTTGTACTGTGTCATGGTATGATCTAAAGGAATGCTCCGACACTGTGGGAAATACGCTTGTTTGCTGTCTGACTGGGAGTTAGATGAGAAAAACAATATTAATGTGTTTGTTTCTGTGCATTCAGCTGAGAGATTTGTTCCAGGCATGTTTAAGGCAGAACTACTGTATGTAACTGAACTACTGTTTAGCATGTTTAGTGAAAATGCTAAACTAATCTAACAGTGGCACAAGTGGCGAAGAGTCAGAAAAGTGACTCAATAATGTGCATTATACAGCAGTATTTACCTAAAGGTGGCTAACATTAGCTACCATAGGGTACTGGTCATACCAGACCAAGTAAGGCTGCAACTGCAAACCCCCCTAGTGCATTGAAATGAGCAAGTGTGCATGTTATTAATTATGAATTCAACCTTTAATTTGTAAGAGGAAGAGTGTGTCATTTCTTCTTTCAAATGTTACATAGTCTCGCTTTAAATGGGCTCAGTACAAAGACTGGAAGCAGACAACTACTTCAGATAACTTTTAAACTGTCATATTTGCATGTTGTAGCTTGTGTATTTTACACATGTAGCAACAGAAAACGACATCATTTTTATTGAGTAGTTGGCTGGCGCGTTGGAGCTATTAGCTGACAGCAGCAGCAGCAACAACAGCTGGTCCCAGTGGCTCTACACAGCACTGCCCTTATAATGAAGTTGCCAGCTTTGCACACTTTCATAACTGAACACAACCCCTGTGATTTTTGAATTTAGTGGTGACTCACTTCGATTGCTAACAAGATACAACAATTTTGGAGCTGTTCTCTTTTACAGAGTCCAGCTGTTTTCTGTGCCTGTTCTATACCAGGTTATGTCCTGGATCAGTCTTTCTACTGAATGCACAGATGGTTGGTATTGTTCCTGTCATGTAACCCCTAGTAAGTAACCAAATGTCTTTAACAAGCATAAATGCGTGTGTATGAACGTGTGTGCGTATTTTTACATGGATTTGTTTAGGAGCGGGTGCAGGCCATGGAGCTGTGGCAGACAGCAGCCCAGGAGCTGGACCGCCTCCAGCAGGTCTACCAGAAGACCATCTCTGATGGACAGATCCACGATGCTCAGAGACTGCAGCTCAAGGTCCAGTATTCCCACATTAACATGCAGCACATTATCAGTACATCAACCTTTCACCACTAGATGGAGCCAATATCATGGAAATTAGGTTCATTAGAGCAGTTTGGCCTCCGTTAATTCTTGATATAAGCAAGAGGTAATTACAAGCAGTTAACTTTTATTGAATGCCGCTTTTTTTTTCTCCTGCCGAAGGATCAGCTTGTTCAGTTCCAGCAGCACACACACAAACTTCAAGTGGCCAATCAGAAACTAGAATCGGTAAGTGATGGTTAATTAAAAGCATGTTAAATTATTGCCTCCTAATTAGCCATGGGATCGAAATGCTGAGCACTTCTCCGAAATTAACCCTGCTCTAATAATGAATCTTTTAACTAAGTGAATCGGTTTCTAAATCACTCTGGTAGTCAGCCAGAGCTGCCTTGGTTGTATAATGGACTGTCAGCACGCTTGTTAATCCTCTAACTACCTTAGCTCTACCTTAGCCAGCACACACTTTATACACTAGTCTCTGTCTCTCTCTCTCTCTCTCTCTCTCTCTCTCTCTCTCTCTCTCTCTCTCTCTCTCTCTCTCTCTCTCTCTCTCTCTCTCTCTCTCTCTCTCTCTCTCTCTCACTCACACACCTACAGTCACATATAAATACACTCAGCATCAAACTGTTGAGACTCTTATTCTCTTTTTACTCTATCAGTAATCTGATAGAGGCTCAACTTCACTTGGAGATTAAGGCGTACAGCATATTGTGCATATATTTATTCACATACGAACCGATGCACATGCGTGACTGGTGCTTACCTAGGACACGATACAGTGTGTGAAGAGAGAGTAATACTATATCCCTCTGATGCATTTTTAATGAGAGGGCAAGCCTTGGGCTTTCCCCTCTCTGACTTCTCATACAAGCAGCCTTTTTCAGTTACTGTATGTGAGAACGATTGACTTTGTAGCCATGAATGCCTGACGGGCTCTTTACAGTTTGTCCCAAAAGGACATAGAAAGTTTTGAAAGATAAGTTTTAGGGGAAAGTTGGTTTTGGGACAAAGCTTGAGGTGCGTGTTTGGAGTCATGCCACACAGATGGCAGTCTTGTCTCTCCTGCCACACACAGACTAACCAGCAGTTCCTGAAGACGGTGATGGAGCAGAGCACGGAGATGGAGGAGCTCCACAGCCAGCATAGGTAACTAAATACCTCCGTGATTCAATATGGCTGCTTCCGGAGGTCTTGCTCTGTGAGGTTACTTTTACACCTTCAATGCCAATTTCCCACATCAGTTGTAAACTTGCCGTCAGTAGAAAAGGTTTGTTTCATGGCCAGTGACCTGTGTACAGTACCACAGGTTGCACCAGCAGAAGTAATGCAAGTTACTGTAGGAAAACTGGTAGATGCAGGATGTGCAGTTATTTGGTGTGAAAGAGTCTCACAGTGTCCAACCCACAGAATCAACCCCATGTTGGGAACTACAGGTTGTCTGTATGTCAGTGAGAAAAAAAAGTGGCATGTGCATGATATTTTCTTTGTGGTTAAACTTTAGAATCTAGAAGCTTAGAACTTCGCTTCTTATTCACTCTTGCTGAGAGTTAGATAAGAAGATCAATACCACTGCTAGCTGCTGCCTGTTTCCAGTCTTTATGCTAAGCTAACTGGCTTCTGGTGCTAGCTTCATATCTACTATACAGACATGAGAGTGGTATCAATCTTCCCATCTAACTCTTGGCAAGAAATTGAATAATTATTTTCTATAATGTCAAACCGTTTTCTTTAATTGTAATAACCAAATAAGGTGACTATAAATTCACTATGGTTTTCTCTCTGTCCTCGTGGTGTAGGCAGGCCAAGGCTGAGCTGAGGACGGCCACAGCCAAAGTGGATGAGATGACCAAATTGCTGCAGAGTGTCCAGGACCAGATGCAGAGACGGGTGAGAGAAGATAATAAATGGGTTGAATAAAAAAATATGTTGCAGAAGAAAATTGGTTGACCACCTGAGTAGGGAAGGTAGTGGAGAACTTGATCAGGACTCTTAAGACTGAACACACATTGAAACAGCAGTTGATTCTGTTTCTTAATTAAAATAACATTTATCGGGTTTTGTGTTTTTTGGCCTTTTGGCATCACTTTGGGCTATAGTAGCCACCATTTGTCATTGCTTTGGATATTTCATAAACAAAACGATTAATCCAGTTAATTAAGTGAAAACCAATAGATGTGGGTGTGTGTGTGTGTTTTTAGGAGGAAGATGCGGCAGAGGCTCAGGGCCGAGAGGATGCAGCAGACAGACGGCTCCAGCAGCTCCAGGCGGCCTTGAGCCAGCTAGAGGCCAGGTGAACACATGTAATCCCATTTTCACCCTGCTCTGACCCTTTCAAGAGTTTCAATCATTTATGAAATGTATGCAACACCGTGGAACTGGATGTAAATTCCAGACCGATGAGGTGAGGAAATTGTATAAAATGTGTAAAAGTTCAGCACGTTTTGCAAATGGGTCACAAGACATGATAATACCATATTCTGTTTTTTTCAAATAGAGTCAAAATATATAGCAGAAACCCAACAACATTAACCAATTTAAGGAAGAACAGTAGTTGAGCTTCTGGAATCTTTTGGGAAGTGAAGGAATTTCACATCAGAATTACAGCATCGCAGAGCCAAGCAGCATTTCCTCGTCTCGCACTCACTCCTTTTTCTCCACTTGCCAGACTAAAAGCTGCAACTCAGGAGGCAGAGGCAGTTCGCAGAGAGCAAACTGTGTGGGAGAGAAAGGTGGGGGAGCTCCAGGCACGTTGTGCCACCCTAGAAGAGGAGAAGTATGAGGCCCTGTCCAAAGTCCGCGAGAGCGTTCAGGTGGCTGAGGAGGCTGCATTGCAGAAAGACCAGGTGACGGCGGTCTTAGTCTCTTCCTTTCTTTCTCCATCCCTTCCCCATTTTTTTGTTTTTTTCACTGGCCGAGCCTTCCTCTAAATCTGCGCTATGCTCTGACAAGTGTCTGAACTTTGCTTACCGAAATGTGTAGCTGTGTCTGTCTTTACCCCTCTCCCTTCAGGCCATGTTAAGAGAGAAACAGAAGACAGAAGAGCTGGAGAAGACAAAGGAGGCCATCAAACAGTTAATCCAGGATGCTGCAGTCCGTACCAGAAAAGAGGTGTGGAGTTATTGAATGGCTCTCTGAGCACTGCTGGGCTGTTTCTACAGAAGTTGATACAGCAGTGAAACTCCATGAAAGAATGTTAGTTGTCAGTTAGTTGTTAGTTGTAAAGACTGTAATAACTTCAAAATATCTTATTCTACTAAATGCCCTCCATTTGTTTAGCTCCGTATGTGACTAAAATCTTCTTTTAAGCTACCGAATGTATCACACCATTACTTAAAAGCTCTGGATGATGTCAAGATATTTGGTGCCAATTCTAAAAATTCAAAGAAATTAATATCTGTAAAAACTACAGAAACCACAGAATTTCTGATTTATAATTAGCCTTACATGGAAGCGCAACCTCTGACTGTACTGATGTACTAAGCCAAAAGCAAAGCACTGCTCTTTCCCCCTGCCTAGCCTCAGTTGGGGACATGGTGATTAATGCTCCATTAATGGATCTTCTTCATCAAGTCCTTCAACTGTTTAATCCAGTTAATGAAACCTAGCATGACTGCAGCGCTGGCTGGCCTTCAAGAAAAGATGGTATTTTAGAGTAACTGTTGATGTGTTAGACTTTCTGTAAAGTATGGACCTTCCCTTATTACCTTCCAGGTAATTTTCTCATGTTGGAGGTTGAGTTTAAGCATTGAATCCAAAGTGAGCCCAATTTTTCACCTTAATTCTCTCTGCCTCATCTTCACTTAAAGTCATTCAGTGATGAGATAAGCATGTGTAATGAAGAATTAATCCCAAAACTGCTTACATTGGCAGTCAGACTTACCCGAGGACTTAAGTACCACTTATACCCCTTTTCCACCAAGGCAGTTCGAGGGCCGGTTCGGAGCCGGTGCCTAATCTCGAACCAGTTCTTCATGTGTCGACAGCCAAAGGACCAGCTCTCGTCCAGGAAAAGTGGTTCCAGAGTGGCACCAACACTTTGCTGGTCTAGAACCAAGAACCACTTACGCCAGGGGCTTGGGGCGGGATTATTGTGACCCAACAAGACCAACTAAAACCTACGTTGTGTTGAGTGGTAATTGCCTTTCTTCTTGAATGTAATCGCCGTCCATAGCAATCACAACGAGCAACACTTGTAAAGAGACGATGTAGTCCGCCATTGTTGCTGTTGTGCTTGATGTTGGCGCTAGTGTTGCTGGGAAAGCGGAGACGTATACAGTGACGTAATGACGTGGCTCTATGGTGGCTCTCTAGCCTGTGGAAAAGCAAACCGGTTCTTAGAAGGTTCGCAAGTTGAACCAACTCTGGACCGGCACTAGCACCAGACCAGAACTAGCACTAGGTTCGCGTTGGTGGGGAGGGGGTATCGGACAGTTATGCATGAAGGGGGGAGTTTCCCAAAATAGAGGTGTGTTTGCATTTCACACTCAGAGCTTAAAGGTACCCTGTGGAGTTTTGACCGCTAGTAGCACTATGGAGCAGTGTTTTTAAGAGTGGGCCCTGTTTTCTCAGTATCTTGCGAACATGCATGAGGATTGCATGTGCAGATGGCGACACAAAGTCCTGCCCATGGTTTCACGCTTTTCCACTGATGGACAGCCGGTGGATGTAACGTGCCAAGAAATGTAGCAACATGCCAACCAAGGCAAGGAAAAAGTAGAGTGCTAGCAGGCAAACATGTAAACAATGAAGGTTTCAAATTCTTCTAAAACTTGTCTCTGCAAATGTTTTATGAGGAAGGAAATGCATTCAACATGTTAAGTAGGTGATGTGTTTTGGTGAGAAACATTGATCATAAAGGAAACTTTGTTTATAAAAGATGGGTTAGCTTTAAAGGCCCGCCATTTCTGGAGTTTCCTTGTAAAGAAATAAAGTTTCTGTCCTTGCGTGCGTTCATGAGAACAAACAAAACAAGGCCCACTCTTAAAAACATTGCACCATAGCGCCACTAGTGGTCAAAAACTCCACAGAGTACCTTTTAAGGAAGTTACTTTTTTTTTTACCTCTAAGAGATGTTTTGTTGCTGAAGAGTAATGACTTAATTCAGATTTGGACAAGCAAGGCTCTATTTCAGTGCCCGAAGAGTTTTCATTTCCTTGCAGGAATCTAGGGTTACAGCCTAAAAATAATGAATTTCACCTTTCATTATCACTTACTGGGGGGGCATTTGCCATTATTTTGATAGTGTACAGTAGAGAGGTGACAGGAAATGAGGGGAGAGAGAGAGAGAGAAGGGATGATGTGCAACAACGGTCTCTGGGCCAGACCCGAACTGGGGACATTGAGATTACATGTTCAGCATTTTAAAATCCAAGGCCACCAGGATGCCCCAAGCTAGTATCGCTTGTTACACATAAGGAAATTAAATTAGTTAAATATACCATTTTAGAAATGTTTAATGAGACATTCTGAGTGAGTCGGTATGCAGCGGCTCAGGTTAACTGTTTTGTCTGAAAGCTGCTAATCTTATTATTATTATTATTATTATTATTATTATTATTAGTGATTATTAAGAATTAATTTTAATTTTACTTTTGTTACCTTGCATTCATTGGACCACAAGGACAGCATAGAACACTAGCAATATGAAGACTATACATCACTGTTAGAAGAATACTACAGAGGTTTCTCTATCACATTGACCTTTGTCCCTCTATTTTTCTGTTTCCTCAAACTGGCAAATAGACAGAGAATGTAAATCCAAATTATTATCGTCAAGAATTCAAGTCAATAAATACATTACAAAGTTACTGCTAGATGTTTATTTGCATCTTGACCTTTAAGTTTTTTTATTATATCCTCATACATTTTACTCTCCACTTTTATTTCACTGTGCTATTTCAGATGCATGTGTTGCTTTTCCACACGTTATCGCTGTTTCCTTTATCAGTCTGCTTTTTCTATTGCCCCAAAATCTTTGGTATTAAAGGCTTGACACATTAGAAAACCTCATTCCTAAAAAAAATCCTTACAGCCTCAGTGGTGTGGACTGGTCATTTTGGGGTGATTTTAGTAATCTGAACGTGCTGCCCAAAAGCCAAAATAAGCACGGTCAAAGCAAAAGTCTGAATACGGTAATTTTCCTCACACATGTTTTGACCTGAACTTACTGCTGAGTTAAGTGGCCATCTCAAGTACCTTCTTTTTTGTCTAATGAAAGTTACTGTCTATGTACCAGATCCCAGTAGTCATTGCTCATTTTGGAACTGTGACTTTATCTTTAACAGGTGGATAATGTGCGCAAGCAGTGCAATGTTCAGATCCACCGTATGGCCGAGGAGCTGTCTGCACTGCAGCTGGTGAGAACCTGGCCTGTTAAGGACACATTTCTTTCAACATTACACTAAATCCTTCTTTTAGTCTCTCTGTCTGCTCTTTTCTTTTTTTTCATTCTGACTCCTTATTCTCTTGTTCCACCTCTCTCTAGGAGTGTGCAGATAAAGAGTCTCAGATTGAAAGGTCCCTGCGAGAGAGAAAAGCTGTAGAGGAGGAGCTGGAGAAGGTATCTATGAAAGTATCAGTGAAACCACAAGAAAGAAGCTGCTAAAGCTAGCCCCAGAGTTCTGATAGTGTTTGATTACATGGTTTTATAATTTAGCTCAGGCAATGCTAATGATTGTTTTAATGAAGCCTGTGGTGCAGGGTGGGAAATTCACTGATAGATAAATGTTCAAATTCACCAGCCACTCAATAGTAAATCATTATTTTGTGTCTGGAAGCCACTTTCATTTTTAACCAGCATTTGGCTGGTGGCTGGTGCTAATTTCCCACCCTGCTGTGGTGTTTTTATGTTTTAAGGTGTATAAGGAGGGCAGGGCAGAGCCGGAGTTCAGGAAGATTGATGCCCTTCACCAGAGGTGTCTAGATGCAGAGAGGATGAAGGACGACATGAGCCTCACTCTGCAAAGCACCCAGAACAAACTGAAAAAGATGGAGATGGAGTAAGTGAGACTTGGCATTGTAGGTTTAATCTTCACTAGTAGAAGTAAACTCTCCACCTTTACTCCATTCATCCTCACATCCTGGAGCACTCACAACGGCAGGGGGAGGTGCCCATGTGGCTCCATCTGCTGCTGGTTATGCTGGTTTTATAAAATATAACATTTTGTCCTCTTCTTCGTCTCTCTCACCCCTTCCTTTTCTCGATCCATCTGTCCATATGTAGCTACAGTGAGGAGCTGTCACGGTGCCAGGAGGAAGTGAGGCGGCTGCAGGGCTCTCTGGCTGCAGCCCGGGACGACTGCGTCAGCGTCAGCGAGGAACGGCTCCAGCTGCAGCAGGAGAACTTGCAGCTCCGCAGGGAGATGGATGAGCTTCGCAAGGCCACCCTGCTGGTCCAAAAGAAGGCCAAACAACAGGTAACTTAAAGATGGACAGAAAAGGGAAGAAATGAAGGCATAGATGTTGTCTAACATTATAAATATGTTATAAACCAACATATTGGACTAATAAAAATTTGGACCTGATGATGGTGCTAGATGACAAGTCGGGGGATAACAAAAGTTATTACAATTCATCCAGTGGGGAACATGAACATGACCGGCACATACGGGTACTTCGTAAAACGTCGCGGCCGAGCCTCTTTTTAGGGGATAGAAATCCGAAGACTCAGTAGATGTCAATGCAATTTGACGTGTGTTTGGATTACAACTTTGACAAGTTTGTATGCATTCCTTTCGTATTAAACAAACCTTTGTTTTATAGACATGTCTAACAATTATTTTGCGACCTTGCTTAATCTGAGCGTTCGTGATACTTTGATAAATTAAGGTTGATTGTTCAGCCGTTATGCCCCTTCTTCTCCTTCTTAAACTAATCTTCATGTGTAAAAATCAGTGTAGTGCCCCTTTTAAGAAGAGTGGGAGAAAAGAAGAAAGCAGTAGGGAAAGAAAAAAATGTATTTGTTCAGCCTGCTGATATTCCACTTTTTAAGACCCATCTCAATCAATGGCTTAAGGCAAACCAGAACTGTGATCACTTTTAACTTGACATGTGGCGCAGTGTGTTTTGTCTTTTTGTACATGTGTATTGTATGTTTGTATCTGTATATTGTCACTTGTAATGTTTCTGTTTTTGTTACCTGCCTAAGGACTATGGATGTAAATTAGCATTCTTGCTAACTTTACGTCTTGTATTTTTATACTGATATTCATTAATGTGCTCTGTCCCTATCAAATAAACAAAGTGTTTGCCAAACAACCATTTGGATTAGCTATTACTGAAAGAAACATTTAGAAACTTGCATAGAAGTTAAAAACAGAGAAAGATAGATACTATAATTTTTAGTCATGCTTATATAAAGTGATAATATTATCGTAGATCACATGAATACATTCATTTGAATTAGTTCTGTAGTATGTAAAATGACTTCATCTATTTAAATGAATTTTGGACCAGCAGGTTGACCGTATGCACCCAGCCCCTCACTCTGCTGCCCTCCTCTCAGGTGTCACAGATGGAGCAGGAGTACACCCTGAAGGAGCAGGGACTCGACGCACGGGTGCAGGAGCTGGAGGAAAGCAGCCGAAGCTCTAGCGCTGATCTGACGCGCCTCCTTACAGCACAGCAGAAAAGTACCCAGCGCTGGAAAGAAGAGGCCAAGAACCTGGTTCAGGCCTTCGAGACTAAAATCACAGTCCTCAAGTAAGAACCTGTGAAGGTAGATTTAACATTACAGATATTAAAGAAGGGAAAGAAGGATACAAAATATACAGTGAGAAATGTGCTTCGGGACCAAAAGGTTCCTTAAAATGATGGGGAGCATAAATGAAAATTGAATTTCCTACTCAAACAACATCTGTCAGTGTGACTGGGCATTTTCCTTGTGTAGATACAGGTGAAGCAATGTGGTGAGCAAGCAGGCTGAGCAAACCTTTTTTGTACTTGACAGAGAACTGTTCTGATCCCCAATATGATACAGTTTAAAATAAGATGAAATACATGAATTCATACTTAATATGATACTCTTTTAAGTGCAATAAATTTTTCATGAAATGAAAATATCTTTCTTCTGATACTGCCTAAGGACTGTTTTTTATTGTATTAGTTTTATCACAAACACTGGATCAAAGACTAAGCAATAGTTAAGGTGCAGCACCAAAGATTTCAATAACAGTTGAAACAAATATTAGCTTACCACTCGAAGTTGTTTAGCCCTCAGTGACAGCTGTACTACGCTGAGAAACACTTGAAAATAAAGCTTTTCTAAATGTTTGTGTCTCTGTGAAAAGTGGATTAATTCTTTTATTTTTTACGTTTCTTTCAGGGCAGAGCTGAATCGGCAGAAGCAGCGTTCACACGAGTTAGAGATGCAGCTTGAAACTGACCATAATACCGTTGCTGAGGTTTGTGTAACACACACATACAACCCTGCAGCTTGATTTCCAGTACAAGAGAGTTTAGTATGAAAGGGAGATAAAACTGAGCAATTCTTGGAAACGTCTGGTCTTATAAGAGTAAATGTAAGAGGTTTGTCCTGCACTGTAGCACACTGTCTTCTACCTGCTGTTCAGGCCTGTTTAGTTGCTGTTAGCCTCTGCAAATGTCAGACCTCCTTTGTAACAGTGTCAGAGAAGCAGCTACAAAAAGACAAGAAGCAGGAAGCATTTTACTGGGAACATGCAATATTAGCATCAGAAGTGCCAAGCAGCGCGACAAAGCCAATTGGGAAAAGTTTAACTTTATTCAGTCCATCCTATGGACTTCAACAGAATATTTGCAAACTGTTTTTCATACATTTACTCCATCCATGTGAAATAATAATTATTTAGTTGCATAAAGGGTGAAATAATGGTGACTAGAATGATGGGAGCTTGCACAGAGAGACAGACTGGGTGCTCGGGCCGGAGAACGCACGATGAGCTAAAACAAGTTGGGTTTGTTCAGTAGCAAAGCAGTGAACTATTAATGTGAGGATTCACTCACAATTTCTGCATATTTATAAATGCAGAACCCATATCTAATAACAACAGCCAGAAAACAAAGTATGTCTATGGTAATGGATAGTGATAATTGCACCATATGTTCCTTGGTTCTTGAGTGCTTTGAAAACAAAAGCTTTAACACAGTGACTGTAACTAATTGGTATGTGTGTGTTTGTGCAGTATGAGAGGCAGCTAGCAGAGTATCAAGAGAAGACGAGTCGTCTCCAGAGACGACTGACACAAGCTGAACAAAGGGCAACTACTGCTACACAACAGGTACGCGTAACTATGGGTAACATATCTCTCCATGTAAGAGCCACACTCTTATCTGATTGAATACTTATATTATTTATCTGTTGTGCTACATGTGTGTTTGTTTTTAACAGCTGAGCAGGTTGGCATCACAGCGAAGGAAAACAGCCATGGTTGATCCAGAGACTGTATAATGGCGACTGTCATTGTGCTATAGGAGAAATAATGTAGCCATGTGTTTTAGAACATGTTGCACTTTTTGTTAATATGACATCAACATTTTGGCCAAAGGCATTAGACAACAATGGTGTTGTCAGTGCTGTGGTGATTAAATGGAAACATGTTCCAATTTTATACACTAATGATGTACCAAAGGTTTTCTGATGATGATAAATTTGTATTTATAAAGATGGAATGATGTCATTTGTGTTGTATGTAAAATGAACTTTGTTATAACTACAAAATAAACACCTTCAAAATACACCCTTGTCTTTAACGTATATATAGGAATGGGGTTTAATGGGAATTCAATGCTTTGGGTCTTAAATAAGTTCTTCTTTGCGTTTGTCAAACCGCCAGGGTGAAACACGACACCAGCAACGTGCCTTTGTTTGGCTGCGTTGCATGCCGGGACAGAATTTTGTTGCTAGGAAACCGTAAACCTCAGCTGTAGGTCAGCAACCCTTAACATTAGCGTTGTAGATATTAATAAAGCTATTGCTAAGTTATATGAAAAAGATTTCGGAGCTGAATATTTGATACGGTAAGCATGTTTTAATACCTATCAAAGACAATGCTCACTCAATAAGACGAAGTTCACAGATATTCAGCAAGTTGGGAAAGTTTGCTAACTTAACGTTACCGTTTGAAGTCAAGTTAATAAGTTAGCGTTAACTAACACTAACGTAGCTAAAGTTACCTATGTAGCTTAGCTAACTGTATCAACAGCTAATGTCTACCTTGACACAATTGCTTTTTGCGTGATATTACGTAAGTTGCTGTATGCATTGTAGCTATGTGTGGAAATGTTTAATATAATGTGCTGGGGTCACAAATGGGGTTAAGGTTTCGCAAAATTTGACTTTAGCTACTTATAAAGTTAGTTGTGTAATGTTAAATAATACAGTTTGTCTTTACTTTGCTAATTTGTCCGATAAAATAACTTATAGCTGACGTTTCTAATTTATTACTACTAACTCCTCTGTCCTGCTGCCCCTCCACCGCCATAGGGCCTGAGGATACAGTACATGCCATGGCTTCTGCATCCCCGAGGGCCTCTCTGCCGGGCCGCCCTAGCCACAGCAGGGAAAATGAGTCCAGAGGTAGGCCCAGCTAATGTAGGGCCTCTTAAATATGAAAATGTACTAGTTGTGTTTTACATGTCATTAGTCAAGTCCTTAATTAAGTGTCAGTAGTAAACTTAAACTGCACTTGACATACTGTCCCAGAGCGGCTGCACAAGCTTCCTGAACTACAGAGCCCCACCATCCTACCAAGGCCTCCAGTCCATGTTCAAGACACACAGGTGAGACTTTGCAAACTAAGATCAAACTGAGACGATATGAAATACCATCTACTGTACACCCAATTTAGCACTTAACAATACTATTAATATATATTATCCTTGGCTCAGTCAGTAATTACAGTATGTAGATATGAGTCTTTTGTAGATGTCAGTTTCTTCCCCTTAATCTAGGCTGTGCTGAAGAGACGTGTAAAGCGGAACCAACCCAGTCTCCACCACTTAAAAGCCCGTGAGCAGATGTTTTTTCCAGGCTGGTACACTCAGTCACCTTCCTCTCAGCAAACAGAGCAGCCACACAGGCGTCGTGAACAATTGTCTGTCCGTCTGCCTCCTCTGCAACCCTCAGCTAAGGTCAGTGGCAGACATGTTTGAGGAAGAGTAAGCATTGCTTAAAAGATGCCCATAGTGCATGATGGACAGGTTCCTCAAAAGTATCTTTTACGATGAAATGATTTCATAAATCTAAAATAAAGGCAATGCTAAACCCGTAGACTACCAGTAAAACAGTGGCAAATGTATCAGTCTATATATCAGGCTACCTAGCCACGTGCAAGTCAAAATCTTTATTAAAGCCTCAAATCACTGTGTTTTGTCTTTAAATAAGCTACTTGCAGGAGGAAATTCATCTTTGTTTGTGTCTCTCCACCACCCCCAGAATGTGGTGTCAACCCCTAGTCTCCCCAAACGGCCCTTTTCCATTAAGAGTGATGGACACCTGGACTCTCCCTCCAAAGTTCAAATTTATGAGTACAGTAAGGATGACTATTTGATGATCAACCATGGAGGTGTGTTATCAGTGTGTGACAACGAGTTTAACTTCACAACCCTTGAGCGCTGGGAAGAGGAGTATAAGTACCACTGCAAGTTGATCAGCATCCCCTTCTTTGCCCTCTTCAAAAAGTGGAAACCCTTCTATGTCTGGCGCACTGGAGTTCGTGCCAGGAAGATTAATTTGGCAAGGGAGTCCCTCCGAAACAGTTTGTTTATTGTCCATCAGGTATGTGACTTATAAATCGAGGTCTGGATTTTCTCTCAATCTGTCTTAATGATCTTGAATACCATACCTTGTAAATATGCTCACTGAAAGAAACAATCTTTGAGGTTTACAACTTTGAATTAATGTGAGTGGTGTGGATATTATGTTGTTATTAACATTTGTGTATATCATACAGTCTCTAAGTCCTGCACTGGTAGACATCAGGAAAATGTGTTTCCAAATCAGTGACACGGGCTTGGGTCACATGGAGAGAAAACACACGTACACACTGCAGGAGTTCCAGGACACCCAGTTCAAACAACTGCAAGAGGTGCAGTTATTTATACAAATGTATACAAAAATTGTTTCAGATGTTTAAAGTGTATATACATACATTTTGTATGTCTTTGTGTGCGTCTTCAGGAGCTCATCGCTCTTATTTGTTCATTATTGTCAGGTACTGACTGACTTGGAGAAGTTTCAAGACCTGGTAAAGGAGTTGACAGTTTGTGCCTGTCGCAACTACTTGTCAGAACCTCAATCCACATCTCAAAAGTCAAGTGCGTACACACTGACCATATGGAAACACTGGAATGTACATACATAGACCACAATGTTGAAAGGTTGATAGTGTACTCTGTTTTTCACAGATGATCAAAAGAGGAAGAACATTATTGCAGAGATCAACAGGACTTTTCTCTCTAGCCGCCTTGTCTGGTGGGTCATTTTCTTATATTTCTTTCCCTTTGCTTTCTGTCTCTATTTGTGTGCCAGACATATCTGCTTTTTTTTTTTAATCACAGAAGACATTTTTACATGTCACAGTCAGAAAACACAGGTGTAAATAATGGAATTAATGATGGCTGAATTCCACGTAGCTGTCATGGCTTACTGGGACACTTGAATAGAACAGAGTCATCACTAATGTTATTAGTAACACCTGTTCTTCTCCTACAGGACTATGACAGGTCAAAATGTTGGCTGTGAAAAAGGCCTTTGTCATCATGTAATCAGGCACGTCTATCACATTAATCCAGTCTCCACTCTCACCTACCCAGCTTCATCCGTCTTGTTGACTATTTGGTCGTCCACACCTTGCACCTCTTGGTGGTGAATGCAGTGGCCAAATTACTGGCTGTGCTCCAGGAGCAGGTACATCAAACGCCCAGCCATGGCGTCATTCAGAGCTGGAGCCAGCACTCTGAGGCTGCCACTGACCCTACTGAAGAAGAACTGGATAAGAAGGTAGGGCATTGTTTCTGTGTTATTAACAGTGACACCACAGTCATTACTACACCCACCAAATTTAATTTTCATGCAGACACAGACCAGTGTTCAGTTTTGGTTTTGGTTGGTGTGTGTGTCTTTGTTAGTCGGTCAAGTCAGAAACTCCCCGTGTCCAACCTATGTTCATCTCTGAGCTGATGCTGGACACAAATGCCTTGACCTACAAACCCTCTGAGGAGAACTTTCAGGTTTGTTTTCTAAATTGTTATGAACTGTTATAAGTTATTTGTTATCCATTGAACACCCATCTACAGTGTACTCCTTGTTAAATCCTACAGGAGGCTGTTACAGAGATCATTGGGCAGTTTGAGAAAACAGTGATGTCAGTTAGAACACTTACGGCAGATCCTGATTTTGATTCACTGACAGAGCCCGGAGAGCACAAGGTATTAAAAGAAATCACCACCTCAACCTGACAGCCCTGATGTGTATATTCAGGGTAACTTGTTCTAAATAAATATTAAGGTAATGATAGATTTTACTTGAATTGTAATTGATTTGTGTATGTGTTTTTATGTGCATTTTTTTTTTTTTTTACTTTTAGACATTGAAAAAGAATTATGTGGGTGGCCCCTGTTTGGAATCCATCATAGAGAATGATGGCCACCTTCAAAGTATCATCCAAAAAATCAAGGTCAGTTTTTACTTTGCATAGGTTTCTATCCCTGGAGGTGGTACTTTGTCTGTACAGTACTGTGTATGTATGGGCCTGATTTGTTTTTCCCCTTAGGAGTCACTCCGGTTTGCCTTTGATGCAGCAAAAGTATACTCAAACACGTTTGAGCGCTTTCGGCTGTTCTACAAAGAGAACGAGAGTCTGGATCTGGATGCAATGCGGCAACAGGATCATGGTGATCTACTATACATTGACATAAACATTATTCTTGTAACACATCTCCCACGCACAACACAAAGAGCAGCTCAGTTGAGAATAGTACTCGTGCAAGTCTTTTTTTGATAAGAGAGAGGCCTTTGTTGCCAGCTGTACTGGTATTGGAAACATATTTTGGACAAAAACATGGTTGCTCAAATCAGGTCTGTGCCTTTGGTGAATCATCAGTCCAAATAGGATTTTTTTATTTTCAAGTAAAGACACCGCTCACCTGTTCTCTCTGCCTTAAAGGTACCCTATGGAGGTTTCTTGAAAACAAACAAAAGTTCTGTTTACATACAGTGTTTCTCACCAAAATGCATTAGGTGTATCCTTGAGATCTAAAAAATGTGCTGAATGCATTTCCTTCCTCATAATACATTTGCGAAGCTGATGTTTTTAATATTTTAAATGCTGCATTGTTTACATCTGTTGTTTGATAACCTGCTGTATTCTTCTTCACTGCCTTTGTTGGCACATTGCTACATTTCTTGGTGTGTTACTCCCGCCAATTGGCTATCAACAGAATAGTGTAAAACCAGCAGCAGGAATGTGTATCACATCACCACTATGCTCGCAGCCCCATGCATGTGTGTCCTACTTCGCGTGCATGATACAAGCAAAACATGGACCCATTCATTAAAACATTGCTCCATATAGTGCTACAAGTGGTCAAGAACTCCACAGGGTACCTTTAAAGACCTTATCTTTGGGTTTGACTTTTTTCTATAAACTACAAATGTCCATTTTCCAAAGCATATGTAGTTTGCAGATAGATTTATTTTGCAATAGGAAAATCAACTTGCATTACATTTTGTTTTTGTCAGAAGTTATGTTAAAGTTGCGTTATTGCATGGTAGTGCAGTTGAGAGCAGACTATTTTGGAAACATTTCCTTGTTGTTTCATTTAAGTCTTGTGAGAAGCTCCAACATCTGAGGTGTGAGTGTAGATTGCCAACCTGTTTTGCATTCATACATTGTGCTGTCAGAAAATCAAACCCTACTGTACCAGTCTATTACAGTTGGGTTTACTTTGTTTAGGGATCACTAATTGCATCCCCTAGTTGTGCATGTTTAAAATCTTTCCATTTTTGCCAAAAGTGTAGGTATATGTTAATACTGATATATATGGAATTATAATGGCTCTTAATGATAAAAGTGTTCTGGTTGTATCATAAAGTCATTAATGGTTGATATAAAGACAGAAGTTATTCTTTTGTATTTGTTTCCTGTTTTCATTCACCATTCATTTTAATCAGTGCTACTGAAAGTTGTGTTGCCTGAAATGATTACTATGTAATGTTTTTGTCGGTGCACTGTGGGAGACTGTTCAAAGAAGGGAGAGGGATAATGGCAGAGGGGTTTTGGATGGAGGGAAAAAGGAAATAGTTTCCAAAGATTTAGTTTAATATAATTTCTTGTCATGTCACATGTGTACATGCATGTGTTTTTTTTTCTTTATCTTTCTAGCAGTTTCTAGGAATTGTGACACATGAAATACTTATATGCATGTCCATCTTCTAAAACAGAAAACAAAGCTTGTTCACAAAAATAAAATAAAACCTGAAAGACATTCAATTAACAAACATTAACAACGTCCTTCTTTTAGACTGATGGATTGACTGCTTGCATCTCACAGGTTTGTCCTTTTTTGGAAAAGCACTGGAGTTATACCACAGTGAGCATAAGGAGGCCTTAGCCCTCCAACAGAAGAGACATCTAGGCTTACTGCTGGTGGACAAAACACAGCTCAAAGAGAAGCTTGTGTCTTCCCCGCTCCGCTGTCTGGAGGTGAGGTCCAGCTATATGGAAACACATACTGTGTTACTGGTATTACACAACTGTTTTTGGTTTAAAAACTATGGAGAGTTTTTGACCATGAAGTCCAGGGCCTCAGTGAGTGATCTATTTGGGAGAAATATTTTCTAATATAACCAAATATTGAATTAATGCTACAGCAAAAATGTTCAAAACATGTAGGAATTAGTGCTCAGCTCTGAATCTCTGCTCCAGGTTATCAACGAGATGCTCGCTCAGCTGGCTAAGAGGAAGCTAGACGCTGTAATTGCCGAGGCTTGTGAAGCCCAGTTTAAACTGGAGTTCAGTCCTTCCACTACAGCTGAGTTAGCAAACTCCCTCACATTCCTGGATGAGATACAGGAGAGGGTAAGACATTTCACGTTAATAGCAGGTTCTTTAGCAGTCAGAAGGGTTTGTAACAAAACTGACAAAGCAAAGTTATTTTTACAGTATGTCGTCATCAACCCAGTCTCTTCTCTTCCGTCCCGTCTTCTCATCTCTTCTACCTTTCCACGTCCAACTCTATTCTACTACACTCTATCCTCCCCCTTTGTTCTTCTCCCTCTCCCCAGATTATGGTGCTAGAAGAGGAGCAGGACACAGTATGTCAGATGTACAATCTGATTGACATGTACTCAGTTCCCACGCCACCTGAGGATCTGGTTGTTTTCGCCACCTTGCAACCCTCCATTAACTCATTGCACAGCATCATCGATCAGGCAGCGGCGGAAAGGGACTCCAACATGGACAAGTTTTGCAGCTCCTTGAACAAGGGCATAAAGGAGCTGAATCATGAGGTCATGATAATCAAGCTTAAGTCACAGGCACGTGGAGAAGTTGTATTCATTTTTGTATTAACTAACACAGGTTAATCGAAATAAAGAGGGTCTAAGATTTGGTTTACTTAGTGTTTTTTACTTAGAGTGTTTTTCATGCTGTGTTTTGTTACTCAAGGTGTGTCTATGTATTGCTTCATTTTTACTTGTTTGTGTAGGATCCACAAATCCTAGACATCAATTCAGATTCCTCCCAAGTGCGTCTGCTGCTGGGGGAGATCCAGATTTCCATTGACGAGCTGCAGGCCCAGGCGTCCACCTACACCTCTTACCAGAAGAAATTCAAGGTGCTGTAATTCTTTTAGATCCTTTAAGTAATTCCAAAAGGATTCTTGCAAAAGACATGTCCCAAGTCAAGTCATAACAATTTTATTTTTTTGTTGGAAAACTGGGTCCAAAACAGAAAAGGTCATGTTATTTAAACTTTACCAACAAACAAGCCAGCCAACCCAACCCAAATTAGTTTCCCCCCTCTACCTTCTGATGAATAAAGGTGGAGGTGACCAAGTTTGACACCCTGGAAGAGTTAACTGCAGAGTTTAGGCTGAAGCAGCTGCTCTGGGACTCTCTAGAGGAATGGGACTCTTTACAAGATGGATGGAGGCAGGTGAGGTGCACTTAACCATTAAGTCAATGTATAGTATGCAAAGGCCTGAACACACATACAGTATGGCGTACAGACACATGTAAACAGCTCCTCCTCTCTTCTAAGCTTGACTGTGTTCTTCCATGTTCACCCATCCCCAGAGCCGACTGGAGCAGCTGGACCTAGAGCAGTTCAGCTCACAGGTTGTAAAATATTGCAAATACGTCAGCCAGCTGGAGAAGGGCCTGCCACGTAACAATGTAGTGCTAAGTCTTAAGGACAAGGTGGAAGTCACCAAGCAGCGGGTGGGTAGGACAAAGTGTTCTGTAGTGACTGACATTAATGTGTACATAAATGACAAATTTCATGTTATCACAAATCTCTTTTTGAAATGATGCCGTGTTAAAATATGGACTGCAAGCCAGTAGTAGTGATTTAGCCAGCTGGTTAGCCGACTACAGCTTTTTGACTTTCTAAATTGTATTCATGTGTTTTCCTTTAGCTGCCTGTGATCACTGATCTACGTAACCCATGTATGAAACCAGAGCACTGGAAGACTCTGGAGTCTGTTGTGGGGACCTCCCTGAATGTGGAGGAGCTTACTGTTGCCGTTTTGGAGGAGAGCAACATCTTCTCCTATGGCACGGAGATACAGGAGGTAACACGTAAATATAGCTACATTATGAGCTTTATACTTGTGAGACCATTAAGTCGGTGAAAGGGTAAGTATGTACTAGCACTTGCCCTTTACTTAATCTAACCTTCTACCTTGCCCTAAACTAAACCTTTTTTGTATTTTGACCTCAAAGTGAGGTCTGGGATACAAATACACAAGCTGGTTATACTTAATATCTTTAAGTCTGACCTGGATAAACAGTACTAACACAGCCCTTCACTTTTAGGTGTCAGGACAGGCTTCAGGAGAGGCATCAGTGGAGAACATTGTTACAAAGGTGCGTGGAAAGGGAATTACAAATGGATATGTATACAGATATTATATGTCCATCTATATCTACTGGAGAAACTCCACATATGCCAATTTGATGAGTCATACTGTTTCAACAATGACATTGTGACATACAGAGATCTCTGCTATTTTGAACACTTGCAAAGATGCTTCTTGGTGTCATATCAAGCTGAATCCCTATTTCTGTGAACTGATGCACACCGCACAAAGTGCAGTGGGTGTGGCGTTTTTTTTGTGTTTTTTTTGTGTCTTTTGGTGTTTTTGTGGCTAGTGGCTGCTGGCATGTGGCATGGACTTGGACTTGTAATACATTATTGGTGGATATGGCAGAGGCTGGCATTAATTATAGCCAATTAAAATTTAAAAACATTGCCCTCTTTGCCATAGCAGACTGACAGTTTTGTGATGAAGAAGAAAGCTGAGACAGGCTACTCTAAAGAATAAGCTAGGAAGATCTTGTCCAGGAGGTGCAAAGACTAAACTGATATATGGCACCACAAATATGCTGCCAAAGATAGATAGATAGATGATAGTTTCTTTCTCGCAGAGAGTTAGATGAGAAGATTGATACCACTCATATCTTTCTGTTAAATGTGAAGCTACAGCCAGGTTATCTTAGCTTAGCATAAGGACTGGGATCAAGGGGGAACAGATTACCTGGCTCTGTCCAGTGATAAAAAAAAATCTGCCTACCTTTTCTACAGATTAAGCAAACAACATATAACATGTTAATTAGTGAGCTTTAGAGGTGTTGGGTGGTGGATTTTTTTCCTTCAGAGAGCCACGCTAGCTGTTTCCCCCTGCTTGCAGTCTTTATGCTAGGCTAGGCTAACCATCTCCTGGCTGTAGCTTCATATTTACTGCACAGACAGTGATATCAATCTTCTCATCTAACTAACAAGAAAACGAATACGCATATTTCCGAAAATGTAAACACAATAGCCACATGTGCTGCCACAAGTAACTTTGTACTCCAATACATACAATATAAACATATATACATAAACTGGAGAGATTAGTTAGTTGTACTCTATCATGCATAATGGGGAGTTAATACAAAAATTGCACACTAGTATTCAAACCTCATGCATGCTGGGTAGAGTTGTGCCTGGAGTAGTAATGCAACTAACGATTATAATTATTGAAACTTCTGATGCAATTTCACCAAGGCTATGGTTAATTTGCTTGTGTTGTCTGAAAAAGAGTTCAAAACCATAAGATATTCGATATACTCTCATATACGACAAAGAAAAGCAGCAAATCCTCACATTTTAGAAGTACAAACCAGAGAGTATTGTTTTTGCTTAAAAAATGGCTGTAACGATTAATCGATTATTGAAAGAGTTGCGGATTAATTTTCTGTCGATCGACTTACCGATTAATCGACTAATCTTTGCAGTTCTAGTCCGCTCTAGAGAGTTGTCCGCCATTTAGATTTGATATAAGTGCTTTTCCCTCGTGCCACATCCACAATTGCCAGTCCAAGTCTAATGTCACTGTGTAAACGTTTGCTGTGAATGACACTCTCCTCTCTGAAATTCATGTCTGTGGGAGAATACACACACGATACACACATGCACGAAGATATTTATGGAATGCAGCGCAGTGAGCCCATGCCGTTTGACCTCTGCCCTCTCAATGAGCCATGCAGGTGGAGGACATGTGGAAGACCAGCGTGTTCACTGTGCTGCCCCACGGTGACTCCAAAGACGTCTTCATCTTGGGAGGCACGGATGATATCCAGGTGATAACAAGCAGCACACACACTCTCACACAGTCTGTTATAATACACTAGTGTTTCAGTACATCTAATTGTGTGTGTTTGTGTGTTTCCATGTTTGCTTACTGTGAAGGTACTCCTGGATGACAGCATTATTAATATTGGGACGGTGGCATCTTCTCGCTACGTAGCTCCCATCAAGCTCAAGGTGGACAAATTGCTGAGACAGCTGACCCTCTTCAACCAAACACTGGTAAAGGCTTAGAAAAGAATAGCATCAAGTGATCTTTCATTTGGCTCCAAGTGACTCTTCTCTAGATATTAAAGATCCCCTCCAGACATGTATTAAACATATATACAAATAGTTTGCTTGAAACAATAGGGTTTGTAACAAAGGTTTTTTCTGCAAAAAAGGTATAATTTCCACATTAAAATCCTTAAAAAGGCATTGACTCCTTCTAGCTCATTAAAAATTCCAGAATCTATGAATATGCAAATATTGTTCATTTCTAAAGTTTTCCTGCTGGATACAAGATGTCTCCTACTTCACTGTAAAGTCCATTCTCAGTGTATGTGCACTGGCAGCCTCAAGTTTCTACATCACACTTGTATAAGTTGCAAATTGGATCAGGATTGGCTTCCAAATTATTTGTGATGTCACAAATCAAATGTTACACAATAGCTCTCCCTAGTGGCTGCAAACAAGAAACCAAACTACTTACAAAAGAAATCATGCATTATTAATGTTTAATGAATGTATAATTTGGTTCATGTAAGGAAAGACTAACAGTATCGCATTTAAGAGTTTATTCGTATTATAATATCCTTAATTCTCCTTCCGCTCACAATGTCCCTACTGCCTTCCCTCCTCCTCTATTTATTTCTTCACCTTCCTTTCCAGGATGAGTGGCTTACGTGCCAAAGAAACTGGCTATACCTAGAGAGTATCTTCTTGGCCCCAGACATCAAAAGGCAGCTGCCTGCTGAGTCCAAGATGTTTCTTAAGGTGGACAAGTCCTGGAAGGAGATCATGGCAAAGGTCAATAAGATGCCCAGTGCCTTTAAAGCAGCCACACAGCCTGGTAGGTAGCCATACAGCACTGATGGAAAAATAGACAAGAAGACATATATATGCGGAGACAGGCAGACAGATACACGTGATCACACATGCACTCGCTCAGAGAAGCACTTTGTCGTACTGCATACAAGCCTGTCATTTTATCCTACACAGATCTGTTGGAGACATTTCAGCACAACAACGCTCTTTTGGATGAGATACAGAAGTGTCTGGAAGCCTACCTGGAGTCCAAGAGAGTCATCTTCCCCAGGTACACACATTCTGGGTTTGGCAGCCTTTTGACAGACTTTTACATCATACTTCATTGTCTTTTTTATTATTATCCTAAATTTACTAACTGCTTGGTTAGTAGTTTTCTCTGCACAAACTAAATTTAAAATGTAAGACTATAATATACATAGTGTGTTGCTCTGCATTTTCCCCCTGACAGGTTACCAGTTGTTACTCTGAACATCTCCTCCCTGTGAGCACTGAGTGATAAACACTATGATATGGATGCTGATGTGTAGTAACTACACTGATATTCATCTGCTATCTGTCCCTCGCAGGTTCTACTTCTTATCTAATGATGAGCTGCTAAAGATCTTGGCCCAGACAAGAAACCCCCAGGCGGTGCAGCCGCACCTCAGGAAGTGTTTTGATGCCATTACACGGCTGGAGTTTGCTTTGCTGCCCGAACACTCTTCAGGTGCTACAGGAGCTGCGCTGGATGCTGGAGAACAGGAGACAGTCTATAGCAAAGACATCCTGAACATGGTTTCTCCTGAGGGAGAGAAGGTCAGGTTTGAGCAACCTTAACACCTTCGGTCATCATGCTCTCTGTGTTTTATTATGCCTCCGCGGTGACCAGCCATGGCCGGAGGCATTATGTCTTTGGGTTGTCCATCTGTCCATCCCATTCTCGCGAATGTGTTATCTCAGGAATGCCTTAAGGGAATTTCTTCAAATTCCATCTTTACATAGTAATCAAGTACATGTGTAACTGTTAGGCCAATACATGTATGATAATCCTTCATTAATCAGTTCAACAATGTATATTCACTAGAATCGTATACATCATCAATATAGTGATAACTTTCATTTAGCCAAAAAATACACTTTATACCTTTTATTGGATATCCACTGGATAGACATGGACCTAGTTGTACCTCTTATTCTTGTTTCAGTCCTTGCTGACAATGAGAGAGGGGGTGAGAAGTAAAAAATACACTCTTATGCTACCTTCCTATAGGAAGGTAGCTATTTTTGGTCTGCTGTTTGCTGTTTTCTGCTCTGGGATTTTTTTGTACCCAGCTGAAGTCCAGTCTCTCCTCAGTTGTACATTATACCACAGCAATCATTATGGTATAATTGTGTTTGACATCTCAAATTCTGCTACAAGGATGATGAACAATTTTTGAGTGCAGTGGCAATTTTGCTTGCACTGATTGCTCACTCACTAGCTGTATCAGACATAGGGCCAGTCAGTTATGACTACAAGGGGTGATTAGTTATCACCCTTGCAGCCCTTTTGATCACAAGAGCAAATAAAGGCTATGAGAAATGACACAGAGGATTCACATTTAATCATGTCCTCAACTGTAACTGATCTTGTCCTTCTGTGTGTGAGGGTAGGTGGGTTTGACTAAAGGTCTGAAGGCTCAAGGCAATGTGGAAGACTGGCTTTGCAAGGTGGAGGAGGCTATGTTCTCCTCACTGCGACGCCTCAGCAAAGCTGCCATTGCAGACTACCAGGTGAAGTCTAGAGAGGAATGGGTGGTGGCTGGACATCCATCGCAGGTATACACACAGACACACACAGAAACATGTACTTTTAAGTAGAGTTAGGGACCAGTGCTTATCAGATTTTTTAAGTAACTGACTTGTGTGTTATTGTTTGTACAGTATTACACACTTTGGCTATGCATGGGGAAATGTCAAGACATCATTGCACATAGTTACCAGTAAATTTCACTTTTACAGATATATTATTTTCATCTAATTGCTCACTTTGAGGAGCTAATCAAGACTTCAAGAATTATTGCTATTTTCTAAAGCTTTGATAGATTTTGCAATAGATTTCTATCTATTAGGTGATGCTTTGTGCTAAGTCCTCTCTATTTTTATACAGTGATCTAACTTCAGTTTGTGTCCACCAGGTGGTGCTGACCATCTCACAGATGATGTGGTGCAGGGACATGGATGCCTGTCTGGAGGGAGACCATGACCGCTTTGCTGCCCTGCAGGAATTTGAACTCACTAACTTTGATGTAAATCCCACCATCTACTCTACTGCTTGCTTTTCCCCTAATTGTCTGATCTGATTTGACAAAACAAATATGTACTTGTGTTTGCCCCAGAATTTTTACTTTTTGACATCAACTTTGTAACCCAATAATGTTTGTGTGGTTGTGCATGTGTTTGTGTGTATTCCAGAGGCTAAATGCTCTGGCGGCACTGGTACGAGGACAGCTGCCTACTTTACACCGTAACATCATCACTGCCCTCATCACCATCGACGTCCATGCCAGAGACATTGTCACAGATCTAGTCCGCCAGAAGGTACAATAGTGTGAACACCATCAAGCAGCTTGTATCTATGTCTGCTCTTGGCTTGGTATGATAGGTGCAGGTATTGACTGGGGATTGTCAGGTGATCAGAAAGGCTTTGTGATAACTCACCACCTTAAAGTAATTTTAGCCCTCTTTTTCAGGTGGACACCAGGTCTAACTTTGAATGGCAGAGACAGCTACGCTACTACTGGGACGTGGACCTGGACAACTGTGTAGCCACAATGGCTCTGTCTACTTATATTTATGGCTATGAATACCTGGGAGCCTGTCCTAGACTGGTTATAACTCCACTCACGGTAACACATTAATACACAATAATACTCTGACACATATGTGTGACGGTTACATGCCTTATCCTGTCCCAACCTTAATTTAACTGCTATGCAACACAGAAACCTTTTTATGCATTATGTTGAATGCAACTGCAGTGAGATCAAACGGGGAACATGTATTTTATCCTCAGTTAGACAAGCTTCGCCCAAGTGGCAGAGCTTCATAAATATTATGTTACGTGATTAAGATTCCTTGTAAACCTACAGACCCGTATAGAAAAAGCACAAAGTACCAAGACACTAGCTACCAAACCGCTATAGAGAGCTAATAGTGTACCCTACAGATTGTGTGTCGTGTAGTAAACAGCATATTGTGTGTTTATCTGTTATCTTTTTAATTTTTTATTTTGTTCAAACAATCACCTTTGTTCAAACTGCCCTGATATGCAGGACCGTTGCTATTTGTGTCTGATGGGGGCTCTCCAGTTAGACCTGGGAGGAGCTCCAGCTGGGCCAGCAGGGACAGGCAAAACAGAGACCACCAAGGACTTGGCTAAGGCCCTGGCCATACAGTGTGTGGTCTTCAACTGCTCTGATGGGCTTGACTACAAGGTCAGCCATGACAAACTGTATTCATCTACAATCCACATCTGAACATTTGTGTGCTGCTTTATTACACTTTCTGTTTGCTTGTTTCTCCACTCAATTCTGAGTGATTTGTTCCTTCATTTCTTTCCCCGCACCTCTTCTCCTATATGTGATTCAGCACTTATTCTCCTTTTGTTCCCATTAACTTTCACTGCCACTGCATACGTTTGCTTCATTTGAATTAGCTCTCGAAGGCTCTGTCTCCCTCTGACTGTACCTACTAAGTGATGCCATTAGATGGCACTATTGCAAAAGCAGTCAAGCCTTCTGCCCTGTCCCGTTTTGCTCACTGTACCTAGAACCTTTCGAATAGTTGTGTGCTACTAAAACATTTCCTTGAACCAGCTATAAGCAAATTTCTGTAACATCTGCCTGCCTCGTCAGCAGCAGCACAAGTCAGTTGCAATATGATAATAGGTATCATACTGTATCTGGCTGATAATAACCTAAAATGTGTTATTTGCGTGTGTATTTATTGCATTAACAATCTAGTAAAAGGCGCATTCTGTGATCTTAATGTAAAGTTATTCATTGTTTCTGTTTACATCAGTCAGTTTTCATTAATTATGAGTTGACAAAAAAAACACAATGCTGATATTTCATCCATAAGTTACCTTCAATTATATATCAGAACACATCTGTATTTTATAAGACCCAAAAACTTCAGCTTGGGCCTTTAACATTGAGGCACACTGTACATTTAATGTTAAATGCTGGAAGGCCATTCTCTCTATGTCTGCTGTAGTTAGTTATTGGTAGCAGACACCTGCGTATTAGAGATGGACAGGGCTTTGATTTAACCGGACTAGAATCACAACAACCCCTCTGTGGTTCTTTGAGTTAATGCTTTGTTCAGCTCTGCTCCGCTGTAGCTTGGCAGAATTTAACTGTAACATTTAATTCCACTGTCCATGTGATATTAATAACTGAACAGTGGGTTTTTGTGTCACCCATGGAAGTGGTGCACAAACATAATGCAATTTACTGATACTACCAGTCTCCTGCAGCTGTTCACATGGCTGCATTCTGCTCAAAAAGCTTGTAGAGCCAAAAACACAATCTCCTCTTACCTTTTAATATTGGAATTATTATAGGAATTATGGGAATTCTGTGATTTTATACGGTATGGTTACGTTTTTTCAAACTCATTTTCCATGGACAAGGTTGATCCCAAGATGATTTTAAAGGGATTATGTGCAGAAATGTAGTTATTAAAATATAGTGATTCTCCAAGTCTGTACTTGGCTTAGCTATTATTGGTGGTGAAAAAAGTGGTACTTACTGATGTATTTCCACAATGAACACAGCTACAACCAGAAAGAATTTATAACAATTTAGATGAAAAAATATCACAGTAGGCATTTTACCAGCATTACATTTTAATGAATGCATGTTGCTTTTGTCTGCAACATTCCTCTGATCCACTGAGACTTTGACTTCAATTACATCTTTTTCTCTCTCTCTTGTCGCATTCTTTGTCCTTAAGTCATTTTAATGGCTTGCTTTCTGAATATGGGCAAATGTCTTCATCTATGCAGCTAAGGCAGGGTGAGGAGTTTGCCATAGAGAAGTTGACCCAAGATTTTATGTGTAACCTTTTCAGTTACACTTCTCTCTTCCAGATGATGGGGCGCTTCTTTTGTGGGCTTGCTCAGTCGGGTGCTTGGTGTTGTTTTGACGAATTTAACCGAATCGACATCGAAGTGTTGTCTGTCATCGCTCAGCAGCTCATTACCATACGAAACGCTAAAGCTGCTAAGGTACACACACACACACACACATACATACACACACATACATACACACCACTTTTGCATTGTTCACAAGACACTTTGCATACTATATATGGAGGAGAATGAAGGACATTGCTCTGCTATTCTAAAACTCTAAGTAAGACGAAGCGATAAGCCTTACAGATCAGAAGAGTCAGTCGCTCTGCGATCAGTGTAACAATGTAATGATGGTCTGCTATCAAACTTTGATTTTTAACAAAACACCTGTAATTTGCTTTACATAGATGAATGGCAATGAATTCCATGGGACAACTCATTAACTTTATTGGTGAATTTTATGACACAAAGCACACGTAATATGATACAAGTTGACCCAAAAGCAGCCAGTAAGCCACTGTAGCATTACTGTATTTTCCATAGAGGAGATAAAGAAAGACCATCAGGTTAGGAGTCAGCACAGATTACATAAATTAAAAATGAATTAGGTCCACAAGGTACTGCCATGCACAGACTTTCGCTTGTGTTGATGTTTAAGACATCACACTCACACATAAACAAGAGCGTCTCACTCAATTCTGTGTTGTGCAGCTGTCAAGGTTTTGGTTTGAGGGCCGGGAGATCAAGCTGGTGATGACGTGTGCTGCATTCATCACCATGAACCCAGGCTATGCTGGAAGAACAGAGCTACCTGACAACCTTAAAGCTCTCTTCAGACCCATAGCCATGATGGTGCCAAACTACGCCCTCATTGCGGAGGTACCAGGCTCTCTGCATGTGCATTGTTATACATGCTTGCTTATTTTCTCTACATAACAGTTTCACCATCCCCTTATTTCTCTCCCTCCCTCCAGGTGATTTTGTACTCAGAGGGATTTCAGTCCAGTAAGACCTTAGCGAGGAAAATGACCCAGATGTACAAGCTGTGCTCTGAGCAGCTGTCCCAGCAGGACCACTACGACTTTGGCATGAGAGCCGTCAAGTCTGTCCTGGTCATGGCTGGGTCAGAGCAACACACTCAAACATACACTCACACACATGTGCATTCAGTTATTGACACTCAGACAGACACACGTGCATAAATACACTCAGTATATTTAGCATCCATGTACAGAATGTGCTGTGAGCCATTGTTATTGTTAAATGGATATACTGCTAATCAGCACACAGTTGTCATATTTTAGTCCACTGCAGAGACAGTCATCATCAGTGAGTTAGATGGCCATGCTTTGTGCTGAACTCTCACATATTAAGCAAATATTTAATCAATTGCAAAAGCATAAAACAAAATCTAATATTGTACCAGTGATTATTCAGATTAGAAGGTAAAAGCCTCTGAGTGTTGAAATGACCCCATTCTTTCTTGCTGTGACTACAGTTGATAAAGGAAATTAAGCACTTCTTCACTTAAGCACTCGTTTCACTGTGTGACACACAGTATGTGTGAAATCCCTTCATTTCGTTGAATGCATATCACACCTCAAATGAATGAGTGATGAGACACATGAGGAGATGAACAACACAGTTGCTCCTGGTCTGTGTGGGTGCATGAGTAGATGCATATGGATGTTCTTGACCATATGTAGTGAAAGTCATGCTTTCGCCTGTTGGTTATTAGCTGCAGCTCAGGGAACGGTTGTAATTAGCTTGTGATTCATTGTCTGCCTTTGCCTAGATATTACTCCTCTGAGTCTGCTTGTTCCACACTAAGCACACATTCATTATCTCCCACTCTAATGTCTCTAATGTTTTTTTTACTTTGTTTTTTATAATGGAGTAGAGCCAGCTTGTTGTGAAGACCAGGTTGTGCAATATTAAATTATGAGCTCACGTTGGCTGCTTAATATCTTTATTACATCTGTATTTGTAATGAGTCTATTTCCCACTAATTCATTTGCCCATTATAACATTAATTTTCTTTATATTTATTTCAATGAATGCACCAACATCTATGGAAGAGATGCCTGTGTTGTCACTTTTGAAGTCATATTGTCAAATTAAAAGTGTTATTGGATTATCTTTTTTAACAGATTTGCTTTGGTTTTTTAATACATTTTTTCTGAAACTGGCTAGTTAATCGAGGCAGTTGGTAATAGTGAACAACATGTAAACTGTTCGGCAGTCTGAACAAGACAAAGTGAGGAATTAAGAAAATAAAGAAAGAGCAAACCAACAAGTAAACAGACTAATGAACTAAACAAGATGAATCCAGTATAAATCAAAAACCACTTGGTTGCTAGAAGCTTTAGAATTGCTACCAATAAAATATAGCTAGTCATATTGTATAATAAGTATTTGTAAACTTGCAATGGCTCATTGACAAATTCCCCTGCTTTGAAGAAAAGGCTTGGTGTATAACAAAGTTTACATGAAATGCATATAATCTGTAAAGTATTGATTGTTGTTTTTTTGTGTTCTTAGGTCTCTAAAGAGAGATAACCCCCACCTTAGTGAGGATGTGGTTCTTATCAGAGCCCTGAGGGATTCCAACCTGCCAAAGTTCCTCGTTGATGATGCTGTGCTGTTTGGGTAAGCCTATCAGATATTTTGGTAAAGAATTACATGTTACTTCTGGTGCTCCAAATGCACACATACTGAAAAATAACAGGACATTAGAATAGTTTCAGTGAGAAAAAGGCGTGTTGTTTTCATGTTGATACATGTTAAAACAATTATTTAGTGTGTATTATGCCAACCCCCCCTCCAGTGGTATCCTATCAGACCTCTTCCCTGGTGTATGTATCCCCGAGCATGACTACGGTGTGCTACACTCCACCATCCTGGACTCCCTGGTTAAGCGAAACCTACAGCCACTGGCTAGCATGACCAAGAAGGTACAAGGGGGGAAAAGAGATGCTTCTTAATTTATTGAATTATTTCCTTATGAATATGTTACCTCTGTAAAACCTTATGCATGTTATATATACATTTTAAAAGATAAGGCTGGTATTATTCTTAATTTCTTTTCTTTTTATCTTCCCTACCCTGTCTGAGGCACCCAACCCCCAGCCCACATTCACTCTTACTGAAGATGTAACTCTTTTAAACAGGTCACAAATATATTTAATTAAAAAAAAAAAAATAATAATTTTCTAAAACATCTGGACACTGTAGACTAGAGTTAATAGAGTAAATTGTGCATTGGTGGGGGACTACTTTCAGCTGTGGATTAATACACAGTGTGCCAGTGACTATTTACCAGGACAGTGTATGTAAGATTAACTCAAAATAAACAATGGTGCTTATGGAATCATAATGGCAGAAAATGTCACACGCCACCAGTAAGTAGAGCAGGTCGTCGCTAATCACAGTGTTGCCGTTTTGATTCTTCTGTCTACATGTCAAAGTGTCCTTGAGCAAGACACTGAACTCCAATTGCTCGCAATGATTAGGCCAGTGCACGGCAGCTTGTCACCATTGGTGTATTTGTGTAAAAACGGATAAATGGCAAATTCAAAGCGTTATGGACAAAAGTGCTATATAAATGTAATTAATTTACCATGTCATTTATGTTTTTTTGGCACATGGTAATAAGCGATATCAAGCTTTGGCTACACAGGCAACGGTTGTTAATAGGATCAATTCGTTGTTTTTGTATTTTCATTAGATTCGTTGACAATTATACAAATGATAGACTATTGCCAGCCTTATCTTTAAAAGGGTTGGTATTTTTTCACTTACTTTATCTGTAGTGGTATCTAGCCATGCAGATATTTTAGTTTTACTTGCTCAGGTTTTGAGATATCTGTCTCTGAGATTTAGTAAACTCATCTGCATTTGGTTTGTTTTGTAAAACAAATCCATCCTCAAAACATGCCCTCATTCTTCTCCTTCCACTTCTTTTTATACGACCACCAGGTGATCCAGCTGTATGAGACCATGTTAGTGCGCCATGGTGTCATGTTGGTAGGGCCTACTGGTGGAGGTAAGACCACTGTCTACACCATCCTGGCAGACACCCTGGAGACCCTCCATCACACAGGGCACAAGGCTAACAGCCCCTTCTATCAACCTGTCAAGACCTATGTTCTCAACCCCAAATCTGTCACAATGGGAGAGCTCTACGGAGAGGTACTGTAGACAAGAGAATAAATGGACAGCTTCTTCGCTTCTCTCTCTACATTCATTGATAATTTACCTCAACCCCTCAGGTGAACACATTAACACTGGAGTGGCGTGATGGACTGATGGCGCTGAGTGTCCGTGATGCAGTCAGTGACACCAGTGACGACCACAAGTGGGTGATCTGCGACGGGCCGGTTGATGCCCTGTGGATTGAGAACATGAACACAGTGCTGGATGACAACAAGATGCTCTGTCTGGCTAACAGCGAGCGAATCAAACTTACTTCATCCATACATATGGTGTTTGAGGTTAGAGCGGAACATAGTGAAAGTAGAGTTTAAATGTTTTGTCTAGTCAATAAGCAGTTTTTAAATTCATATGCTGAATACGGGGCCAAGAGTAAATGGCTAAAGCTTGGATGAGAGTTTGAGGCTCCCTGCTTTAGTGTATACTTGCATCTTATTTAATCTCCTTCTTTATCTGCGTTTTCCAGGTCCAGGACTTGGCTGTAGCATCTCCAGCTACAGTCAGTCGCTGTGGGATGGTATATATTGACCCAGATGAACTCAAGTGGATGCCCTATGTCCAGACATGGATCAGTGGTCTAGGAGCCAAGGTTGTACATACTGTATATCTCTTGTCATTCCCAGATCTTTTATAACACTATTTGAAATTAAAAAAGGATTTGTGCTTGACTCTTGGCCTATAACTGCTTCTAAAGCAGTATTACATGTTTGTGTAAGTACTTTTTTATCTGACATGTGGTGCCACAGGTCAGTGTTAGTACATACAGTATAAGCTGTTACATTTTATCAGGTTTTCTCTCCGGTCATAGTTCTGCTCCCTTGATCACAGTCCAAGCTGTGGGCATCATTCAAACATCAAACGCACTTAACCAACCTTTACATCACCGACTAGTAAAGTTTCATGTGTCCCCATCATTGCACTTGTATTCTGTGTGTGTGAAACTGTGGCTGTGTGTTCCTGACTGTTTGTGCACTGGTACATGAATGGTAATGTGCTTTTTCAGGCATTACAAGCAGGAGAACTTCAGCATCAGCATAAGCGTTGATGACGTTGATGTTTCTGCCTTCTCCTATTTTCTCCGCATTTGCCTCCCACTTTTGAGTATTTCAACCTCTCCATTGAGCTACTTCAATCAGTTTTTAATGGGCAACATTACTTTAAGAAGGAGACTTTCTTTTCTTAGTTTAAGTGTTCTCCTTTGTCTGGGATAACTTTGATTACACTTTCAACACATTTGCGGAGTTGTTAGAGTTAGAGTTTGTTAGAGTTTTTAATTAATTGTGTATAGATTTCCACTTACTCTATTTTAAGGGAGGGAGTCTGGGCAATGCTCTCCCTGTCCCCAAGACACACAGAGCATTGCCCAGACCTATTCTAATTCTCTGTCTTCTTTGTCTGACACTCTCTGTCAAGCTTTTAGCTTGTATACAAGTTCAAGGAGTAGTTCTATATTTTGGGAAATAAGCTTATTCCCTTTCTTGCTGAGAGTTAGATGAGAAGATCGACACCACTCTCATGTCTGTCCGGTCATTATGAAGCTACAGCCAAACAGTTAGCTTAGCTTAGCATAAAGACTGGGACAGGAAAACAGCTAGCCAGGCTTACCATTGCACAGAGCCAGGCCAGATGTGCCCCCTTTGCTTCCAGTCTTTTATGCTAAGCTAAGCTAACAGTCTCCTGACTGCAGCTTTATATTTAGCGGACAAATATGAGAGTGGTATTCTCATCTTCTCATCTAACTCCTGGGAAGAAAGTGAATAAAAGTGTTTCCCAAATGTCAAACTACATAACTTTAACTGTGTCGAACTAAGTAGGTTGCTTCAGTGATTACGTAGATAAACGTCTCTTAAAGATAACTGCACAACCTTACCCTCCCCTGCCTACACCCATCTCTCTGTGCCCCTCTTTCTTCCTTCACTCCATGCTGTCTCTCTAGCTCCCAGACACAGTGCGAACATACCTGCTGGAGCTGTTTGAGCAGTATGTGGAGAAAGGTCTTCAGTTTGTGTTGAAGCAATGTACCCAGGCCATCCGCCAGGTGGACATCAGCAAAGTCACCACTCTTTGCTCCCTGCTAGAGGCACTGCTGCTGGGCAACGGAGGGCCAGACCTCAAAATGGTACATTAAACACAAGATTTAACTGTCACTTTAGTCTATTTCAGTTCTGTCTATGTGCCACAGAGGGGCCTATTTTGGTCTATTAGTGCGAATGAGGACAATTTTGCACAATAACTCAGCACTGTAGTAAATGAGATTCAATGTTGTTGTGGGCAAGGTCAGATAACAAAAGACAAAGGCAGCACCTCTGCCTAAACCACACAGGACACCAGTACTGTATAGATGATTGGACCCCATAAATACATACACTGACAAAAGCACAATGTAGGCATAATGTGAACCATGCCATTACTTACTAACTGAGCTTCATCCTCTTTTATGTTTGTGTGTTGGTGTCAGGATTCCAAGCATCTCAACAGTGTATTATGTCAGACCTTCATATTTTGCTACCTGTGGGCAGTAGGCGGCAACCTGACCAGTTCTCACTGGGATGCTTTTGACACCTTCGTCAGAGAGCAGTTTGAAGACAACAGCAATGCTAAGGTATATACGTATGCACAAACACACAGACACACACACACAGACACACACACACACACACACACACACACAGATACATACAGAGATAGATGGACAAGATGGAGGGTTTTTTGCACTACACTGACAAAAGTGTTACAACTGTGCCCAGTGTTGCTGTTAAAAGTCTTCTCTGCCACTCAAGGCATTTTTTTTATCCCTCATCTGTATTACTGAGAGTCAAATCCATTCGCATTTGCTGGTATTAGCATGAAATATGTGAAAAGGCCTGAAGGTTAGCTGATATTATATATTACATCAAAGTAGTCTTGGCACTGGATGTATCTAACTGGAGCACAACTAATCTGAAAGAGGATTCTTCTCTATGATATCAGTCATGCGAAATGAAGACATTAAAAAAAAGCATCCATATTGTACATTATAGTAATACCTTCAGTGGGTTACAAGGAACATATTGGAAAAGTACATCAGATAAAAGGATGTACTCTGTGCCAAGGTTATAAAAGTCCATTGCATATCATTATTCTACCTTGCCAACCTTTGGGAATTCTGAATCAGCCGTTATAGAATGGAGGAAATACTTTTTATTTGTAAAGAATGAGGTGCAGAGAAATAGATGAAGGAAGGTGGAGGCTGATATTATATCCTTCAGTCTTTCAGCCTAACAGGAAATGGAAAGTTAATTGTTCGAGAGGTTTGTCTTGGCTGGCAGTAGCAGCAGATGATTGAGGGAATGTCATACTGACAGAGGCAGAACACAGTAGGGCAGGAACATGACTCACTCAGGTGGAGTGATCATATGAGTAAAAGATTCATGAAGGCTGCAGACTGTCTGTGCATAAGGAGCCAATGCTGTTGTTGTTTTTGTGGTGGTGTGTGTATTTCAATATTATTTATATCAGACAACTGTATGTGTGTATGTTTTTGTGCGTTTACCACGAGATGAAGCCAGTGCAGCCAGCTCCCAGCTGTGAAGCTTGAGGGAATACAAACAGCACACACACATCAGTAACAGCAGGACTCAGGGAAACAAACATGGCAGACAAATACTAATTCACATGCCACAGGGAAACTTCCAGTGCCACATAACAGAAACTACAGTCGACAACAGAGTAAAATGAGTTTCTTTAATGCCTGATTTGTAAGAAAGTTTTTTTGCTAATGGCACACAGTCTAATGTAGGCACTTGTATGCATTTTTGTAAAATGCATTACACTATATTTGCCCAGTTTTTGTGTGTATTTTAATATGTGTCGATTTATGTGCATTCATATGTGCTGTGTAGCTCCCGAAGTCTGGTACCCTGTGGAGTGTGTACATGAACTTTAACCACAAGCGTCTGGAGCCATGGGAGAGTATAATCCCTTCATTTCAATACAACAGCGAGCAGCCCTTCTTTGAGATGCTGGTCCCCACCACAGACACTGTCCGCTACGGCTACCTGATGGAGAAACTGCTGTCTGTGCGACGTTCTGTGCTCTTCACTGGTGACACTGGAGTGGGGAAGGTAAGGATTTATGGATACAGTAGAAACAGTAGCAACACTGTGACTATACTATATTCACATGTGTATTGGGGAGTAGTGTTGGATTTATCAGCAGATCATGTACACAAAACAAAGAACAAACTCCAATGGAAACACTGGAAAATAAACTTATTAAAATGATTAACAGTGAAAATACTGTAAATAAAGTGTTTGTGTGCTTTTAATATTTGGTCTTAGTTTTATTCACTGGCACTGGGAATCCTTCCCACAGCCAGCTTTCATTTTGTTGGAAACAGAGGACCACAGACACATATTGGTATTCAAAGTGGGAATATTAGCAAACATACAATCTATGGACACCCCATGCTCGTGTCCCTACACAAGGTTACTTATGCATATCTTTGCCCAAGCATATCTCAACCTGCTCTCAAGTGAAATGAGTGGCTGGTGACTCCATGTGTACTGAAGGAAGCACCTGGTAGTCTACACACCCATCATGATTCCATTTGGAGAAGGGATAGCTAGAGAGCATGACTAAATGAAGGCTGAGAATATACCCTTAAAAAAAAAAAAGTGTATATATATATATATATATACACATATATATATACACATATATATACATATATACATATATATATACATACATATATATACATACATATATATACATATATATATATACATATATACACATATATATATACACATATATACATACATACATATATATATATATACATATATATACATATATATACATATATATATTGTATATAATATATACACTGCACACAACCCAGCAGTGTGCAGTGTCCGCTGGACTGTCTGCCTTGAGACGTTGCCACCAGCAGAGCCCAGATTCACCAGGATGGCCTTGGCGGTGATCCTTGGATTCTTTTTCACCTCTCACACTATCCTCCTGGCCAGCACAGGTGTCACTTTTGGCTTCCGACCACGTCCTCTGAGATTTTCCACAGTGCGGAACGTCTTGTATTTTTTAATAATACTTTGCTCTGTAGCCACTGGAACTTGGAAAAATTTAGATATGGCCTTATAGCCCTTTCCTGACTTGTGAGCAGCCACAATGCGCAGCCGCAGGTCCTCAGTGAGCTCCTTTGTCTTAGCCATGACTGTCCACAAACCAACTTCAGAGAGCTGCTGTTTTTCACCTGTTGAGTTGATTAAAACAGCTGTTCCCAATGAATAAGGGTAATTAGGATGCTTTAGAACAGCTTGAACTATTTGGAATGGTATAGAACTTTGGATTTTCCCATAGACTGTGACAGTTTGCAAAGGGTATGAATAATTTTGGACATGCCACTTTTTGTTCAAATGTAAATAAAAGCTGAAAAATATTTTTTTCCACAATGATGCCTCTTGTACATCGTCTTATAATCTTCTGGGAGACGTGTCATTTCCAATCAAGAAAAAACTTGCTGGTTGAATAAAAGTAACTTTAAGTCAAAATTTGCCAGAGGTATGAATAATTTTGGGCTTGACTGTATATACATCTATAATTACTGCACCCATTCAGGTACTTTAAAATACAAGAAATACTGTGGTTGAAGAGATCATTGAAAAATCCATATGAAACACCCCAGTAATTAATGACTGTTAGGCTTTAGTTCTGAGTTCCTACTATAGGGCTGATTTATTGTGCTAAACAATAGATCATCAACGTTTGGTTAACAGAAATTTCAAGAGAATAATTCAAAAGCTTTTGAAGCTAATTAAACTTTTGGTGTCACAGGTCAAACTTGTTAGACGGAGTAATTTGTGTCAATGTTACTGAAGTATTTTTATGTGTCTGTCCCTTGCAGTCAGTGGTTGCTCGGGGCCTTCTTAACAGTATCCAGGAACAGGCAGGATACCTTCCAGTCTACATCAACTTCTCTGCTCAGACCTCCTCCGCCCGCACGCAGGAGATCATTGAGTCCAAACTGGAGAAAAAGAGGAAAAACATTCTGGGTACTGGCTCACAGTTGCATTATCACACAATCACTTTTATACAGCAATGTAGAAAATCTGTGTACAAATTTTAAAAATGGTTGGCAGTAATGTGTAGTTAATGGGCTAAAACAAACTGGTATTGTTCTTGAGTGAGACAGTTAGTTGTTCATCTAGCCATCCATTCATCTATTTGTTCATACAGTTGACCTTCACTACATACAGTATCATACTTTGTTGCCATTTGTCCATCTGTCACCCTTTTCTCCTTCTCTCTTCACCCTTTTCCTTTTCCCTTTTCCCCTGTAGGTGCTCCTGTTAACAAGAAGCTAGTGGTCTTTGTGGATGACCTGAATATGCCTAGACTGGACAGTTACGGCTCTCAGCCCCCTATAGAACTCCTGCGTCAGTTCCAGGACTTTTCTGGCTTCTATGACAGAAACAAGTTCTTCTGGAAGGAGATTCAGGTATAAATGTATACAAATAAGATGAGCTTCATCCTTATGGCGCATTTGACAGTAATGATTATGTATGTATGTACATATGTCTGACTATGGCTGTATGGAGTTTGGCAGATGGCTGTTATAGTGTCCTATAACATGTGGTTGCAAACAGACGCGTAAACATGCCCTTCAGTGTTCAGTTAGAACAGTTGTTTTGGAGCATTTAAAAGAAATACAGCTAGCCAAGTTAACCAAGAGGATAGGACTGCTGAGATGCTGCACTTAAGGGGCTCAGCTGTTGTTAGGCCAGACAAGCTCCAATCTACATTCCAAGTGCTTGTTAAGCCTAAATCTTCTATTTCTATTTCTTTTTCTGTTCAGTTGAAAAGTGTACATATACCTCTTTAGTTTTTGTTTTTACGCAGTCAGCATCGACTTAATGTGTTCTAGTTGGACTTTCAATGAAGTTTGTCCATTTAAATAAGAAACCCATTCATCTTGTGTGCCTGTGTGTGTTTGCATCTGTATTTGTGTTAATGTATTGGACCCATATTGGTATTCTGCATTGATATAAAGTTTCCTGCATTCAACTTGTGCTATACACACACACACACACACACACACACACAATCACACACACACACACGCACACAGGACTGATTGTACTTTAGATATGTAGTGGAGTGTGTGTATGTGTGTGTTGGTGTGCAGGTGTGTATGCGGGACGTTGGAGGTGCACATAAGCAATACATTCAGGATCTTGTGTGATAATGCATTGCACAGTGCACTGCAGACAGACATGGTCATACACATATAAACAGCAGATATATACTGCAAGTAAGTTCAACTAATTTATTCTCCATGTGAAGTACTTTTTTTAAATTAAAGTTTTAGTCAAGTTCAGGATAAAAAAAAATGTCCAAGGTTTAACATCTGTGTTCTTACTGACCAAAGCCACAGTCTGTGCAGCACCAGATAGCTAGAGAAGGAGGAACTGTATTTTATATCTTGCAGCCGTATTCTGATCATTTCTGTATCTCCCTCTGAGGCTCCATACCACTACTGCCTGCTCAAATGGAGAATCTTATTACTTTCACTGGCAACACATGTCTCATTTGTTTCCCTCAGGAGAAAATAAGACACATGTTGCCTTTATGGATTTTCTGAATCAAAAGAAATGCTAATGTACTTACTTAACAATCTGCAGTGTTCCAGATGCTGGAATGTCAGGCTTCAGAGCAGTAGAAATATTCTTGTTGTTTACAAGTCAGATTGGATTAGGGGTGGCATTTTCTTATCTTTAAATTAAATACATGTACCTGACGTCTTGAAATAGATAGAAAATGCAAGTGGGTAAGCGAGACAGACAAACTAAACTGAAACTTAACTTTATTCGGGACGGTAATGGCATGCATACAGTTTAGTAGAAAGCAATTAATTTACTTTGATAAGCCCAATGTCTTTTCATGTTAGGAATTTTATCCAGCTAGATGCTAAACACAGTGCATTAAAGTAAATATTTTCTAGTGCTGAAACAATTAGTGAAGCAATTGATTAGTAGATTGAAAGAAAATTACTCAACACATTCTCAGAGTTGTTTAATGGCTGAAATCATTTTTCAAACATTCTCTGGTTCCAGCTTCTTAAATGTGAGGATGTGCTGATTTTTGTCATTGCAAATTGAATACCTTTGTGTTTTGGACTGACTGCAACATGAAGGTGTCACCTTGGGCTCTGGAAAATTGTGAGAGAAAATAACAGATTAATTCATTTTGAAAATAATCGTTACTTGCAGCCCTAATATTTTCCCCACCTTAAACATTTGTGTTGGGTCCGTTCTCCAACTAACTTTTGATGAAATTCCTAACGGCAGACATGTTGTTCATCATCATGTTGTTCTCTTTTAAATTTTGGCAAACCCTCTTTCCTTACTATTCTTCCTCCTTTCTTCCTGTCCTCCAGGAAATGACCATTGCTGCGGCGTGTGCTCCTCCAGGAGGGGGGCGCAATCCGGTGACCCCCCGATTCATCCGCCACTTCAGCATGCTGTGTCTTCCCACCCCCTCGGAACACAGCCTCAAGCAGATCTTCAAAGTGAGAGGACACGCACATACACAGACAGTCACAGACACTCACACACATCAATTATGGCCCTCAATGAGTTGCCACATGTGCTGTTACAGCGTTAAATCCATACTTGGATCGAGGATAAACCACACACAGAAAGACAGTTACTTTTCCTTAGACCTCATGTTATTATATTACTGCTTTAAAACCTGTGCTCACAAGTACAAACTAAATTTACTGTTGTAATAAATAATTTTGTTGAACTGGTTCAGGAACATTATTATTTGGCCAAAACGTATAATGTTGATGTACTTCATCATATGATACAGGGTTCGTACAAAGTCTTGAAATTTTTGAATTTTAACTGTTATGTTTTATGCTTGAATTTGAATATACTCCTTGAAAATGCTTGATTTTCACCATAATCTGGTGTTTCATCTACACAATCACTCATGTAAACCAAAAATCTTTTAATATTTGAAATGGAATGATCCCGTCGTCATATTTGTTTGTTGTCTCCTGGCATTTATAGTAACAATTAAAGGCTTTGAGAGTCTGGAAAATTTTGGTTTAGGTACCTTGAAAGTGCTTGAAAAATGCTTGAATTTTATTTTTAAAAAGCTGTACGAACCCTGATGATATCTGTCTCATTTCTCCATTACACCCCACTCCACACTATTTATTTTCTTTAATATTTGTTCTGGTCTCTTTTCTCCCTCCCATCCCTCCATCCAGGCCATCCTGAATGGTTTCCTTAGTGAGTTTTCCCAGGCAGTGAAGGACTGTGCTGGTCAGATTGTGGATGCAGCTGTTGAGATTTACAACCGTTTGAGTGAAGATCTGCTGCCCACTCCAGCTAAGTCCCACTATGTCTTCAATCTTCGGGACCTCTCCAAGTGTGTGCAAGGTGAGCCATGAGCACACGCGCTGTTTGCACAGACAGTCACGGACACACTTTCAGATCAGCTCATTGGACACGCAGGGCTCTGCAAAGAACAGTTGCAGTTGTCACGACTAACAGCTAACGACTAACAGCCCTGAGTTCAGTTTAGGGGCTGGGCAGTTGTGGATACCTCTTTTTTTTTGCAGTTTTCCAGTTTTACCACTGGGGCAAACCAGCAATATGAAAATTTGTATTTTATTGAGTTTCAGAAACAGAAACACAAATATGAGAGAAAAAAATAACATGCATACAATTGAAACACAAGAAGCATAAGGAGTTAAGCGCAAAAGGTGCAGCCAGTGCTTTCCTTCTAGATACTGCACTACTACAGTAGGTGAATTGCAGCATCTAATAGGAAAGCCACAAACCCAGTCATGTGTTATTTCTTATATCCAGATATGTCTTTATATAAGTCTTTAAAATGCATTTTGAATGGCCACTTGGGATTTGACCTAGTCAGTGGGTTGGTTTTTGGGTGACACTTGTATTTCCAGGCACAGGTGACTGGATCACTAAAGATGCATTTTAATGTTAAGTATGGACACACATTGGCTGCACAGGCATAGAGCATGTAGATCCTCTCTTTTCCTCAACAGCACAAACTAAACTTAAGTGCTGCTGAAACAGACTGACAGACACAGAGAGTGTCTAAATCTTTGTACCTCCGCAGCGTGGGGCACGTCAGCTATGACTTATCTCTTCAAGCCACATTACTAACATTTATAAGCTCTGTCTCAGCCTCGTGCTCCCAAATCGTCTGCGCCATCACCCCCTCTGCCTCCTTCCGTCTCTCCCTCCCTGCTGTCGTTTACCCAGCAGGCATCATTACAGCACAAAGATGAGCTGAAGTGACTTCTACGACTGCTTTCTATACACTTCTTGCTCAACATAGCTAGAGTGCATTACTCAAACACGCAGTTCCCTTTAGCAATACATACTGTTGGTGAGGGATAATAAACTGAACACCCACTCTTCCCATTTTCTTATATCGCTGGCATCACATGGCCTCTCTCTATACAATGTCTTATGTTTTGTTTTCCTTCATATGTATCCTTAGTAGTTATCTTTATATGGCTCTGATTTAGGTTGTTTGCATTGGAAAAAATGTCAAGAGTTAGGTTTGTTTAACAGTATGTTAGACATTCTGTACAAACCACAAGTAAAGCAGTTTGGTGAACAGGTGAGCAGCAGAACATTATAGATTTTTCTGACACTTATATGTCTGTATTTTCTACCAAGCCCCCCTTACTTGCAGTCTAAAACACACACAGACTTACACACATTTAAAGTTATTAGAGCCATTATTGGAGCTATAATTCTCCTCTCCATACATCTTTCCCTCTCTTGATGTCCAGGTATACTGCAGTGTGAGCCGAGTCAAGTGAGAGACAAGAACCAGATCTTCCGTCTCTTCTGCCATGAGTGTCAGCGAGTGTTCCACGACCGACTTATCAACAACCAAGATAAGACCTACTTCAACACCATCGTCAGTGAGATGGCCAGTAAGAACTCGGTCACAAAGGCTGTCCTGATGGCCCACTTTGCTAAATGCACAAACTTTTTGAATCTTGCACATGTTGAAAGTCTCACTCCACCCATTTTCCACTTATTTTGCATCTTCACCAGCTGAGGTATACCCCTCTTTTTGACCCTCTCTCTCTCTTTCTGCCAGGCAAATATTTTAGCATGAACTTGGAACCCTCATACTTTGTGACTCAGCCCATCATATTTGGGGACTTCATCAAGGTCAGATTTGATTTACTTATCGAAAATGCTTGAGATATTCAACATACAACATTTGATTTCTGTCATTACACTGAAATACCTCGCAACATTTATTTATTCCCATTGCTCTCCATCTAATAATCCCCATAGGTGGGTGCAGAGAAAGAAGATCGTCTGTATGAGGATCTGACAGACATGGATAAGATTCAGGCTGTTCTCCAGGACTATCTCGATGATTACAACATGACCTTCTCCAAGGAGACAAAGCTGGTTTTCTTCCAGGACGCCATCGAGCACGTCTCCAGGTGTGTATATGTGAACTTGCACCACTGAGTTGCCAGATTTGTTTGTAAGGTGGTTGGTGGTTAATGAATTTTAGCTGTAGGTGGCACAAACTGTGAGAGCAAAGTTACACCAAGGAAGAAGTTAACACTGGAGTATGATACTGATTTTTCAAAAGGAATATCTAGAAACAGTGTGACATGCTCAAGGAGTGGTTGTCTCTTGAGTAACTGCTCTCTGGCAATTACAGTTCAGTGTTTGAAAGAGGCATAGATGTATTGCATACAATGGTACATATTGTACGTCGTTGCTGATGATGAGGTGACTCTAAAATGTTTAGATGAGTTTTGATAGAATCATTTGTTTGCGTACAGTCTCTGCTTATATGTTTATCAGTAGCGTTGTATCAAGGCATATCATAGGGCTGGGTGATATGGCCAAAAATGTTATCCCGAAAAAAAATCATATCAGTCAATATCGATAATTATCACGATCAATGTCAAATCATTATTTCTTTCAAGTTCAAAGGCTGATTTTTTTGCTCCTGAGTGAAAGTTGAAGAAACCAGGTGGTTAATTGCAGTTTTAAACTATTCTTTATTGTCAGAACATGACAAACACTTGCCAAACAGCAGAACATTTCACAAATCTGTTCTAATGGGTAATATTGTTTCAAATGATGAAACAGGTTTGTGGTGTTTGCTGTCTTAGCTGGCACATGTCTTCGGCACAGTTTGCTCTGTTTTTTGTTGGATTGTAAATAGCCAAAATATCTCCAAACTACTGAAGTTGAGTGACCTTTCTTGTTTCTTGTCCAACTACAAGTCTGTTAGCCACTGTGTCTGTAACAAGCCCCCAGGAAGTGCGCCAGGCTTTAAAGCCAATTTGACATAGTGGCCAAACCGTGTAATTACAACTTCTGGGTCTGTCACGGGTCTGCCTGGCCTCATGACACTTTTTCCCATAGACATTGTGAAAGAGACGTCTGTAAATCAGTGGATAATTTTTTTTGAGGTACAACAACTTCCCAGTACGAACACTTACATAGCTCTTATTTAAATCATTATGTCCTAAAAGTTGTAAAATTCATAAACAGCCGAATCCAGAGTTATAGAGTCACTGCCATTCATGTGAGTGAGCCTGAGACAGAGCGGTTTGGAGGCGGGGCTAAAGGAAGCGCTAGTGCACTTGCACAATGCAGAAGCTATGTGGAAGATCCGAGTAATTTTATATCTGGGAAGTCGAACTTTTTTGGCTTCATGAGCCACTGAGCAACTTTCATAGGAATGAACTGGGCCCCGCCTCAGATGCTGTATCCAGTTCTCTTTGTACATCCATTGTCTGTAAGCATACCTCTATTCCTGCAACATGATTGGCTGTTTATTTATATTGAGGAAAATTATATCGAGATAATTATAGTTATTGTTTTATCGCCCAGCTCTAGCATATCACTCCACACAAATCTGTTCTTTAACAATAAAAGTAAGTAATGAGTAGGTAGAGCCACAGGAAAGGCTACATGGCTCACATGGCATGGAAGCTGTGACCTGTATATATCTTTATAACCACAACATTTCCTGCTTTGTCCTTTACAAATGATGACAGCCGTTTTTTCTTGTCTTGTAGGATTGCCCGTATGATTCGCCAGGAGAGAGGCAATGCCCTACTAGTGGGGGTGGGAGGTACAGGCAAGCAGTCTCTGACTCGGTTGGCAGCCCACATGTGTCAGTACCGCTGCTTCGAGATTGAACTGAGCCGAGGCTACAACTATGACAGCTTCCATGAGGACTTGAGGAGGCTCTACAAGATGGCTGGTGTGGAGGGCAAAGATATGGTGTTCCTCTTTACGGATACTCAGGTACGATGGAAGGTCTTCGCTGAAAATAAGAATCATTTGTATGCCTGCAGATTGTTTTTCTTTCACATCTAAGTACATTTAGAGGTGTCCACTCTCTTTCCTGTTGTAGATTGTGGTGGAGGAGTTTTTGGAGGATATCAACAACATGCTGAACTCTGGCGAGGTGCCCAACCTTTTTGAGAAAGATGAGCTGGAACAAGTACTAGCTGCCACCCGCCCTAAAGCCAAAGAGGCTGGAATCAGTGAGGAGAACAGGGATGAGGTACACACAGACATACACACACTTGCTGTAGAAGACATATATCATTTAGGCAGTAACAATGCAGTATATCTACAACAGCAAACAGATTAAGTTTTTTTGTTAAGATGATCAGAGCAAATGATTGAGTTGGAAAGTTTCCCAAATGTACGTCTGTCAGTGAGACAGACAACCTGTATGGTTAGGTTCTTTTTGGTAACTTTTATTGATCTAACTTGTTCTACATTAACCACAAACCTGACACACACAAACAATACCTACACAGTCAGCAACAAAATGTGGTATTTAAACTAATTTCTACACAGTTGCAGGTAAAATTGTTCTCATCTTAGAGACCATATTCTTTTTTGGACATTGTTTTCACTTGTTGATTAAAACTGAGTTTGTTGTGAAAAATGATACCAAGATTTCTTCAGTGAGATGTGATGTTGGAAGATGGTGACTCAAGATGTGAGGAAATTAGGTTGTGCGAAGAGCGCAGAACTATGAGTCCAGGCTCTGAATCTATGATGATGATGATTTTAACCTAAATGATGCAGGTGTCGATTCCAATGGGTTCCCTTAAGGATAGTGGTTTACTCAAGGGTAAGACTTGTGATGCACTTAAAGGAATAGTTTGGCATTTGGGGAACACTTCTTTATTTTCTTACCATTCTCATTCTCTGTGCAGTAAATATGAAGCTACCACCAGCAGCCAGTTAGCTTTGCTTAGCACAGAGACTGGAAACAGCTAGCCTGGCTCTGTCTAAAGGTAAAAAGAAAATGTCTACCAGCACCTCTAAAGCTCATTAATTAACATGGTATATCTCATTTGTTTAATCCATACAAAAAAGTTGTGGCTTTAAGAGGGGCTATCTTCACAGTAACACAAAGGATCCTTCCAGAGAGATTTTAATAAACCAGTCTAAAACAATACCCAATGTTTAAGATGTTCAAATAAAATCAAGATATCCTCAGTATCAAAAGCTGCAGTAAGATATAACAGTAGTAAAAACAAAGACTGACCACTGTCCACAGCTAAAAAAAGATAATTAAGAACTTTCATAACATTTCAGAATAACACACATACATAGTGTTTCCCACAAAGGGCCAAAATAGCCATAGAGTCTGGCCAAGAGCAGTCAGTTAAAGTCAGTGCCCCCAAGCTAGCTGTGAGAAAATATCAGCTTTAATGAGACCGAACCTCCAGAAATTATGGAATCTCTACATATGTGTGTGTGTGTGTGTGTGTGTGTGTGTGTGTGTGTGTGTGTGTGTGTGGCCTTCAGGTGTTTCAGTTTTTCATCTCTCGTGTACGGGAGAAGCTGCACATTGTGCTGTGCATGAGTCCTGTGGGGGATGCCTTCAGGTCCCGCTGTCGTATGTTTCCTTCACTGGTCAATTGCTGCACCATTGACTGGTTTGTGCAGGTATGCTGAGACAGCTCTCATTTTTCTATATATATATGATTACTCCATTTGGGTTTGTGAAATTAAAGATGATTATGTAATTATTATACATAGAAAGCCACAGAATATAAATACAATTATTCTAATTGGTACAAACGTGTTGTATAGGGATCATCTACATGTCTGTTAGGATGTATCGCTCTCCTTGTCTTGAACCAGTCTACAGCACCATTCTTCTTTCCATCTATCTTCCACAGCAGCCATACCCAAAACGTAATTTCTTCTCCACTCTGACATCATTTTCCACCCCCTTCTTTCTTCTTATTGCATTTTTCTTGTTTTACAACTATCCTCTCTCTCACCCACCATTCTCTTCACCTGCTCTTTAAGGCTTTCTATCCGTATTGTTCCATTGATGTCATTTGTTAGCATATTGAATTTTTTAAATTCAGTTGTGGAAGCTTGTAATTTGCATCTTTATTGAATGTCTTTATTATTGCATTTTGTAAATTTCTTATGTCTTTCTATTGCTGTTTTGTGGAATCACCGTGCAAATAAACAAAAGATAAAATAAAAGCTGTATATCCTTGTCCTCGCTGCAAACCTTATTCCCCTCTTTGCTCTTTCTCCCGTTACCCCTGTGGTGCCCAGTGGCCTCGTGAGGCGCTGCTCTCTGTCTCTCAGGCTTTCTTCCAGAATGTGGACTTTGGCAGTGAGGAGCTGAAGCAGAGGTTCTCGGCCATGTGCGTGGAGATACATGTTAGTGTCACTGACATGGCTGAGCGCTTCTACTCAGAGCTGAGACGCCGATACTACACCACGCCTACCTCCTACCTGGAGCTCATCAACCTCTACCTGTCCATGCTAAAGGAGAAGAGACAGCAGCTAGTGCTTGTAAGTCTAACCATCAAAGTGCATGAGCAATTATCAGTACAAGTGATTAGTTGTCAGTTGTGGTGCTGATGATGTATCTTCACCTGACATTGTTGAAGATGAAATAGCAGCTAGCTGCTCTAGCTAGTGGTGGTCTGTGATCAGCTTCTTTGTGGTTGTGGCCCTGTAATGCATTTTGTCTTATTTTGTAGATCATGTCTGCATGTAAAATATTCATAACATATCTGTGTGTGTGTGTGGGGGGGGGGTGTTGTATGTATAGGCCAGGGATCGTGTGAAGAACGGTCTGACCAAACTGCTGGAGACCAATGAGCTTGTGGACAAAATGAAAGTGGACCTGTCTGCTCTGGAGCCAGTCCTCAAACAAAAATCCATTGATGTTGATGCCCTCATGGAGAAACTGGCTATAGACCAGGAGAGGGCTGATGAGGTCTGTGTGTGTGTGTGCGTATGAGAGATACGGTAGCATTATCATCATAAGTTTAAAAATTGTGTCTTTTGTCTCCTATAAGGTGCTGGAAAAGCATGATAGCCTTTTCTCATTGCTGTAGTGTATGCGTATGTATCATACAAAAATATATCCTTGCCACAGGTGCGTAAAGTAGTGAAAGAGGATGAGGCTTTGGCCAAGGTCAAAGCTGAAGACACCCAGGCCATAGCCGATGATGCCCAGAGGGACCTAGATGAGGCTCTGCCAGCCCTGGAGGGTGCCAATCAGGCCCTTAATTCTCTCGACAAAGCTGACATCTCTGAGATCAAGGTGTTCACCAAACCCCCAGACCTAGTCATGACTGTCATGGAGGCTGTCTGCATCCTGCTCAACTGCAAGTCAGTGTGCTTCTCTCTCACTCTAAAATACAAGACTTTTCTTCCTCAGAGTTTTTTGATTGGAGAGGTATCTCTGCCTCTCTTATCACATAAAAGTGCCCTTCTCTCACCAGCTGATATCCCATTGTTACAAACTCACTAATTCTGTCACAGCATAATCTTTTTAAAATAAATAGGGATGGCAGATGCCATTTGATAGGGCTTTTTCATAATAAAGTCATAAGAGCATAGAGGACAGACCAGACATTAAGGGCTTTGTGAAATCTAATAGCTAATCTCTATATAATTTGTGTTTCATTTGTTCAGCACAATCGATTAAATTCAACATCAATGGCAAATGGTCATCTGTAAACAGTGTCTAATTCTGTCAGATCAAAATAAAATACCCAATCCAACTACAAACTACATAAAAGAAAGAATACCAAACAGGAAAATGTATTCACCCAATGTCTTGTGTCCCAAAAGAGATCCATCAGGCATCCCATTCATCATGATGATCCATCATTATAATCACAATTATCACTGTAGCCACCTTCATTATCTTGGCACTTACAATATCTTCAGCATAATTATTATCAACATAATTTTCGTCGTTCCAAAAATGATCATCATCATTATAATCACAATTGTCACTCTGCCAAATGTATGAGATTTGGGCCTGTTTTTTTAATCCCACATATTGTGTAGTCAGCATCCAGAGGGATTACACTGCCATCCCATGACTCATCCCTCTGTCAACCCTTAAATTTCATCATTAATCTACTGCATTGCTGTGCTAAATCCATTCCTGCCCAATATCCTATCTACTATAACCTTTTAACACCCACTGTTTTGCTGGTGGCACAGTAGCACTATGTGGAACTTTCACTGACTGATAGTACTGTGACAAGTTACATGAATATCAGTGTGTAATACATCTATTGATAGATTAGACTTTCTTCTTGTTCTGAGTTGCATGTGATTTCTAAGCATTGCATGTACAGTATGTCGAAGTGAAATTCCTACATTACATTTACACTCATGTCTCATGAACTACAGTAGTATACATCACCATCTGCCTTGGTTATTTGTAAGTTGTGTTTCATTCTTATATCATTGCTAGCAATTAACATTTCCAACCTGGGTTTGATAATTCATGCACCATGTACAATAATGTCAGACTCAAATTGGGAATCAGCTTACATCTTACATTTTTTTAAAAAGATATTTTTTGTCCCCATTTAAATTAAGCCACACATAAAGCCACACATACACACTTATTAATTATTATTAGCCATTTTCCCTTTTTTCTCCCACAACTCCTCACTAACACCCCTTTCTGCTTACAGACCGGACTGGCCCGGTGCCAAGCAATTACTGGGAGATGCCAATTTCCTCAGGCGTCTGATGGACTATGACAAGGACAATATCAAGCCTCAGATCCTGCTGAAGCTGCAAAAATACATCAACAACCCTGATTTCATACCTGAGAAGGTCTGTTTGGATTTCACGTCAAACACTCTGATATGTTAGTCAGATTGTTTGGAGTAGATCTCAGAGTAAACATTGTGGTGAAATCGCAGTTCAAACACAGTTTTGAAAGTGCTAGAGTTGGGATGGAAATTGGAAAATAACAGCTCAAGTTTCGATTATGGCATCACGGTCACATGTACGCTACTGAAATGAACTATGTCGATTTTGTGATGGCATAAATTGTCAATAATTTCTGGAATGTCACACAGTGTGTTTCCATGTATGTTACTTGGTGTAATCCCTTATTGTGTTGCTGCTGTTAGGTGGAGAAGGTATCCAAAGCCTGCAGATCGATGTGCATGTGGGTCAGAGCCATGAATCTTTACTCCAGAGTCCTCAAAGAAGTTGGCCCCAAGAGAGAAAAACTGGCCAAGGCGCAGGTCAGTAACATACAGCAGAGTGCAGTATGCAGTCATATACATGCACAAATAACAATTGAATGGATAGTGCTTTACATACTTTTGCTTTAAATCTCAATGTTGCCTATTTTTGTCAAGTCTATTACTATCAAAGCATTCATCCACTAAACACCAATCAATTCTCTATTCCCTCTCAGTCCCACTCAGGATTGCCCTGCATACATTGGACCAACTAATGAGAATAAAAAATGGTCCAAATATTCTCTTAATGGTTCACTAATTGTATTTCCCTCCATCCCTTTCTCCCTCTATTCCTACCCATGCAGGAGGAGCTGGATGTGACTATGGCCACCCTGAGGGAGAAGCAAGCAAAGCTTCAGGAGGTGGAGAACCAGATCAAAGTCCTACAGGAGCAGTTTGACAGCAGTATAAATGAGAAGGAGGATTTGGGTAAGGGGTGTGCCCTTTGTATGTTAACACTTTAAACTCTAAAATTGCCCAGCCACTGTACATTTTATATGAATGTATTCCTGTTGTGTGAAGATGGAGATGGAACTTATATGTCTGCTAGTCTGCCAGCATTTACCTTTCTGATATTCTTTTTTCTCTCTCTCTTTCTGACTCCTTTCTTTGTTCAAAGTTAACACCATGGCTCTGACACAGGCTCGGCTGACAAGGGCAGGGAAGCTAACTTCTGCTCTTGGTGATGAGCAAGTACGCTGGGATGAAAGTGTTGCCTTGTTTGAGCAAGAGATCATCAACGTTGTGGGGAATGTCTTCATTGCAGCTGCCTGTGTGGCCTACTATGGAGCGTTCACTTCCCACTATAGACAGCTGGTAGGTACAGTGTGATGAGGTGCACTTCAGTGCTTTTAGGACTACTCTGGTATGCAGAATGGACAACTGGTAGGCTCAGTACGAGTGTGCTGTAGAGTCTTACACCTTCAGTGCCCTCCACCCCTTTACGTCGCAGTATCTGTACAAAACAGAATTTAGCCCAATAATGTCTTATTATTGTACTTGTATTCCTGCTTTGAGATGCTATTCCCAGAACAGAATGGATATATGGTAATGGCACTGAACTCAATCTGTTTGTACATTGTTAAAACACAGAAGTACAGTGATAAAATCTGTGGTAAGAAAGTGATTAAAAAGGAGAAACGTTATAAAATATACAGGTTACAAAAACACAAGAGGATTGAAAAAAAAACACCTCAAAGCAATCATTGTTCAAACAAAACATAAAAACAACCAAAGAAAAAACAAATCCGCTCGTGCATGTGCGTGTGCCCCCTTTCTCCAGCTAATTGACCAGTGGATAATACAGTGCCAGGAACTGAACATCCCCATCAGTTCCAGCTTCAGCCTGATCAACATTCTGGGTAACCCATTTGTCATCCGCCAGTGGAACACAGAGGGTCTGCCTCGTGACGGCGTCTCTACGGAGAACGGGATCCTGGTCACCGAGGGCCGCCGCTGGCCTCTCATGATCGACCCACAGGATCAGGTGAACTTGAAACTAGGATCAAGGCAGCATTCACTTTATGCGTTTCAGGGGTGGATTGTTTTGTTGTTAGTTGTGATTGATCAGTTAACCAATTTATTATGCGAGGATGTCCAATTTCATCCATTTAACTCTTGCTCAAGTTTCACACATTGTGTCTTGTTAGGAACATGTATATGAATACACACTGGGTTACAAAACCCAAGTGAATAATATTTAATTCCACAGAATCCTTGTCTTTTTGGATTTCATGTGATTTAACACGTTGACTACATGGCTGCAGTACCAGCGTAAAGAACAGGGGGTTAGACAGAAATTCTGAAGTTATTTGTGAAGACGTCCATGTCTGATTGTGCCTAACAGACACGATTCACTGCAGATGATATATTGTTCACTCCCACAACATTGAGCTTGATCACATACAGTATTGTTATGTTGTTTCCCGCTGCACTACCATTGCTGCAGTCCCCCTTTATTACATCAAGTGCTAACATTTGTTCTTATCATGTACAAAATATAAGGCCTTTTTATCACATCAGATAAAGGTTATTTCTTTCACCCTCAGGCCAACCGATGGATCCGCTCCAAGGAGGCCAAGCATGGTCTTAAGGTGATCAAGCTGACTGACCCGAGCTTTCTCCGAACCCTAGAGAATGCCATACGCATGGGCATGCCTGTACTGCTAGAGGAGGTAGGAGCACACTAAAAACATTAAAATATGTTTGAGCATAAAGGAGGTGATTTATGGTAAAACATTATTTGAATTTATTTTAAAGGCACAAGGCAGTTTAACATAGTTTGAAACGGATGTGCTGCACAGAGAGTTTATAGCTATTGCTAATTTTCAACTCTTGTCCCTAGTTGGGCTTTTACATGTGCAGTGTAATTAAAATATACAGCTTTCAGTATCATAAAACCACAATACTGTACACTATAGAAATGGAAATACAATAAAATACACATACTGCAATACACCAATACACATAGACCATACACCAAGACAATTAGCTAAAAATGGGTACAGCTCTGGTTTGCTTTTAGCCAGCACTTAACCTTTGTTGTAAACAATTTTATATCTGGAATTCATTTGATTTCAGTTGGTAATGTGTTCCAGAGTTGACGGCCCTTTCTGGAGAAAGCTGATTGTCCAAATTTAGATTTACGATGTAGTATTTTACAGTCACCATTCACCATGCTCCTAGTTACTCTGTTACTTTGGATATATGTGGAAAGAGGCTCTGGGTCTAGACTGTTGATACATTTGAAAACAAATGATTCCATAAGTGATTTGGGGAAGGTACACATTTTGGTGTGTATAATTTACAATTTTGGCATTTAACATAATTTACATCCATTGATTGAACATTGTTTGAACTATGGGACCTTTATTGGACACTCTTGTTTATTACCATTTGTGTCCTGCATTCTGGTATTGTGTGTGTGTAGTTAAAGGAGACCCTAGATCCAGCTCTGGAGCCCATCCTGCTGAAGCAGACATTCGTGGCTGGTGGACGGACATTGATCCGACTCGGAGACTCAGATATTGACTACGACAAAAACTTCAGGTTCTATATGACCACCAAGATGGCCAACCCACACTACCTACCAGAGGTAAGGACAGCACACACACTCCTTTAAATCTCCAGATTAGGTTCAGCTGACATCAGAAGTTGATGTCAGAGACGCAATGCCAGTTTACTTGGATTAAACTAACACCAACACACCTCTGTTAGTAGCCTCAAGGTTTTTTGAGAAGAAATCCCAAACAGTTTCCAACTATGGCAACCAGAAAAAACATGGTTTGTGGAATAAGAGACACAGTAACACATAAAATAACCTCTGTGACCTTCTGTCATGGTAGAAAAGTGTCTGATACAATTAGCGCTTGGCTTCCTGTAATAGCATCGACTGTGGTCAGTTTGCAGGCATTGTCAAGAGATGTAGTCACCTGCCAGCTCACTGACTGTGCTATTGCCTTTTATTCAATACCAGCCCAGGAGAGCAGCAACACCATGTGAATGCAAGCTTTTATTCCAGTGTTAATTCAAACCAGGAGCGCATGAAGGCAGTAACCTAGACGACATGAACCCTTTTGGCAGTTGTCTTTAAAGCCTTTTTGTTGGACATCAGTGTTAAGGGCTCATGTAGAATTGTGGCTGTTTGAATGAATGGTGATGGAAATTTTCCATCCACCCCTTTTTATGCGCATTCAATTTGCGCATTAAAACTGACTTTAAAGGCCATAAATTCTAAAAAAAAAAAAAGGTTTTTACATTTGGCTGAGGTGGAAAAGTTGGTGTAATGATAAAAGCGCCAAAAGTGCCATGTGCCAAAGTGCAATGGAAACAGACTTATCGAATAAATCATGACGTACATGAGGCATAGCGGCAGACTCAAACGTCAAATCTGTGTGGATCGATAAGGGGACTGTAACATTCTTTAAAATAATATGTGAAACAAACAGAAATGCCATATTTCTATTGTTTTTTCTACATTGATTTTCACCGTTTGAGGTTCTACTGGCGCTCTTTTAATTACGTCACCACCTACTGCTTATCTCGATTACCCAATTAATAATAATTGCATAACCATAGTGGATGGAAACAGGCATTCATTCGCATTTTCTTTTACCGATTTTCTTAAAATTCGGTTAAAATTTGCATTACATTTGGATGGAAACCTGGCTATTGACAGAACTTGTCTGTGTGTGTGTGTGTGTGTGTGTGTGTGTGTGTGTGTGTGTGTGTGTGTGTGTGCACGCACGCACGCTTGTCTGTGTGTGTGTGTACCTGTTGCCCTTCAGGTGTGTATTAAAGTTACAATCATCAACTTCACTGTGACCAAGTCTGGCTTGGAAGACCAGCTGCTGAGGTGAATAAATGCATAGACACACATGAAAAACAGATATTGCATCCTTCCCAAACCACATGGTTCACATGTACATCTCTATGTACATCAGTAATGACTATTTGCACTTTGCACTTGCACCTTGACCATAATATCAGCCTTTTCTAGCTAGGGATATTTGTATTTGATTCCCCCACATTCTTTTCTCTACCCTGATCTTCCTGCTCCAACTCCTCTTCCTCTCCTCAGTGATGTGGTGCGTCTGGAGAGTCCACATCTTGAGGAACAGAGGAATGAGCTGATTGTGCGCATCAACGCTGACCGCAACCAGCTAAAAGATATCGAAAACCGGATCCTTAAGCTTCTCTTCACCTCTGAGGGGAATATTCTTGACAACGAGGAGCTAGTTCAGACTCTCCAGGAATCAAAGGTAAATCTGAGATCAGGCAAAGATCATATGGATGTTTTGTCTGGATTTGACATCATCTGTCATCATCTGCAAAGATCATTTCCTCTTATGTTTAGAACTTTCCTTGTTATTCTCCTTTTCTGTTTCCTACCTTTCCTCTACCACATCTCTTCTGTTCTTGTTTTTTGCTACTCCTCTCTCTTTTTTGTCTTTCTTCTCTCTTTCCACCATTCCTCAGGTGACATCAGAGACCATAAAGCATCGTCTGGAGGAGGCAGAGGCCACTGAGCTGATGATCAACTCTGCGAGGGAGCGCTACCGACCCGTAGCCACCCGAGGCTCAGTCCTGTACTTTGTCATCGCCAGCCTCTCTGAGATCGATCCAATGTACCAGTTCTCCCTCAAGTACTTCAAACAGGTGAGAGAGAGTAACTAGGCTTTATTTTACAAGCCGTAGACAAATCTCCATCTGACTTTTGCAAGCTTTTGTTAGGAACACAATATGAAAAGACTTCAAGGCCCATGGAACATAATTATTTTCTTCCTGTTCAATATCTTTCTGCCCCATTCTTTCTGTTCTTTTCTTTCTCCACCCTCAGCTCTTTAACTCCACCATAGAGACGTCAGAGAAGAGCAGTGTGTTAGAAGAGCGTATCCAGATCTTGCTGGACCAGATCCTGCTCAACTCTTACATCAATGTGTCCCGTGGCCTCTTTGAGCAGCACAAGCTTATCTACAGCTTCATGTTGTGTGTAGAGGTCATGAAGCAGCGTGGCGAGATCTCCGATGCTGAGTGGCAGCACTTCCTAAGAGGAGCTGCCTCTTTGGAAAAGGTGAGATGGGAAAATTTCACGCTGGTGTCGGATGAAAATCTATCTAATGGGGTGTTGAAGGTGGCTTGAATACAATGTTTGCTCATGCATTTTTTGCAAATTATATAACGATGCATCAGTGGTGTTCATGGATGAAGAAATGTGCATTCATAGTGTTTAGCCAGTTAAGCACTAGCTAGCTAGCTAACTAGTTAGCTTCACACTTAACCCAACGCTTTGTTCAGTTCCACCATCTCTTCATCTAGTGCATCATGCAGGTAATATAGGCGACAAAGACAGTATTAACTAGTGACAGAAAGTAAGATAACTACAATTGACTGTTTTATTAAAAAAAGAGAACACAATGTATGCTATCATGTGTGAACTAGCTAAGATAAGATGTGTGTTTGTCCCTGTTACCTCATTAATAATTCAACAATCATTTATCAGTCGCTTCTGTTGTATTTTGATGTTTTTTTAACAAGGTGAAGAAGGCTCTATCACACATAAATATGGTCATAGATCAAATAAATATCAACAAAAGTCTCTTCCATCTCTGCAAAAATATTCTGTCGACATCAGCACCTTAACAGTCACTAGTTTCTGTTGCAATCAACCAAGTGGTGCCAGCGACAGTTCTCATCTCAGGTGAACATAGCATAAAACACACTTGTGCCCCTGCCTGTTCAGCATAACAGTGACTGTGGAGCACAATACTAAATGTGCATGTCAGTGCATGTCATTGTCATTAGAAATGTAAAGGGATGTATGTAGTCTGTTACAGGAAAGGTGCTCCTGGTGTAAATATTGAAGAAAACAATTTCTCTGGTTCTCCTAACTTAAGTCCCTGCCATGTTTCTAACCGTCTGACTTAAACCTGCTTGGGGAAGGTGTAAAGTTTAAGTTAATATTTGCTCTACGCTCCAGCTAACTTGTATTGTGACATCAGTTTTTACTAAGTTATAGCGTAACTTCCCCACAGCGTTCAAACTAAGCTACGTCTGAACTTACATATGTTGCACCAACTGTACAGGAGTTGGTGCAACAGGCTGCAGAGTTATTGAGAAGAGCTACATCAGTTCAGCTATTCAGTAAGGTGATTTGGACTACTGAAGCCAGAACGAATCGTAAGGAATGAGGCTTAATTGCCTACAGGAATGGAGAGATAACTGCCCATTTTTAACTGTGTCATGAGTTCTAAATGAAAAAAACAATGATTTGTTTTGGCTTCCCGGTATTCTAATAATTAGACGAAAATAGAGAAATTTGTTACACTTTGTTGGCTGGATCCTCTTAACTGCAGATAAACAAGGTGTCCCCCCCCCAGGTTGGCCTGTAGGCAGTATCTTCATTCTCTCCCCCTCTTATGTTGGCATTGAGTTGACAGAGAAAAAAAAAATTCCTTTGTCACAAAGTGGCAGTCGGGCTCTCTCTCTCTTGGCCAGCTTATTGCTTAGGAACTACTGAGACTGATTGGAACACACACAGTAAACAAGGGGCAAAAGAACATATGAGAAAATCTGTCTGTGGAGAGGTTGACAAAATAAATATTTCTGTGGAGGAGAGATAAGAAAAGGAGAGTATCTCTGTTTCTCAGCTGTCCCTACAACCTGTATATAGCATGCTAATAGGCCTTAAACAATCAATGCAAAAGCCTTAGTTCCTCAAGTCAGATATGAGGCCCGTCTTGACACCTTCAGAGGGAGTAAATGAGGTAATCTGAACTGAGAGTCCAATTGACCTCAGAATAGTCCCACTGTCTTACATTTCAGTGGTTTTCTTTGAATAATCACTTTCTCTCTCTCTCTTCTGTCTCGTTCTATATTTCTCTATAATTGTTATCCTTCCTCTCAAACCCCAGTGGGGCAGAAGGGTGTGCAGCTGAAGCACCATTGGTTTGGGCACTAAAAAGGGGTAAGGTAGTACAGAGCAATGAATAAAATTACCCTTGAGATTTAGCTCTGGGTTTTTTTTGATGACTTCAGATGGTTTTGAGACCACAATACAGATCACTCAGTGCCACCCAGGCATATATTCCCGTGTTCACCCACCATTTGGTGCTCATTTATATGGCATTAGTTAGGCTGGAGGTGCTGCCTGTCAGCTGTCGTGATCCTCAAACTAATGCTGTCCTTCCTTTCCTATCCTTCACCTCTGTGCCCCTCTGTCTCCTGTCTTTTGCATCGCAGCTTCAGTGCATCCATCATCTACGCTTCTCTTGCTAATTTTGAATGCTTTTCAAATTTGTCTTTACATTCTCATGCCATCGCCATCTCTTATCTGTTACGTCTACCTTACTGTAGATGTTTTAAATTATCCTCTCTTCACACTTTTATTGACATCATTTAATTCTTCTTTACTGCCTCTCGATTGGAGGTCTGTCCTCCAACCTTTTTCCCGTCTCCTTCACTGCTGTAATCGTCTCCTTTTTTGGTTTCCCCTTCTCCCAGGACTATGCAAAACGGCCAGATGTGCCATGGCTAAGTGATTTTTACTGGCAGACATGTTGTGAGCTGGAGGACACACTGCCCTGCTTCAAGGAGATCTCCAAGGAAATCACCAGAACCAATATCCACATCAAGCTAGGTAGCCCAAACCAAGTGTTATTATCCTGGATGATCTAGCAAGAATCAGCATATTTAGTGCATCATGTTTCTGCTAAATATGAAAAGTGGAATGTTAGGCCTAGTTACAAACCATACATTTTCACTGTCAGGCTGAGATAATCTAATCATTCTTCCACCACATAGTGTACAAATCTATATATACACTCCTGGGCAAAGGTATGCATGTACGTATGAAGATTTATGTAGCGTTAAACGACAGTTGCCTCTCCTTTAGGACGTTTTCAAGCATCTATTAATCCCGAGACCTGGGAAGGCTATGTGTCAGAGTTGCCTCCTCTTGGGGAGTCCAAAGAGGTGAAGCAGGAGATCAGAGGTTACTGGGATGAGAGGTTGGGGGCCTTCCAGAAGCTAGTCCTCATCAAGAGCTTCATGGAAGAGAAGGTGAGCCTAGATGAAGTCTATTGGTATTGGAGATTGTTTGTTTTCAGGTCTACAAGGTCACAAATGAGAAGAATTGTTGTCCATGTCAGTTGATCTTTTATTATTAAACCCAGCAAAGATTTGGCTAATTACACTAATTTATTTTACAATGCAAAAATACAATTACCTTTTCATCTGTCACATTCGTTCATACACATGCTATGCCCCTATCTCTCCTTACTGCTGTTTTACTGCTACTTGTCCTCTCTGTCCTGTTATTCGGTGATTTACGTCCTCCCTCTCTTGTCCAGGTGGTTTTTGCAGCAACAGAGTTCGTGATTGTCAGCCTGGGGAAGCAGTTTGTGGAAAACCCTCCAGTTGACCTGGCGAACCTCTACAACGATATGTCTCCCTCCACACCACTGATCTTCATTCTCAGCACAGGATCCGACCCTATGGGTGCCTTCCAGCGCTTTGCAAAAGAGAGAGGCTGTCTCGACAGGTTAAAAAAAAAAGACAAATAGGATATAAGGTTGGGGTGTTGTGACTGAATAGAGGTGAATATATACAGGCAATGGCCAGCAACTTGGAAAAGTGGGATGTGTCAGGACAAGGAAGCATGTCTAAATGGAAAGAGTGATCAGTATATACAGTTGTTTACACATGATCACAGGGGTATTTCCATCTATCTCTGTCTCTCAGAGTTGAGTCCATCTCACTGGGTCAAGGCCAGGGGCCGATAGCAGAGAAGATGATCCACGCAGCACTGAAGAGTGGCAAATGGGTCTTTCTGCAGAACTGTCACCTGGCTGTCTCCTGGATGTTGGCCATGGAGGAGCTCATCAAGACCTTTACTGAGCCTGGTAGTAGCACAGCACTGAACCACATCCTTGTAACTACACAAATAATCACACATGGGCAGAGCATCATTCAGAGCTCACCCATTTGTGATTACATTTTGTACTGTTGCTCCTCAAAATAAGAATCAAAGAGTATTTTTGAAAGCATGTCTACATACATGATGCACCAAAGAGTAAAAATAAGTCATTTGCCAAGAAAAAAGTGACAGTGTTTTCATCAAAAAGTTCCAAAAATTAGCCAGATGTTTACTTACAAGCTCATTTTCATTATTGAGGTAGTTTTACCAGTTTTACCATTTAAATTCAGATTTATTTTAGATGGCTTCTTCCTGCATTTCAATCGTTATACTGCTAATAGATTAGGAGTCGACAAAAAAAACCCATGGGCACCAGTTTAGTTTCATGTTTGACAGGTGGACAAATACATCTCTACAGCCACAGTCAGAGATGTGGCATGTGGACATCCGAAGGTGTAGAAAAGAAGCAGGAAGGAGAGAATGAAATGTCATTTTGGGAATTTGCTAGCTCAGGATCTAGTAACATTTCTGTGACTTGTGCTGCACAGGACTAATGTATGGTGGCTGAGAGCCCGGCTCACTGTAACTTGAAAAAAGATATACAGAAAACCCTAGCAAACACACTGCAATGTGCCCTCATAACACAACATAACCAAGCTTCTGGGGACACAAATGACTGAATGACTGTTGTTTTTGTGGTTGTTTCCTTGGTTTTTCACAGCATTTTTATCAGTGGAAAAATACTTCAATGCACATTATTCAGTGTAGTCAGAGAGGCATTCATTATGTTCTTTTTTTCTGTTGTTTATGGCTGTGAATAATGTTGCTCTCTGTTCCTGTTCAGACACATCAATCCACGAGAGTTTCCGTTTGTTTCTCAGTTCCATGCCTTCTAAAGTATTTCCTGTTACAGTGCTCCAGAACTCTGTCAAGGTAAACACACACACAACACACACACACACACACACACACACACACACACACTGGGCCACTGTATAATCTCACTTTAGTTCAGTTCATTTCATTTAAAGATTGTCCTTCAAAGATTGCTCTGCAACACTAATGTTCCCATTATGAAGAAATGTGTTGCAAATTTGCATTCTCTCCAGTAAGTATTCTACAGTTGCACATCATCATCGTTCTTCTTCATGAAGAGCATTCACACCCACATGCAGTGAAAGCTACATACAGAGTATAACTTCTTAGACTTCTGTGGGGAACTTACAGTTGATACTGCACATATTGCATCTGTATAAAAGACTATTAATAATTAATTTCAGCACTGTTGTGTATTCTAGATAGTAGGTTTAAAAAAGCTCATTAATTACAAAGAGGAACCTGATGGTAGTATGCTAAAGCATTAGATAATGGCGTTGTAGTTGAGTCTGCTGGGATAAGGGATGATTATGGCATGTAGGTAAAAATGCTAAATGGATGTGATTTGCATTCCTTTTACTGGAAAGTTCTGTGACATTTTGCAAGCTTTGTAATTAGTTGAACAAAAGGCAGAGCTGATACCTTCTCCTAAAAAGGAAGTGTCACAACATCAGTATCAACGGCAGGCTGTATGGTAGTAAAATTAGTCTAAAAGGAAAGGATTTTAGTTTAGGTTTATTTGAGGACTGCATGCTTTTAATTCAATGGGCTATGTATGTAAAACTGACTTGACCCGAAATGTAACCCATTCACAGATCTGTAAATTCATTGGTTAGACACTCTTCTCATAACTTGCATATTCAGCTGTCACTGAACCTATTCAGTACTGTACATTAAAATTTAAACAAAAGTTAAACAACTGTTAAGCTGCTGTTTGTTTATGAGCTCACTTAAATTGTTAATAGTGGATGTCAGCACAAATCAGGACGTTGAAATTTGGGATGTGTGTATACTGCTCATCTGGTACAGACCACAGCATCAGAAGAACTTGAAATAATAGCAATGAACGAGAGTAATCAGAGTCAAATCATCTTCATGTCAGTCCGAATTTTAACACTTCTAAGTTTCTGATCCAAGAATCATTCACAGATCATTTGAGTGGCCACCAGCTCTTAATCCTGTGAAAAGTTAGGGGTAGTTGAGAGGACTCCTACGTCACTGCAGTAATCCACAAACAGTGCTAAAAGTGGCTGCTGCTGTCATTCAGCCTCTTAATTAGAGAGACATTTGTGACATTAATAACATTAAGCTTTCAACTTTTTAATAATTCATATACAAGAATATTCTAATCTTAGTACAGCAATTCTGCTGCATTCCAGTAACTGAAAATCTATATGCTCTTTGTCCACTGAAATCTTCCACAGTCATTGTAGCACATTTTTCCAGTCATCCCCATTCTTCAGTAAAAGTAGTCTTCAGCAGATTCAGAATCAGGTTTATTGCCAAGTAGGTTTCAACATACAAGGAATTTGCCTTGGTATTTTGGTGCATAACTGTCACAATAAACATAGTGAGAGAAAATAAATGAAACAAGTACTGCAAGTCAATAACCTTAAATATAAAATAGAAATTTGCAATAAAAAGATATGTAAAATATATCTTAAAGTTTTAAAGTGAAAAGAACTGTACAGCAGCTTCATTCTGTATTTTAGTTTTGACAAGAAACTTGTTAACAGTATGAACACACCATATAGTGTAATCTGAGCTCCTACAGTAGTAGTTAGAAAAATACATTGTGAATGCAGCCTCAGGTATGTTAGGTCTCCAGTGAAAGAAATTGCAGTATATGATATATTTTTTACATGCACGCATACACACTTTTAAACAAACATTTGGAACAATAATCCACCATTGCTTTTCCCTTGGTGGATGCTGCTGTGAAATGATGATCTGCACCAGGGGTTATTCGCTCATTTCACTCATTTTGCCTCTCTCACAAATAAAGTTAGGTACTCTCAATAACTGGTAATAGATCTTTTTATGTTACTTTCCAGTTTGCATTGTCTGTATAAGCTTGGTAATCTTTGAAATTATCAATTAAATATCCGCTTTCAAATCTTAACTGTCCTTTCGCTAATTAGCTGCTTGAATATAATTGATAAACAGTAGGATTTGACGTGTAGTGACAATTGAATATCCAGCTTTCAGGGTTAGCAACAAAACAGATCTGATGAGTGGGAATTATACACAGGTTTCCACGAGGGAGTACTGCATGAGAGCTGCAGGTATCATAACTAGGCTTACTGGCTGCCTGCACAACAAGGAGGAATAGCCTGACCCCAGCAAGGCCCCAGGACTTTTGGCAGTCTGAGCAGAACTCACTGTGGTCTTCTCAGTAGCAGCCATCAAGCCCTGTGTGCCTCTGTGTTGTTGTTGCCAGGTGACTAATGAGCCTCCGAAAGGCCTGCGAGCCAACATGCGACGGGCCTTCACAGAGATTTCCACCAATTTCTTTGAAGAGCACGTTCTGGGACGGCAGTGGAGGAAGATCGTCTTTGGAATCTGCTTTTTCCATGCAATCATCCAGGTTACACACATTCTCCTGAAACCTCACACATACTTGAACATTCCTGCTTTGTGTGCCTGTACATGTTTTACGTTACATGTTTTTGCATGCTGTCGTATGTGTGTGTTTGTGTGGGTATGTGCCCGTCCTTCTACGTGCGTCCTTGTTTGTGTCTTTGTCTTGCATGTGTCTTAGGAGCGGAAGAAGTTTGGTCCTCTGGGCTGGAACATCCGCTATGAGTTTAACGACAGTGACAGGGAGTGTGCTCTGCTCAACCTCAGTCTCTACTGCAAAGAAGGCACCATCCCCTGGGACGCTCTCATCTATATCACTGGTAGGGAAGCCCACACACGGGTAGAAGTGTGTGTATTTGCATGCAGATCAGGCATACATTTACAGCACAAGTTGATATATTTGGGGTTGTGCGTGTATGGTAGGTTTTTATAGTGTACTGCTCCAATCACATTTTCTATATATAATTCACAAACATCGTACATCATTGTAAAGTGCAATGTGCAAAGCATTACATGAGATTTCAGATCGTTTGGCTTTAACCGAGGCAGGCAGTGTGGATGGAAACAGTCTCTTTCTGTCACTAAGGCTGGCATGTTTGTTGTGTTGCCAGTGTGTGGCACAGACAGCACACTGTTGTTTTGTCAACAACACACACATTTTCAGCATCACGTGAAATGGGGAAGGCAAAATGTTTGCTGATTTCACAAAGCGAAGGGGCGGGGGGGGGTTCTATAACACGATTTCACTCTGTTCTGCAGCTGTGAACCTTTGTTTGTTCAACTCTCACTCAGTGAACTTTCGCTGCTCTCTTCCTCTTGTGTTTGTAGAAATAAAATGAAAAGAACAGATGTTCCCATGCACAGCAAAGCTCTTTTTCAAACACAGCAGATAAAGAAATCAAACTGTTGTGGCTATGAAGTCCAGTAATATGAAGTATTTTGACAAATCACAGCATTTATCATCAATCAATCAAACTTTATTTATGTAGCACAAGTCCAAGTGCTCAACATAAAGAGATGCTACATGGGAGTGTCCACCCCATTTATATCAATGAGGGTAGATTAAATATTAGAACCACTTCCGAGTATAATGCAATATAATTCAATAGCACCACAAACTACAGCCTCCAGTTGAATCAACAACCTCTCTAAAACAGTTTCAACAAAAACTGAACATTAGAACCTTCATGAAGGCAGGATTTATTGCAGGACTGTTGTATTAGACTGCATTAGTTTTAGCTAGGTGTATCTAATAAACTGGCATTTCTGTAAAAATGAAAGAAGTTGTCATCCTCAGAAACCTCGCATAAATCCTGACATCGTTTAAATGGAAATTCATTTAATTTTCATTTGATAGTAAGAAAGCACATTATAACTAAACTGTAGCAGGGTCATGCTTTAGAGTTTAGTCTTATTTGTCAAAGGGAGTTTCAATTTTTTTATTTTATTGTGTTTGGTGATGCATTTTCAAACGTGAAACTGAAAACATTTTTTAATGTAGTTTCATTTTTGTCATATATTCTGGGCACACATATGGACACAAATTGCAATTGAATTTAATTATGTCAATTTGATATTAGATTATTATAAATTGTCCTGGACTTCCATTACAGACACATCTTCAAAGTTGTTATAAGAAGAGGGAGGGTTCCCTTTCATTAACAACACTCATCATATCTCTTAAGTGAATTTGTTTCTCTAATCTGGTTTTCAATTACCCTTCAAATGATTATGTGCTGCTGCGTTCAGTCTCAGTGGAGCGCACCATCCCGGCATCAAATTGATGTCCCTCATTGTTGTTATCACACTACTGTGTTATTTGTTTAATGCTTAATTCTAACAGTCCTTGTATGCCAGAGCTATGCACTCTTTGACAGAAAGAATTTGGGCTCAAACGGAGCATGATATTGCCTTTCCTCTTTTAGAAAGAGCAGTTCCTCTCTTCTGGTGCAAAAAGAAAAGTGCTCTGCCAGCTTTACCACGCCTGCAGCTTAAAAAAGGCTTCAGAAGAGATTTGTCTGATTATTCACTCCCTTCCTTACTGTCTTGCATAACTATGTCTTTACAGAAAATATGGATTTTAAGTGTTGAATTGTTAATGTTAAATATAATTTCAGTTTCATCATCCTTTTTGCTCCTTGGTAATATTAACCCTCCAGCCATGCCTGTCTTTTTACAATCCCTTTCCTCTTGTCTGTCTTTGTAGTCACACATGTGTTTGCCTCTCTGTGCTGTGCATTATTCCATGAGAAGTCAAAGAGCTGGAGACACTCCTGACACACATGACAATCCCATTTATGAAAAAGATTGTTATTGTAATTATGTGTTTAAGCTCTTAGCCATCCGAGTCTGGTTTGTCAAGTTAATATTTCCCATGTGGACTGTGCGGTGCCACTGTAGTGCTCTCGCTCTTTCTCGCCCGTGTGTGACACAGTAAGATGTCTGTGTGTAGCTCACAGACTGTATGAAGTAGCTATGTCATTATGTCTTTTTAGATTGACCCTAACAAACTCACAGCTCTTGTGTCAGTTTTTCCACATTAGAAGCTGATTAAAGCTCTTCCAATAACTCTATCAACCCATTCAAATGTCTGAAAGCACTTTTTAAAAAATATTGAATTATTAATAATGACCTTAACCAGTCAGAATTCAAATTATGTTTGGTCTCTCAGCAAAGGATTAAAATGCATCGCTGTGTCTTATTATTGAATGGGGGGTTTAAAGCTGCATTATTCATGTTTTCAATGTTATAAAAAAATAACATTTTAATGATAATAAATAAATAGAGAGTATAATGCAGTCCTAGTCTACATCTGTGCATGACTCTTTATGTCCATGCATTCCCCAGCTATCTTGGCTTTTTACTGCTGCTTGTTTATTTCTTTGAAACTGCTTTTTGAATCATGCCTATGGTGGCTGTACAGATGAATGGCTACCTTGGCCTCAGGCTAGATGTTGGTTAAAGGTAGACATCTGATCAAGATGAGTGACAAGGTGCAGCGTGAACCTGCCCAGCAGAGGAGGAGGAGTGAGGAGAAGGAGGAGAGCAGGACTAACAAAAGAAACAATAATACACTTGTACTGTAACTTCAAGTGCCAAAGATCAAGTACTTCATTCTCAGTAATAAATGTTTTTAAAACTGTACTTTCCTCAGGTTTGATATCTCCTGACATTGTATACTTGTTAGTCATTCATCCCTATTCAGATTTCATAAATATTTAATGTCTTATTCAAAATGTTTACTTTAGACTGAGTCATGCTGATGCTGAATTCAGTTTTGAACAATTTGAGTGTGGCACTCACAGGCTCAAACTGGGGACTCAAACTGGGGACTCAAGCAGGGAATCACCTCCTTCAACAGTTACACAGAAACAGTGATGCAGACTGATAACATTATATGGTGTTTGTGTCCGTCTCCCCAGGTGAGATCACCTATGGAGGCAGAGTGACGGATGCCTGGGATCAACGTTGCCTCAGGACAATCCTCAAAGGCTTCTTCTCGCCTCAGACCCTGGAGCCTAGCTACACTTACTCCTCATCAGGTAATTTTCAATCTCAAGCTCTCTCCTTCTCTCCCTCTGTATATATACAGGACATGGACAAAATAACAGGAACATTTTACAATATAATGGATTTCAATATAGCAGGTGTGTGTGTGTGAGCGTTTGTCTCAGTGCATGCTCATATACTGTATATTTTTTTTGGATGAATGGTTTTCTTGTGTGTTTTAAGGTATCTACCACGCCCCAGAGACAGATGAACTAGAGCAATATAAGAAATATATTGAGAGTCTTCCAATCATAGATGATCCCGAGGTCTTTGGCATGCACGAGAATGCCAACCTGGCCTTCCAGGTAAGGAACAATAGTAGTATCTTACAGAAAAAACATCCAAATCTGCAAAAACACTCTAAATCCACATCTTTCTGACTATCCTTCTGTCAGTTGCCACCATTAAATGTGTATGATTGGATTGTATAGGTTTCTTTTTCTTTCCATGATAGAATCGTATGAGCAGATTTTGTAAACTAATTGACTTATTATTTGTTTTCATGCCATTGTAAATGCCATTACTTATGGGCCTATTTGTGATGTTATCTGGAGCTGCTCATACAGTTTATGGCTGGCTATAAAAGCATTTCTATTCTGAGAGAGAGAGAGTTGAGAGTGCAACTGTAAAATATCAATAAAAGAGGATGCTACAGCATGTGTGTGTTTCCTTGTGTGTGTGTGTGTGTGTGTTTGCCTCCACAGCGCCAAGAAACCGTGACTTTAATCAACACCATACTTGATGTTAATCCTCGCTCATCAGCCCATCATGGAGCTAAAAGTAACGATGACATAGTCTGTGAGCTCGCTGAATCCATCTTAGCCAAGCTACCAGGTACACACACGCACACACATTTTGGTCATTGTTGAGAGGTGTATCATCATAATCTCATTATCTGATGCTGTGTTTTCTATGTCCATCTCGTCTGTCTTTCTGTCTCTGTATCGGTTTGTCTCCCTGCCTGTCTCCCTGTCTGTGTGCAGAGCGTCTGGACATGGACGAGGCGGTGGAAACTCTGTTTGTCCGAGACAAAAACGGCCGCTTTAACTCCCTGACAACTGTACTGGGCCAAGAGGCAGACCGATTCACCAACCTGCTGAGAGTGCTCAGGGTGACACACACTTTTGAACAATATATATACATATATTTCATTGGAGTCGTGTTGCTAGGAAACTTCGTCATCCTTTTCACCACCTCATTGTGATATTTGATTTTTTGTGTGTTTCCCAGATGTCTCTTATCACTCTGCAGAAAGCCATAGCAGGTCTGGTGGTGATGTCAGAGGAGATGGACTGTATATACACAAGCTTCCTGAACAACCAGGTTCCCACCCACTGGGCAAACTCGGCCTACCCTTCTCTCAAGCCCCTGGCCTCCTGGGTCAGAGACCTGGCCCTCAGGACCTCCTTTATCCAGGTTCGGCTGAGAGAGGGAAAGAAATACTGACACACAAACACACATGCACTTGCTAACACTGAGTTGCAATTATATGTTGTTTAAAATGGTTTGTCTCAATAAAGATAACAGAAAGCATATAAAGTAATCTAAAGACTAGTGAAAACATGGGAAATATATGATAATAGGATTCACTTCCTTCCTCTGGCCCAAGTCTCTCTTTTAATCACTGACTCTCACACCCACTGACATGACAGAGAAATCTCACTGTGCATACTGGTTTGTTTGGGTGGGGGGTGTGCGTGCGCGTGTGTGTGTGTGTGTGTGCACATGCAAGTGTATTTTTGTGTGCGTTTTATTATGTGTATGTGTGTTTTCTCATCAAGTCGAAAAACACTAACAACACATGAACATTCTACATCCTTCCTTGAGGCACGGCCATCTCTCTCTCCCCCCTCTTTCTTTCTTTCTTTCTTTCTTTCTCTGTCTTGCTCTGTTTCTCTCTCTCCCCCTTTCAGCGTTTGGTTCATCTCCCCTGATTTAAGCTGCTCTTCCGTAAGACTGGTTTGAACATGTGTGCTGCACAATCACTAAAATTCACTCCCCTAAACACACACACACACACACACACACACACACACACACAAAAGGGACAAACAGGGGAGAATTGCATTAGTTCATGAAGTGATGGGTAGCCGCTGAGTCAGACTGCACATGTTCACTACCTCAGAAGAGAGAATCCACTTCACTGAGTCACTTCCAGGTCCCATAAGTGACAGGATGCCTGTTATGCACCATGGCTTGTTAAACACTGAACACAACACACATTAAAAAAGTTATTTAAAGATACATACATTTTAATTACATCTCTCCCTCTTTCTCTCTCTCTCTCTTGCTAGACTTGGATCACACATGGTCAGCCCAAATCTTTCTGGATCTCAGGATTCTTCTTCCCTCAAGGCTTTCTTACCGGTAAAATGGGCCAATTTCAAAGCTGCTAAAATCTAGAGATCACTATAACTATTCTTTCAAGTATACAAAAAAAATATGTGATTTGCTTTTAGCTGCTCAGCAATATCCTTAGTTTATGTGCATTAGATCTTGCAAAAGCAAACATTGTGAAATATATTTTTCATGTTCTGCTCCACCTGCTGGCCTGTAGGGGTGCTTCAGAATCATGCCAGGCACTACAATTTGCCCATTGATGAGCTCAACTTCTGCTTCAACATGGTGCCAGTGTACAGAGACCAGGTAGCAGTCTGTGAGGCTCTACGCGCTCTGCCCAACAACACTAAACTGGACATGGATGAGGAGGTACTGGAAAGGGGGGACATGATGTTTAAGGATTCTGATTATAGGATAAGAATAAGATTATTTCTGGGGTGCCCTGGTGGCGTGAGGGTTCTCTTTAGGTGGCAGCTGTCTAATTAAGGCATAAAAAAAAAACATAGATTAAAAAAAAAAGCTCAGAGCTGCCTACCTGTCATTCAGTATGTGTTCTTTTCTAGAATCTAATAAAGTCAAGTCAGTCATACAAAAACCAAAGTGTTAAAAATGACACAGTTTTACAGGAGGTTATGTGCCAGATTATTTCTTGGCAGGCGGCAGTTACTTCCTGGAGTTTTGTCGTCATCGTGACATCGTCCAGGCAGCCAGTGGAGACCTCAGGAAGTCACTGAGCCCAACCACGAAATAGTCCAGCACATAACCTCCTGTAAAAAAATGTGTTGTTTTTACACTTCAGATGACATCTTAATTAGTGAGCTTTAGAGGTGCTGGAAGGTGTATTTTGTTACCTTTGGACAGAGCCAGACTAGCTATTTCCCCGTTTGCAGTCTTTGTGCTAAGCTAAGCTAACTGGCGTTGACAGCAGTATCAATCTTCTCATCTAACTCTTCGCAAGAAAACAAATAAGCGTATTTCCTAATGTCAAACAGTGAAGAACTATTCCTTTAACGCAGCACTGGTGCGCTGACAGACAAGGGAGTTCTTTTTTTGGTTTGATACACTCTATTCATTTTCTTATGGGGTCACAAATTCAAGTAGCATGTTCCTCTGAAGTGCCTCACAAACACTTTTGCACTGGCCATTGGGACATGATGTGACCTGACTTACTGGAATAACCTCACAAATCACTAAACCATCCTGCCAACTCTCCTGCAGCTCTCTGCTACTGAAAATGAAATCCATAAAGCTTTGGTAAAATAGTGACGGTCAGAACAATGGTGAATGTGAAGGCATACAACACAAAACACAAGAGATTAAATTAAAAAGAGAGGATGGATTACTGTGAATATGTACCTTTCACTCACCACTTGTCCATCTCATTTGTGGACAGTTACCAGAGCCGGAAGACGGCGTGCTCGTGCATGGCATGTTCATGGACTCCAGTCGCTGGGATGATGCCAACATGGTGATTGAGGATGCATTACCTCGAGTGATGAACGCCATGCTGCCAGTGGTGCACTTTGAGCCACAGCAGAACTACGTGCCTGAGCCTGACCTCTACCACGCTCCTCTGTACAAGACCTCAGCCAGAGCCGGGACTCTGTCCACCACTGGTACATACTGGATCCATACAGGGACCCTCACTCACACACTGGTTTAGATTACACTTTGTATTTATACATTTGAAGGCATTTAGCTGTCACATTTTTGTGGAGTTTTTGGTGTCCTGAACAATTTCTTTTGCCATTAAGTAATGTAATGGATAGTTAATTTGATTTGACTTTTTCCCCTCACCCTTCTTGTCTGTCTCCCTCCAGGTCACTCAACTAATTTTGTTGTGACAGTAATGCTTCCCTCCAAGCGACCCAGCGACTATTGGATATCAAAAGCCTCTGCTCTCCTGTGCCAGTTGGATGATTAAGTTTTTATTCATGGACAAAAAAAGGAATTTTAAATGTGACTGAAACACACACATCAATGCACAACTTTGACTTAACATTGTATCTTTTGTGGAATTATTTATAAAGATTTTCACAGACATGATTTATGCTGAAAGTGCATTTACTTCACATTGTAATAAACACTTCTGAGCTAGCCCTGACTGATCTGCTTCCTTTTGAACACTCGTGTGTATCTGAGGAGGTTAATATCAGTTATATGCAGCAGCAGTCTCATCCTGCTGACTCTTGATGAGAGCGGTGCAGTACATCCAGATCTTTGAAGATGAGACACGGCGTAAACACCACATACTGGACTCCCATACTGGAGAGCTCCATTCACGCTGTGCAGTAAGTCATTGGATGAATGTGCTTACTGAAATTTACAATACACATGTAGCCTCGGGGAGAGAAAAGACGGAGGGATGGACGGCGGAATAGATACAGTAGATGGATGAACAGAGATGGGTGGCCAAACACATGGATGTTAATGGTTCACAAAGAAAAAAAAAACAGGATAGCTAAGAGGGATGAGTTGAGACAGGAGAAGGAGTGATGATCATCAAATGATGAAATGTTTCCGCCACAACCCCCACACACATTTGTGTCACTTAGGGCATGCAGTGCAAACACATAAAATATGGCTCTTCAAACACATTAAGTGCACCCACTGCTGTACTGGGGCAGGATGCAGACACACTCAATCTCTGCCTCACACACACACTGCCTCCTCCACACCTTACTGCTCCGGTAACAGCAAGCAGGAACGGGCATATATAAACATTTTATTTAACATCAACCTGGGAAGAGCAGTATAAAAAGAGAAAAAAAACTGGAGTAGCTCACATTGCTGTAGAGAGAAAGATAACTTATTAAAAGCATCAGTACAGATGATTGACATTTGACATGACAATATCCCTCACTGCCTATTTCACTATTTGCTTTTTCAGTTTCAATTTGCAAAACTCTTAATTCAAAATGCCATATTACTAATTTTGCCCTCAAAAGCTCACATAGCACCCAAAAGTAATACTGTATTGATCACATTAGGTAATGCACATATCATTGGATTTGAATAAATGTTACATTTAATCATTGTTGTATTTTAAAATAACATGGTCATTATCAAACAGTGCTATCAAACAACTAATTATCATCGATACACAATATGCAGTGGTCATTTCCTCAAGATTATCCAATTCACAAGAAGACCATTAAGAAGTCATTATTTGAAAGGATGTGGAGTATGAGTGATCTTTGATAATGAAGTCTAGAGTCTGACTTTACACTACAGTAAATCCTACATTCACAAGGCAGAGACAAAATGACGATTGTTATTGTGCTTTACTGCATCAGCTGACTTTTTTTGTTCTGTATCTATCTAATTTACACTGCAGCAACAGACACTCAATACATTGCAGCATTCTGAATAAATATATTGCAGTGTTAGTAAAGGAATTAGAAATGATGCTGTAATGCTGCTCACCAGGGCACTAATAAAATAATAATAATAATAAAGGAGAAATGCTTCAAAACACATGTTGTTGCATTAATCCAGTGATCTGTACACTTAGAAATAACAATTGAAACTAGAGCTAATATGAGCTGGCTGTATTCTGAGGACAGAGCATGTGCTGCAGTGTTTAGAGCTTTGTATGTAAGGAAAGCATTTTGTGTTTAAAGGTAAAAAAAACAAGTTATTTTGGCTCTTTGCATTATGAGTTTTGCACACTGAGACTAAAAACTGAGCCAAAGCAACTGCAAAGTAGTGTAACATGTAGGCACATGTCTTTTTCCATCTGTTCATCATTCAGTTTCCAATATCTGTCGCCCTCCCTGCGATCTGTTCCTCTGTCCTTCACTGTCCCATATGTACAGACTACTATGCACTTTGGTTATTAAACTAACTTACTCTGTTTATTTTTGTGCAGGTTTGGGATCTGTGGCAGAGGCAATTGCGTTACAGGTCATGCAAAGGCTTCCCTAAAGCTGTAAATGGTGATGAGTTGTCTGGCTTTGCAGGGGCTTTTAAGTACACTTCATCAGGACATGTCAGTTCAGAGGTGAAACCTTTTTATTTATTAATCTCACCTTCATATAGGTTTAATCACGGATAGTGAAAACAGACTACTCGCTGCACCTGAAAGTAAGTTTCTGCACACAAAAAAATCCCTCGTGTTTTTCTTGCGTTGGGAAAGCACAGTGATCCAGTTCAGTTCATTTCATTCATTTAATTTTGCACAATTCCTTCCAACTAGTGCATACACAATGACTGCACAAATGACTTTCTGCAGCTCTTGTATCATCAACAGCAACATCCACTGACCTCCTAACCTCCATTATTAACCTCCTTTACCCTGATCAATCCTTTTATGAGCCTGAGATTATGCACTCTGAATAACTGTGAATGTACTGTACTGTTATTAGGATAGGAGTCGTAATGAAGAGGGAGGAAAAGGATTGAAGGAGTAAATGAGATTACATGCCCCAGTCACTCTGAAACCAGATTAACAATGTTTTATCATCACAGGCAAACACACACTTTCATCCCTGTGGATTAAGTCAGAGGGAAGAGGACATGGTTGATGTTTGAAACAGATGGGTCCAAAGGAAAAAAAAATTTAAAGGAGGAGTTGAGATTAAAATTGATAAAAGAGTGCGTGAGATTGAGACATAAAGCTCACATAATCGATGAAAGCAGCTGTAGGACAATCAGGACAGCTGTTAACATGAATATTTGACAACTAATCGACATGTTTGTAATGATGAAATGCACAGGTTGGCAGTGGGTCAGCCTTATCCTCTCACTGGACTGATTTGTAATTTGGTTTAATGATGTTGACAACAGTCATTTGAGCTGAACAGAAAAAGTGTGATTGCTCTGTGTTTGCATATATCAGATTAGACTGTCTAGGTCACACGGGTTATTCAACGCCAATTGATCTCATTAAAAGTTCCACCACAGCAGTGACTTTCAGGTTTTTGGCCATACGCTCAAATATTATCTCGAATGCCTTGTCAGATTTAAAGGTATAGTTCAACGTTTTGCAAAATTATTCGCTTTCTTGCCGAGAGTTAGATGAGAAAATCGACAGGCTACCACCAGGGCCATTTCTAGCTTTTTCGGGGCCCTATGCAAAATGTTGTTTGGGGGCCCCTATTTTGTGAAATATTTATTGAGCATAGGTGCCTTCACTCAACACACGAGGCTGCTTGGCTACCAAGAGAGACCGGACATTTTAATTTCTAAAACAAACAAAACAAAAAGGCTAAAATGGCAGCTTGGGGGGCCCTTGGTGGCTCTGGGGGCCCTATGCAACCGCATGGACCACCACGCTCTTGTCTGTACACTAAATATGAAGCTATAGCCAGTTGCTGGTTAGCTTAGCTTCTAATAAAGGCAATCAAGAAATAGTCCAGCACATAATCTTGAGCACAAATTTTTTTAAACTGTTTTTTGTATGGAAATATATGAAATGAATGAAATATAATATTAATTAGTGAGCTTTAGAGGTGCCACAAGGCAGATTTTGCTACCTTCAGACAGAGCTAGCTACCTGTTTCCCAGTATTTATGCTAGCAGAAGAATAAATGTATTTCCTAAAATGTCAAACAATTTATTTTTTAATGATGGATTAATAATAATAATCCCAAAATATTCCAGTGTTCCAAGACTTGACATTAGCATTTGGGTCCTGGTCTAGTTAGACATGGTGATTCAGACTCATATTCATTCTGTATGGAGATCAAGGAGCTAAATGACAAGACTGAGTCCCTTATATGCAGCTTACAATATACAGGTCAGGATGAACCGTATCTGAGGCTGAGACCGTGAAGAAGGCTTCCACCTCAGTCATGCAGAGGTATAAGGTCACACGTGGTCAGGCACTGTCTGAACTAATGCCCTGATGAGTCCCCACCTGATGACTAGAAGGGTGTGTGCGTGCAGGCAATTATTCAACAAAGCAAACGGCTATATAGATCTCACAGGAGGGGCAGGTGTGTGGTCTTTACATTACACTAACTGAACAAAGTCATTGGAGATCTGTTCCAGCTGACCTGGTACCAACAGTGGCACCAAGCAGAGCAAACATTATTCACCAGGATTGCGTAACTCCCCCCACCTACAACCCAGGTGGTCTGTTCCATTTCAGGACCAGAAAAAGGGAAGTAACACTGGGACAGTCTGGGACACTGTCTATGTCAGCTCAGCCTGTTGGCAAGTGGAAGGGTTGTGCATTTGTGTGCGTGTGCGTGCGTGCGTGCGTGCGTTTGTGTGTTTGCATGGTGTGATACAGTGTGGTGCAATTCCAGCCACCAACTGCTGTCTGCGTGTAGTGAAGCCTGAGATTAGATTTGACCAATTTGAACATGTCATCACTCTGCTGAGCAGCATTTGGTGTATGTGTGTGTGTGCGCGCTTGTGTGCGTGCATGTGTCAAATGTCCTAACTAATATCACAGGCAGTAAGGAGATTGGATCCCTCCTGACTTGGTCTATCTCAGTCATTCATTCCTGCTGGGAAATGAGAAAGGTTGCTGAGCCTAGCTGGCTGAAGACTCACTCTTACATGTTCACATATCTGAGCTCACATTAACCTATCAGCTCTAGGTGCAGAGATGCTTAAAAACTGTGTGCAGTAGTCTGAAACTTGTCCTTAAACTTTAACACCACTATACCTGGCCACATGCACACATGTAACTACACCTGAAAAGCAAATTGATGACGGAACACACACACCATTTAGAAATACTGTTTCCAAGACAGGGATCCCCTGTCTCAATTTAGTGTATATGAGATGTAAATATTTAGCTAGAATCAAATGAAGAGTTCCCTCTTCAATAAGTTTGAGGCAGTGTTGATGTAGGGAAAATGTGTCAGTTCTTGTTTGTCAATATAAAAAAACGATCAATACAGAGAGCTGCCTAGTTTCATAGTTGCTCAGTTGTTGACATCTCTATCACCATTACTGTGTCATTTTCCAACAAACTAGTTCACACACAAAACACTTACATATTAAGAATTTTATGCTGGAGATTTCAGATTTAGAGAAATAGTGTGACATTTTGGGAAATACGCTTATTCACTTTCTTTCCGAGACTTAGATGAGAAGATTGATACCACTTTCATGTCTGTCCATTCAATATGAAGCTGGAGCCATGAGATGATTAGCACAAAGAGTGGAAACAGGGGAAAACACTAATTAACAAAATGTTGTTTTCACTTATGTTCACTTCTAATTAGTGAGCTTTAGTACGGTAATGAAGCTACAGCCAGCAGCTGGTTAGCTCAGCTTATCACAAAGACTGGAAACAGAGGGAAACAGGTAGCCTGACTCTGTCTAAAGGTAACAAAATCCATCACCAGTAACTTCCTGGAGTCTCTGCTAGTTGCTTGACAACTGCTTCTGGCCAAGAAATAGTCTGGCATATAACCCTGCATAAAACAGCAAATTGTTGTTTTTATAGTTTGGTTTTAGAACAGATAAAAAAAATGTATATAACAAGTTAATTAGTTCGCTTTAGAGGTACTGGAAGGTACATTTTGTTAGCTGTGGACAGAGCCAGGCTGTTTCCACCTACTTCCAGTCTTTGTGCTAAGCTAACCAATTGCTGGCTCCAGCTACATTTTTACTGCACAGATATGAGAGTGTTATCATCTTCTCATCTAACTGTCAAAAAGCAAGTGTCAAACTATTCTTTTAAAGTTTATAGGAAGAAAAATTTACATTTCCTGTTTTGTCTCCGTTTTATTTTTTTAAGCTGTGAAATGTCACATTTTATATAAAGTTTGTATGTGAACAATACTATGTCAATAACATGCTGTGGTTAATCAAGCACTTCAAATGACAACCTGTCATTGCACTGTCTGTCCAGTTAGACTGACAACAACAACAACAACTCTGTTATAACTCAGTCACTTCAAGAAAGGAATGAGGATGGTTTGACAACTGTCTTTGGTGAGTGAAAGCTTCTTTAAGTGTATTATTTAGCATGCCAGCCACTCAAGTGCCAGTAATTATCACATTTCCCCTTTATTTTTCTCAAAATAGTCATGTACAGTGAGCATTTATGTACATCTTTCAAAGGAGAATGAATCATACTAAGCAGAGAGGCACAGACCACAAAGAAAAGACACTTAATTTGACAAAAATACAACACTGGTGATTGAAAAAAAAAAAAAGAAAGAAGCCTGTGATAGCAGGACAAAAGCAAATGGTCACATCCTCATTTTAAGTGTACTTTGAAATATCAGTCAATAGAATTTCACATTTGCAACTATTTGCTGTTATTTGAGACAGTTGTGTGGTTTCAGCTTCAACATAGCTTTGACTTGTGAATTGCAGAATGTCTTTTACCCTGAATACCTAATTCTCGTTTCATATTTTCAGTACAGTCTCATTTGAGTTTCCATCATTCTTCATTTGACACCCTTTGAACACTCTCAGTGCCATAAGTGCTTCTCACGTGAAAAGCATATGCTGAATAGACATCAACATGAGTGAGTAATAATAGAAATGGGTCAGGTTATCTCACAAAGTATCTACATAATTGCCTGTCATCAGTTGTCCAGTCCAAGTCGCATGTATGCAGAAGACACTTCTCATTCCACGTTGCATGAGTCATCACGTCTCCACTGTTCATGTGCTCCACAACGAGTCAGTGATCAAGGTTTTGCATTATTCCTCAACATACTTAAAGCAGCCAAGACCCCTCGTCCCCATTTTTGTTCACATGAACTTTGACAGGCAAAATAACAAACCCAGCGTGGGTTCCTTCAGAAAAAGTTTTGTTCTCTCCGATCATCAGTGCTCAGCTTTCAGCCTCCACCTGCAGTAACCCCTTCAACTAAAAATCTACAATCTACGCAATGTGCAATGACGAATTGACCAATATTGGAGGAATAGTACAACCTAGCAACCTGCAGCTGGTTAGTTTAGCTTAGCATAAAGACTGGAAACGGGTAAAAATCTGGCCTGGCTCTGTCTGAAGGTAACAAAATCCATGTTCCAGTACCTCTAAAGTTCATTAATTATTTTTTTGGGCTTCCTGACTTGACTTCCTGGAGTCTCTGTTGGTTGCCTTCATGCTAAGCTAAGCTAACCGCAGACTGAAAACAGGTAAAAAAACTGCCTTGGCTCTGTCCAAAGGTAACAAAATCCACCTTTCAACACACAAGGAGTACTGCAAAGTACTGCATGTACATTTCAGCCAGGATTGGCTTCACCTTTTCCTGTCTGTACACTATGCGTGGATATGACATTTAAATGCTTTACAGTCTTGGAGTCACAGAGTGACATGAAAGGTAGTCAATGGGTGGCAGCTATTTGTCTGCACTTGACCCATTGATTAACTGTAACAGCATGGACTCCATTTCATTGACTATTTCTGCAGGATTCGCACAGTGGACTGTATTTTGTTGTTTTCATTCTTCCTCGGTTCCTCTTTAAACTCCACTTAAAATGGCCAAGTGCTGAGTTGGAGAAGTCTGTGAGTTCAGTTGCGGCCGTAAAAGTGGGAATTCACATGAGTCGGATGAGAGGGGACGCTCGGGTGGTGAGAAGAGACAAGGTTTAACACAAATCTGTTACATAAGGTCACCCAGTAATCCTTGTTGCATGTTGTTGCTAGAGATTAGAGAAGAAACACAAAGCACTCGGCACTACAAAAGATTAGTACCCAATGCATCTCTACTGGGGTGATGTCCCTCAAGAATCCATTTTCATCCCTCTAAAGAACAAATATTGTCTTTCAATCATTACTTGCTTTGATGTTCTTTCTTCATTGTGAGTTTTTCTCAGAATACAGCAACACATTGTGTAACTAGCACATAAGTCAGATAAACATTGAATTACTCTCAAAAGATAAATGCATTGTGAATGAATGTGAGTGATTTACAAATAGCCAGAGTATATGATGTGCTAGCCTAACTAAATATACTGTTTAGCACAAGGGACGGACGCAAGGAGAAATGTTGGGAGATCCCTTCTGAAATTACTTTGTGCTTTAATAAACTGTCTTTAAAAGAGCAAAACTGTAAATGTCATGAAGGCAATGTCACAATTAAATATGACTTTTACTTGTAATGGTAAAACTTTCTCATTTCACATTTATGGATATAGAACCTGGGTCTAAGCTGTGCAAGGAGGAAATGAGAAGATTGGTGGCAACAAAGGAAGGGCAAGGAAATAATGAGGATGACTTGAAAGGCAAGAAATAGGTGAGTAGGGAACAATCCAATACTTAGATATGTGAAAAAGAGAGTGACAAGATGGAGATGTTTAAAGTAGAGCTGAAACGAGTAGTCGATAAATGGATTTGTTGATCGAGAGAAATTTAATTTGCAACTATTTTGATAGTTAACTAATTGTTTTAGTCATTTTTCAAGCAAAAATCCCAAATATCCATCTCCTGAAATGTGAGGAATGTATGCTTGTCTTTGTCATATATAATAGTAAATTGAATATCTTTGAGTTTTCAACTGTTGATTGGATAAAGCAAGCAATCTGAATATGTCACCTTGGGAAATTACAACAGGCATTTTTCACTATTTTCTGACATTTTATATACAAAATGGCTAATCAAGAAAATTATTGGCAACTGAATCTAAAATGAAAATAATCATTAGTTGCAGGACTGGTTAAAATTCATTCAATTTCATCTCAACTTCACCACATTTATAAAGTAAGATGTAGATTTATTTACAAAATACAAAAAAAATAGCATTACTAGAATACAGGCCTGAAAAAAATGATTTCTAAAACTGTTTATTGAACTCTATTGACTGTACTGCATGTAACTGCTGAAGACATTAAGATGTTTATAGAAGATACAGCGGGGAAAGGAAGCAGAAAAGAGTAGAAAAAGGTAAGAGAAAAGAAAGAGCAAGTGTTAACAGTATATACTGATGAGACGTGAAGCCCAAGTGATGGCAGGTAAATGATGGTATAGCAGGGATGCAGATAAAAAGTGCATTAGTGTGAGTTTCTACATCATTAACTACTGCATGAAGCCTCAACCTCCTACGTGGCATACTGTTTGTACGGTGTTAGCTAGGAGAGCCACCTTGAAAGGGAAAAATCACCTCCATACAACCTAACAAATATATGAAGATAGGGGGAAAGGTTTGGTTCTGATGTACTGTGACTTGTAACAACACTAACATAACTGAAACTATATGTGGCTTCACATAGTTGTAGCAGGGAGGCTTGTGTGGCACAGTTCTAATCATGTCAGGATTTTTAACAATAGCTTTACCTCTCTTTTTCCTCTCAGAAAGGGAAGAGATCAGCCTTATGTGAAGTCTTTGGACACAGCCTCAATGAAATTGGGAGCCGACATGAGGATGGTGAAGGTGCAGATGATGGAGAAGAGCGAGAAGGCCACCAGGCATAACCGATCCACCACCGCCGCTGCAAACTTCCACTCGCTGCAGATCGCCTCTCCCTCGTCCTGCTCTCGGAAGCGCCTGGCAATGTACTGCACTTCATCCAGGATCCGGGAAATTTCCGGAACCTGCTCCAGCAGCAAAGTCCGCGTCTGTTCTGAGTGGATGTCATGTGGGGAGGAGCCGTTGGGATGGGCGCCCCCGCCTCCTCCACTGCACACCACCACACCTGAATCAGTGCTCGGTGGGAAAGCAGGGTTGTCTGTGCCCATCGAGTGGTAGCCAAAGTACACGTTCATGTTTCCGTTGGTCGTGGTTGACTGGGTGGACGCCTGCCCTGGTATGGTGCTCATCTGAATGCTGCTGGTGCTGGTATGGTGAGGAGGAGGGTGGGAGTACTTGTAGTTTGGGGGGCTACTAGAGCTCCCAGCTGTTTTGTTTTCCTCTCCAGGTTTCTTCATGCGGAGAAACCAAGCGCACCAGTTGAGTAGGATGACCCGAACCTGGATGAAGAGAGGAAATAAGGCAGAGAAGGGTGGATTGGTGAGTTATAGACCCAGATATGAATGGTAAAATGAAACATAGAAAGAGAAGCAAGAAGATAGAAATACAGAGAAAAAAATAATTTTAGTCCCCAATCTTACTTCTGCCGTGACATGACAATAATGTATTGTAGTACTTGTGTTTTTGATCCATATTTTGGGGGAAACCCACATTTAATTGAAAGCTTTGCCAACCTTAAAATAAAATAAAACCTTAAAAATAAATTAATAAAACAAATATCTATAAGTGCACAGTTATCACAAAATAACTGTATGGTTAGTGGATGATCCTGCTTATGATGACAAACTATTAAAATAAGGTTGTTAGGGTAAAAATGCTCTGTTTGTCAAACCTTTGTGTTGACACAACCTTGGTCAACCTTTGAATAAATGTCACTTTATTACTCCAACAAATGGGAGCCATAGCCTAGTAACAAGTAACAAGTCATGTGGTTATTTAAAAATAATGCACTGTCTAGGGCAAATTAGAATTGGCTATTCTCCTTTTTAAGTTTGTAGTGATAATAAAATGAATTACTAATTATTGGGTTTAAAAAATATTGTTAACCTACCCATTTAGGCATCTTCCCTCCATGGGGGTCATGGTGGTGGAACTGTAGTACCAGGACTGTTACCACCACAGACAAGCCCACAATCATCATGGTGCTAGCAAAGTACTGAGCTGAAGAGAAGAAGAACACATAAGAATAGCACAGCAATTTCCATTTGGGGTAGAGAACAATTAATACAGTGTAACAAAGAGAGATCATGGCATGTTATCTGAATCTGTATCTACATACAGTACAAGAAGAAACGGTAAGCACACTATGTTGGCAGGACTGTTGCCAAGTCAGTCACTTGGTTGGTTAGTCAGTGGGGAGTTTATCCCTGTCAACAAACCTGAGGTCATAACGCCACAGGGCTGGTAGGAGGATGACTTACATTTTACTTCTTAATTTACAAAACCAACCAAAACACACACACTTGCAGGCATTTGAAGCTTCGCAGACATGAATATGCATAACATATGCATGTAGACAAGCACGCTACCCCGTCTATACACCCTCTAAAAAAAGTAATTTTTCATTTTGATCAGGCTGTGATGTCAGCGACCTCACATAAATGCGGACCAATCAAATTAGTCCGTATACATTTCCCTGTCAAAATATAATTGGAGCTGTATGAAAACCTGTCAGAGTGAACACTGAGGAGCATTTTATTTTGTCTTCAATCAGTTCTGCTCCACCTGCAATGTGTTAATATGTCTACACTAATAAAGGCGAGTTTGCTAATGGCTTCGTTTTACATCGCTGAGCTGCCAAATGATACCGAGCAGCATCTCCGTCTGAAGCCTCCCCTCCCGTCTCACGGCCGGCTGCCTTGTCTCCTCTGGTCTGTATCAGTATGGCCTTATACAATGCAACTCTGTTTGTCTCCTACACTGAGAATTATCTTAACATCCCGTATCAGCAACCTCCCACGCCCAGCCCCTCCCCCTCTCAGCCACAACATATCGGTCAGTCAGTGTGAAGACTGAAAATTTTCCACCACATACTGCCTGCGGTGTGAATACTGTATGAGGTGTAAATATCTCACCAATGAGTCATTCAGCTGTTTGTTTTTTGACACTGTGACCTAACCTATAGTTAATGAAGAAAAACCTCCACACTGACGCACTTTGTAGTCTGTCACATTTCCCCAGATTCTGCATAGTCTCATTTCAATTTACCAAACTGGTTAAATGTACAGTCTTAAAGGAATAGTTCAACATTTTGGGAAATATGCATATTCACTTTTCTTGCCGAAAGTGCTGCAATTTTTTTTTTTGAGAATGCGACGTAATTGCACACAAAGCAAATAGAAAGACATTAACGTTATGCTTTCTGTCTGAACACACCTTCACAGCTGTCCGTTCAATAAGAAGCTGGAGCCAGGAGCTTAGCTTAGCATAAAGACTGGAAACAGTTAGCCACTAAGATAGACACCTACCAGCACCTCTAAAGCTTACTAATTAACACGTTAAATCTTGTTTGTTTGACCCATACAAAACTGGAGTGTAAAAAAACAAGTTGAGATATTTAGTGAGCTTTAGAGATTTCTCTTTTTTTACTTTTGGAAAGAGCAAGGCTAGCTGTTTCCCCGTTTCCAATCTTTGTGCTGGTTGTACAGACATGTTCTCATCTCGGGGCAAGAAAGCGTGTATTCACCAAAATGTTAAACTATTCCTCTAAGTTTTGAATGTGCTTTACGCTTTATTATGAGTAAATATTTATAACAAATAGCTAACCGTTTGGGAGATAAGCCCTTGATCATTTTGTGATCCGTCTTAATTGTTTTTCTTTCTTTTTCATCACTTTCAAAGTCAGAAAATCATCAAAACGAGCAATAATTAGAGCATAAAAATGTCTTACCAATCAGAGGAACAGAGTCTGAAGTGGCAGGCATGATCTCTGCTACCAGTAACATGAACACTGTTAGCGACAGCAGCACCGTGATGCCTGGAGAAAGACAGTAGACAGAGAAATAAGCAGAAACACAGAGGCTAAATTCTTTCATCACACTCTAGTTTTCTCTTAAATGGTGACTTGAGGAGTACTCAAAATATGGTCGCTTCAAAATAGGTGAAAAAAGCTGTGGATGTATTTTGGAATATTCACTCTCTTTTCTACCCTCGAGGGAATACTTGCAGTTATATATTTACACCGACCCTGTCTCACTGAATGGCATTTTAACACAAGCTGGCATTTTCAGGTCCAGGTGATTATCTTTGCTGTGTTTATAATAGAACTTTCATTCATCTGCTAATGAATAAAATCCAACACAAAGGCTAATTCACAGCCATAATGTCAGCATTAGCATAGAGCAATGACAAATAAATGGGTTAGCAACAGCGTCGGGACCTGGTGGGCTGAGATCAGCAAGGCGGGGGAGAGAGATACATTTTTGTCTACATGTATGATTATAATCATGAATCATGGTCCCTCTTTGTTAGTGTGAAAGAATATGTGTGTGTGTGCAGGGATGTACTGATGTGTGTGTGCTGCCCTGTACCCAGTGAGATCTTCTCTCCGGAGTCTGCAGGGAGCAGGAAGACCAGCAGGGCCAGACCAGAGATGAGCACGCAGGGGATGAGCAGGTTGAGGCCGTAGTAAAGTGTCCTGCGGCGCATGGTGACAGTGAACGTCACATCAGGGTAGGGCTCCTTACAGCAGTCGTAGTACAGCTCATTACGCTTAGCTGGCACACCTTGGGGAGCGATGAAGAGGTGGGAAGGTATCAATTAGAGGTCAAATACACAGAACCATAAAATAAAGGTCCAGTTCTCAGTTCTGCTTGGCTGAATAATAATAATGAGAAGTAAGCCATTAATGTGCAGCTGTGGCTACCAATTTTTAACACCATTTTAAAATCTTAAAGAGTGTGCTTGGCAGAGAAGATCAGATAAGAATCATTATTAATACAATTTTTATTGGTACCATTTAAATATGATTGAAAGAGGAATTTTGTGGTCAGAATGTCACTGGATTGAATCCGTGGATGGAAAAGTAAGACAATTAAATGATCCTCTGTCCCCCTGTCAATGTGCCTTTAAGCAAGGTACTAACCTTTTACTACAAGCAAGCATGTTATTTCATCATATACAGGGCAGTAGGTTAAGGATTTAATATCGGTCTCTCCCAAATCATTCAAATATGCAACTAAATCTACATTTCTTTGTATCTGAAGGTAAAATTCCAGACTTTGTATTTTCTTGATAACCATGTGGGAAGCAGCTTGTTGCTGAGCAAAATTAATGCACTCTTGCCTAAAGTGATACTGCACATAATACAATGATGTCATGATGTAATCTTTTATATAAAACAATAATCCTCCCAACACAGTTTCACCCTGTGCATAACAACACATTTTAGCTGATCTAAAATCACTATAAAGCACAGCTTATTGTGGTTTGTTACCTAAACAGACACACTGAGGTCGGTGAAGTCAGGTGTTTTGAGTCATAAATATGTTTTTTTACAACAAAATAAATGTTTAGAGCACCTGTTTGAGAGCAGTCTTTTATGTTTTGAATCTGACTGGCAGTTGTTGCTTGTACACTCTTGATCCTTACTGGATCTGTCATTGGATTTGTTTAGTGAAACCAGCGAGGGGTTTGCAGTCAAGTCAGGTCAAGTTTATGTTTGTCCAATGTCACATCCAGTGTTTCAATGGACTTTACAGCCCAACATCAGCAACAGTTTCTGATGCAAGGCAAGGCCATTTATTTATATAGCACATTTCATATTGAGTGGCACTTCAAAGTGCTTTACAGATTGCATAATAATGTAAATAAGACACAATCATATAAAAACATTAAAACATAAAAATGAGATGATCAATAAATAATTAACTGTAAAACCAAAGTGGTGGCTGTGATTGTTCCTGCTGCCCGTCCTGGCTTTAAGCAATTTCAATGTAAGTGATGGGAGACAAAATCCACAGTTCTCGTTCTGTGTAAAAACACATTCTAGATTCAGCTGAAGTTAATGAGAGGCTTCAGCAGTCTGAGTTAGAGAAATCAAGAGAGTATTTTTACAACCTTTTTAGTATTAAATTAAATGTGTTACTGTCCCTCTGCTGTGACTCAGTAAGGAAACACTGTCAGCAGAAGCACAAAGACACAGAACTATATTTAGCATTGCACTCCTATAACGTTGTCGGACTCACGATGGACAGTTTTTTAAAAAGTATCAAAATCGATGTAGCAGAACCAGAGATATTGTCTTTTTTTTTCACTTAAGGCAATTTATCAGATTTTGTGCAGCTCCCTCTGTTGCCACAAAAGCCTTTATACAGCTTTTTTCACATATGCAGTGGTTCTCCCCAAATCTGAACTTTTCAACCTTCACATTTTCTGTCAACTTTAAATTACCCAACTACACCTCCAAAAACAATCCTAAATCATTTATTAATCCCCAGTGCTCATCGCCGTGGCCTTATCTGTCTTGTTGGCATATTCACATTTACATAACTAATCTGCCCTGTATATCAGATCAACCACACAAAACAGTATCACCTTGGTCTGGTCAGAGTCAAATAAGTCGAAAACACTAATGTGCATTTGTGTGTATGAGAGCCATTGCGTAGCAACATGATTAGTAAGCGTGACTTTGATGGATTTCATACGCACAATCACTTCAAAGGGAACTACAGGTAGTGCTATCTTTTCCCCTTGATTAAAAATTAACGATCTGGGAACTCTGTATGTTTTGTTGTGTGTGTGTGTCTGTGTGAAAAAGGGAGGGAGAGTCAGTTGTTGCTAGCAGTCAACAATCAGTGTTAAAGTGAAAGATCAACCTGAAGTGCCCTCAATTTGATTATGGCTCGAACATCATTGTGCGGCTGTATGAACCATTCATACCTTTAAGTGTTTATTGATTCTGAATGAAACCCTGGTACAACGCAATCAGCAACATATTCAAAATATGCAACTCATTTTGGGGTGAGATGTCACAAAAACACTTGATTTTATCCCAGTGTGTGTGTGTGTGTGTGTGTGTGTGTGTGTGTGTGGAAACAGTGTTCATTCCTATAGATATTCAGTTTAAATTAATTGCACAGATTCAATTTCATTTCATTTAAACTTTGTCACCTGAACGCTGAAGAGAAATAGCCTTTGTTAGCCATCTATTAATTTGATGGATTGCAGACCTGCAGATGTAGCCACTACATCATTTGTGTGTGTGTGTGTGTGTGTGTATACGCTGGCATGGGCATGGGTATGTTCTGAGGCACCAGGACAGTGTGTGTTCTTGGCCAGCTTGCTGCCTGGCTGTGCCCGAATTAAGTGAACCATCCCTGGGCCCAGCTGTCACCACACATACCCATGCCCCCCTCCTCCATTCCCCCAGCCAGCTGGGTACACTCACAGCTCACTTTGTGTATGTTTGTGTGTGTGAATGTGAATTAGTCTGTTGGCCCCTGACTAACAGCTAAACTTGGGTTAGAGATGATGTAAGTTCTTCATTTCCACATGGAGAGGTAGAGGGTAGAAAAAACAAAAAAGGTATGAGAGGAGAAGAAAGAGAAACAAAAGAAACAGAGAGAAGGAACCAGTATACTATATTATCTTGACCATTTCTGTCTTCCTTTGTTTCTTGGGAAGAGACAGACAAATGGAGAGGTAGTGTGGACAGAGATAGAGAAACTCAGATCAGAAAAAGAAACAAGGTACTGGACACATATAACAATAAACTGAGCCAGCGAATATAGAGAAAAATCCTGGTTTCTCACTTTCTTGCAGAAATAGATGAGAAGATATGAGACACTCTCATGTGTGCTGTAAATATGAAGCTGGAGCCAGGAGCCAGTTAGCTTAGCTTAGCATAAAGACTGGAAACAGCTAGCCAACATCTACCTACCAGCACTTCTAAAGCTCACTAATTAACACATTCTATCTTGTTTGTTTGTGTTTTTATTGGGGGATGGGTTAATGTGCAATGTTCCCCAAAGCAGTGACTTCCTGGAGTTTTGTCGTAACCATGAGGTTGCCAACCAGCAAAAACAGGAAGTTACTGTTGCTAGCCCCATGAAACACAATTTGTCATTTTCACAGTTTTTATATGGACACATAAGACACAAACGTATTAATTAGTGAGCTTTAGAGTTGCTGGCAGGAGGATTTTGTTAACTTTGGACAGAGCCAGGCTACCCGTTTCCCCTGTTTTCAGCCTTTATGCTAAGCTAAGCTAACCACCTGCTGACTGTAGCTTTATATTTACCACACATACATGAGTAGTATCAGTCTTCTCATCTAACTCTTGGCAAAAAAAGCAAATAAGAGTATTTCCCAAAATGTCGAACTCTTTCTTTAAAAGTCTGTTGAAACCTGAGATAAAACCACTTACTGCTGTAATGCCTTTCAATAAAATAATTTCCTCTAAACCATGGGAGTCAATGAACATTTTGTCCCATAATTCTTACACAAGTCTAGAAACAATGGCTTCTGAGTGCTTGATCAACTTACAAATAAATATATATAATCAAATAAATGGTGTAAGAGTTCAAGAATTCATCACACAGAAGAAACTGTGGATACTGCTAAACTGAACAGCTGCAATATTCTCCAGGCTGTCTGTAGCACACTTTAACCAGGACTGATGGACAGGAAAATGTCAGTGAGAACGGCATCTTACAAGGAAGATGCCATCGCTGAAACACCTGCTGTCAGAGCTGTGAAATACTGACTGGTTGTCTAACTCCCTTGAATATGACATGAAGGGCCTAGCTAATGTTGAAAGCCTCTGTCTGTCTCAGTCTGTCAGTCTTTCAGATTCCCTGAAGGAATTTACAATTTGCTACTCAAACGTATCCCACAAATATTGGGAGTGTTCTCAGTCAATCATATCAGCTCTCTCGCCTCATCTTTATCCCTCTTATGTCACCATGCAAATTCTTATTAGCGATTAAGTCGATCCAGATTCTGTTCCCAATTTATCCATACCAAATGATCACGAAAATATTTTGTGATAGGCAACACTGCATTGCCATTTACTGTAGTAAACAGCCTGCTCAGAGCTCTTTTCACTTAGTAGGTGATGATACATTTGTTCTAAATGAACAACTTATGTTAATCCTGTCAGAAAAAAAGCAGTTTAAGTAGACATGTTTTGCAATAAGCAGACAGAACTGTAAGAGGGTCAATTCTCTGATTTTCTTATATTTTGTTTTACTGGTGTTATGCACCTGAGTCTTAGTGTGCCTGTCTGTTTTTCTTCTTACCTACAAGATCCCATTCCCCATTGGGTATGTAGGTAGAGATGTCCACGTCCATCATCTGGAGGTCCAGCAGCCAGCCGTTGTGGGTCCAGGAGCCAAACTTCAGGTCACACTTCTGCACATCAAATGGGAACCACCGTACATCAATGTAGCAGGTACTCTTCAGGATGCCTGGAGAGAAGTGTTGAGGAAAGTTACTCTTGGCACAAAACACTTTATTTTGTTATGTGCTTTGTCTACTGACTTTGCTTAATTTGTGTAAAATAAAAAGTAAGTACTGTATTTAAATATTCTAATTAAAAATTAATTTTAAAAATGGCTCTTCTGATGGCAAAATATTATACAAAAACATCTGTAGAAATGCAAGATCAGTATTTCCCTGAGCCATTTGACTCTTCGAAGCCTCACAGTCTGGAGGAAAATGTGCCAACAATCCTCAGGCAAAGGGTTTCTCATGCATCATAGAGGAATACACCAAATGACTGTAAAAGTTCCTACATAAGTGTAGTTTCTATTGATAAAGAAACACTTCAATGTAATTTAATGTCAAATTATACACCAAAAAAACTTAATTTTTCTGTTTCAGTTACTAAAAATCATAATTTCAAAGGAAGAAAAAAGTAACAAGTTGTTGGTGATTTTTGGGTAGAAAATCTAGTGCTAAATTTGGTTGAAAAGTCAAAGTGTTTAGTTGTTTTGATAGTGTTCAACTTGTGGCAGATCCTACAATAAGAGACACACTGAAATGCTGTTGAAACAGTGATTATATGATACCTTGATGTCCAACAACCTTTCATTTTTCTTCAAACTTTTGCCTGTTTGAACCTTGACACCTAGATGTCTTTACACCTGAAAATCACCAAAACCATGGGGAAGGTGGAAGTTTAAGTCTGTTTGTCAGGTGATAGTGAGGAGGAGGAGGATCATGATGACAAGCATGATGGTAATGACAATGATCGAGTTAATGATGTTTCTAAAGACGATAATGATGATCTCAACAGTTTTGATGTGACAAGATGCTAATGGTGGTGAGGATACTGTAAGAACAACTCTAAATAATGTTAATACAGTGATAAGATATAATTGACTCTATGAAATTGAAACTTGGTTATTAGTGAAATATAATATGTAGCACAGTGAATGTCTCACCTGGTGGGATGTACTGGCAGGATCCTGAAGCATTGACCAACACATTTGTATGGAACGTTGCATCAAACCTCTCATCAGCACTACAGGGAGAGAAGAGTAGATCATGTAAAAACAGGAGCTTTTAAAGAAAAAGCCCCCAAGACAAGAAAAATAGGAAGCCAGAAAGGTGAATAAAAGAGCCAGAGGTTCTTTAGTTCATTGAGAGTTAAGTACAAAGGTAAATGCAGACACAAAGAGAAACCCAGACAATAAACAGCAAGTGAGAATGAAGGTGACAGAGAGAGATAGAGACGAGGGGGATTAGTGTAGATCCAAGCAGACAGCGTTTAATTTTACTGATCATCTTAAACAAACATGGTTGTCAGTTATCGAGACGTCCTTCAAACAGACAGGGATTATGTCACTCAAAAACCAAAGTACAGACATCATAATCGGAAAATTACACATTTCACACAAGAACAAAAATCATCCCTGGAACATTACAACATTTGAAATTTTCTTTCAGGCAGTAAAATCAAAGGACTCTACATATCTGAGAACAGCCATTCTTACAATTACAAATGTTGGGGACTCTTTTTTTGCTAGATATAACGTGTCTCTCTGCATTCATTGCAGTAAAAGGAAGCATGTCAGAAATATAACAAATTCAGTCCTGGCTAACTGAATACCTTTAACAAGAGTTTTCTGAGGGACGGATTTAAAAAATAAATAAATAAATAAAAGCCATGCTAGCTTGGCTCTAGGAATGGGAAAGTCAGTCTGTCAATTCACCACTTTGGTCCAGACTGAAATATCTCAACAACTATTGGATGGATTGCCATGACATTGTGTACAGACATTCGTGAAGAAAAAACAGCCAAATGGACAACAACATACAGATACATACAGAACTAAAAACATAACCTCCTTGACAGAAGTAAGGAAGCAGTCAAAGGCTTCCTACGATGGCAACATAGCATTTATTCATAACTAGTATAACATTTACTCATACCTATTGGTATGATGTGAACCCCCCATAGAAACACTGAATTAGATAAACGGAAAGCACCTCATTTGGAACAACAAATGAGTGTTCATCCAAAGGCAGACAAAAGAGCCTGACTCATACCATCATCTATTATTGTCCATTAGTACATTTCTACCACTTACAGTATGAGACTGGAAGCAGTGGGAGAAAAGTGAGGGGCATGCCTAAACTCTTCCTAAAGGCTTTTTGTTGGACAGGTAGAACATAAATTTGAGCAAAGTGCGCTGGGACTGAGCCCAGGAGGCATATAACAGGACAAGGCTTTACCCAATGCAGATTTATAGTCGCTACATCAATAATCTAAATCTAATCACTCTTTTCACTTAGCAGGGTGGAAAAACTAAGAAGCTGTGAGAATACTTTGGAACAGCCGTAATTGCTCTTATCCATTGCAGAGAATAAATGAGCTAAATTAGAATTTAGCCTTGTAATGGTATTTGGAATACAGCTGCCTAACATTAATTGGGTAGCATTAGCATTAAAAAAATATTTTCTCATTATTAAAGCCATCTATGTAATTGCATTAGTATTCTTATCTCTGACTACTAATGCAGGATATGGTTAATATAAAAGTGATTCTTTTAAAATTAAGGTTCAGTAAATGTCTGGATGAGAAACTGATTTTTGTGTGGTGAACCTTATAGGAATGTGGAGACGAGAGTTCTTGATGCATAATCTTAATCACATCTTAATCAGATCACTAAGTAAGTAGAACATGTTTCAAAAAGGTCATATGCCGTGCGGAAAAGGTAAGGGCATGATGAAGACGTTGAATCCCAATGGAGTCCTTTGCCCGCAATGGGATTCTTCAACAGTTTACCCTTTTTTTCTTAGAGGTGAGCTGTTGAATGAAAAACCAAAAGACACATTTGAACAAATGGCTTGCCATTTACTTGCTAAATAACCTGCTAAACCCATGGACAAATTGGTTTTCAAAATGGATATATTTTCTGAAAGTGTGCTGCAAAGTTCTGAGTCCTGAAGAATAAGATTTTAGGCAAATAACCTTTCCTCTCATATAGTACAGAATATACTGCTTCAATATCCAGTGGCTCAATGAAATGGCATCACCAACATTGACATTTCATGCCTGTGAAAACATTGTTAGACTTTGTGTTAAAACATCATCATCAAGATATGCTGCTAAGGTTAGGCAAGACAGCATTGTACTGTGTAGATTCACAAGCGAAACCATCTCTACACGTAAAGAAAGCAGCTCAACAGCAAGAAGGCTTACATTATTTACATAAAAAACACAATGAAAGCAGAAAACTCAGTCCCTTTGTGTATGTAGATGGTGAAATATTCAAATTCATGCCTAGGATGGGGCAAATGGTTCCTATATTATTTATCTGAATGGGGTTTAGGTTTGTTGGTGTGCTGACATGGGAACATACAGAACATACAGCTGTCTACCTCCCCCACAGTCAGGCTGTACAGTGCTTCCTGTCAGTCTCGGATAACTTGAAGAGACAAACCCGGCTGTGGACTGAAGAAACCAACTATCCTGCATCTCCCATCGTGGATTCATGAAAATGTATAACTTCGCATCAAAGTCAATCATTGATCTTGCTGTACAAATTACCTTATGATCAAACAATATGTCTGTTATGAAGTCCCCAGGTGGCGTCTTCTTCTGAACCCCACCAAGAAGACACCACTCCAAGAAGATCAGATACTTTGAACTGCTATTTGCCGCATAAGCATAAACAACAGTCAGAGCCTTCCCCTCCAAAACATGCAGTTACATAAACTCGACCCTCCTGTTCTTTCGGAAAAAACTCCAACATAGCAACACTCTCCCAGAGGTTTGTGACCTTTGGTACCTTTGCACCTCCTGCACTAACTGCGGCTTCTTCCCCACCAGAGAGGCAGTTTTTGTACACAGAAGTCAGCACACCAGGGACCCCACCTTCACATGCTGCATGATGACAGAGCACTAGACCTCTAGACTAAACATTACGGGAGGTGGGCTCACATGATACACCTGTAAGCTCCCCTCCCAGGCTGGACTCAAGGAGGGGACCCCAGACAAGGTTTCTTGATCCAAAGGTTGCTCTTAAGGCCAGGGTATGCTTGAAACAAACAAGTTCATACAATAAGTGTAAACCATGTCTAAAGGCAAAGGTATTTATAGCTGTTTGAATAGCCACACTTGAATGTAAGACAAAAAGGCTGCCATGTTAGAAAACGGCAAGACGCTTTTGGACAGTCTCTCCTCAAGGTCATTCATGGTGTTTCACTTGTTTGTACTCACTAAAAGTGATGAATGTTATCTTGTGTCTCAACAATCGTAAGGTAAACAGTAGAAAGTAGAATACTTTTTGTCTTTGTCCCTGCTAAAGTCTTGCTACTGCAATGACCTAATTTCCAGATGGGGATCAGTAAAAGTTCTTCTTATCTCATAGTTTTAATCTCTTTTCTTGCTTGCTTTCTTGCTTCATAAAAATAGAAATGAATGATTTTACTCATGATTTATACTGCATGCATAAGGAATGTCAGTTTCAGTCTGGGTCTGTGTCAGGACTATATTGTCGTTATCGTTAGCTGTAAGCTGGATAATGTTCCATATCATCATGTTAGATACACACACACACACACACACACACACACACACACACACACACACACAACTCGAGCTAAGTGGGAAATCTTTCACTACCACCACCACCACCACCACCATAAAAGAATCCTCAATCACCTTGAAGGTAGAGCTGAAAAAACAGCTCTATCAATCAACTTCAACTCTGCCTTGTATCATGTTGTCTTTCCCCCATTACAAGTGTGATTCTTTAAGTATGTGTGGGTTGGGGGGGTGGGTATTCCAAGGAGGCATGAGAAGGATTGATGCATTAAAAACATCTTACTCCCCTGTTAAATACCCTCTCTTGGAGCTCGATTTAATAATGGTCAACAATCACACAACCTTTCTCTCCCGGTGCCTTTTACAGTCAGCAACACCACAAAAAAGCTGCTTTAGTCATATAAACACAAGCACCAGACAAACACTACTTTGGTATTTCCTCAAGTGGTATTCCCTTGCACATTAGTATGATTTATGTTTAGTAAGGGAGGTCCTCATTCAAGTAACAATTCTCTTCCATCACTCTATTTGCTGTGTGAAACTGTATAGAATACTTGCCTTAGCAATAACCTGATAACAGACTGTACAGCATCTGATTTTTTCCCCGTCACTGCATTTTATCTCATGTATGAATTTATCTTGTTGTTGCAGGCACAAAAGTAAATAATGGAATCATCCAGAGCCAAAGCAACTTCAAGACAAAAACAGAATTTCTGTGCAAGGTATTATTTTTTTTTATTTAATGTTTTGCCAGTCTTTGCCTCCGATTGTCCTTTTGAACAAAGTGTTCAACAATTACAGTCCTCTTATAGTTTTTCAGCAAATGAACAGGACTAAGACCTGTATCGCTTGTATGTGCCAGACAAAGTCATGTGATTCCACTGGACCACATAGAGACACGTTGTGTTTTCAGTATCACAGCTGTTTAGCAAGAGGTTAATGTTCTGGACTTGTAGGCAGCTGTCTGTAATTTATGTCTGAAAGCAGCATGTGTTTGAGGACAAAATTGGTGCCAAACATTTTCATGTGCACAAAAGCCTGAAACACAAAAGACAATGAAAATGATTGAAGTTGCTCAGCGGCATTGATTCCAAGGACCATTCTTGAAAGACTGAGCAGGTCTAGACCACATTGTGAATATCAATCTCAGAAACACCTAGCAACCTAATTTCTTTGAACAGGCAAAGGAGCCTCATTTCCAGCCAAACAGTAGAAAGCCAAAATGGCTACGCAGGTTGAATAGGGAAGAGGTTCAGTTAGACTGACCTATGAATCAAAGAACCCAATGAGCTGTTCACGAGACACATTATTTTTCCAAAGGTCCCATTCTTTGATAAAAGTATGAAAAGAAATTAGCTCAGTCAGACGAATGTTTCAAATAAGACCTGTAGAGTTTGATATGAGAGTGAACCATCTATACAAACATGATGAAATTATATGATGGTGTCTATAATAAAAGACTAAAAGAAATGACTAAAATAGTACATAAAGGTCTATTCTTCTCAAGCTGGACGTACTTTTCGTGTTTCACGATAACCTATCTGTTGACATTTGGCACCGTTTTTTCAGTAGTCTAATTCCTGCTGCCCATTGCAGTCAACAGATGCAAAGCCCCCTGGGAGTTATGGTTTATGTCCTCCCAGGGGGAAACGGCTCAATCATCTCATTAAACGAGGCTGTAACCAAGAGTGAAATTTCATCTGGGGAATATTTCTGTCCCCTGTATTATTGGGTAAACAGAGCCCAGGCAATCTCAAGTATTTGTCCATGTATTACAGGAAACAAATTGGTATAAATAAAGGAAGAAATGGGAGAGAGAGAAGAACAGAAAAAATATATAAATATAAGGAGCATATGCAAAATAGATGAAACGGCAAGAGCAGTGACAGATTAACCACTGTGCTGATGGTGCCAGTGGCCACTGATATAATTACTAGCAAAAAGGAGGTTTTATTATTTTAGCTGCCTTTCTTCATCCCATTCTTAAGATCCTTAAGAACATACTTTATTAAATAAGCTTTCTAATTCGTAAGAGTAAAACTACACAAAAACTACAAAAGAAAGAGGTATAGTAGAGTGTAGAGATTATATTTTAACAGTAGAATTACATTTAAAAAATACCAATATTTATGTGCCTTTAAAAACTATTTTATATAATTTTCTGAACTGGCTTGCAACCTTTATGTAATGAAGCATAGCGTCGGGCTCAGGAAGAGCACAAAAGTCAAGCTTGCAGTAGCTGATCAGCATTAACTGTTTCATTTATGCGTCATCATTATCGTTTCCTTTAGCCTATCTTCAGAGCGACCATTATAACATTATGACACTTCTCACTATTACTCCGCTGATCACGCTCATGCCTACACCGTTTGCAACAGCATCTCCCTCCACCACCCCAACCTCCTCCTTATGTGCTATATTTTTGGCATTGTTGATTGAAGATTTAACATTCATTTATGTTTGTTAAGGGGTATTAATTCTTCCAGCAGAATCCTCACTGCCTCTTGGATTCCCCCCAGAGGAGAGGCTTCTTTTTTTTTGCCAAATCTCACTGTATAACCATTTCCTATAAGTAGTTTATTCCTTGACTTAAATGTGTTGTTATTGCTCCTGCTCCTAGGCAGGTTGTTTGCCTGAGGCCATCAATGCTACACCTGAGAATCCCGGGATATGTAATACCCTGTATGGTATTGAGAGACCTGCGATGTAGCTTCAGATATAAAAGTAGATTTAATCAATAAAATCTTAAAATCAACTCACAGGTAGCTGGTGAAAGAATGCAACGATTGGGGCAGTATTAAGTTGGAGAGAAGAGGAGAGCGACACAAAGCGAGACAAAACAAGACGAGAGTAGGTGACAGAACAGAGCAAAAGGTTGTGAGTATACCTTACCTGTTGTAGAGGAGGATATCTGGGACCCATACCAGATTGGAAGGGAAGCGCAGGTTCTGAACCCCGGGGTAGCTCTCTGGGTTCCATGAGAGGTAAATGTCTGTCCAATACTGAAACAAACAATAGAGGCGGTAAAGATATGATAAGCAGATGATGAGGTGAGGACATAGAAACGAGGACAAAACACATGATAATAAAAGTTTTGTGAGCAAATGACAACAGGTGAGAAATAAGTAGAGGTTGAACAAAAACAAGATGAAATTTATAGCTCTTTATTGTAATCTGTTTTTGGTTTGTATCGCAGCCAGGCAAGCCAATTTATTGTTTTTGTTGTTGATATTTTTTGACAGCTATATGCTGTCTTGCCAAACAAAATGCAATGTTCACAGCTCTGACAGCAACACGTGTTTCACAGCCTAAATAGTATAGTGTTGGTACAGTGCCACACAAACAGCATATATCATCTGTGCGTCATTGCATCTTTCCTAAAATATAAAACATATCCTGGCACACAACACTAGCAATGCAAAACCAGAGTGCATCAGAACTGTCTTTACAATTATGATCAACCTTAAACCATCAGAAGTCAAACAGTGTCCCTTTACCCAGGCTAATATTCCAACAACTGTTGGCTCTTACGCTTTGTCTCCAGCTCTGATAATGAAGCCTGGCAGTGAAACCTTGCCAAGCCAACAGTTGTTTGCACTGACCCCTGCACTCCCATTTGAACCTGGGACCCAACTGAGCCCAGCAGCAAAACATTTAAAAGGACAAAGAGCCTCTGTGCCTCCTTTCATGACTTACAATATGTAGCAACACGATGTGTAATCTGTGGAATGGTATACATATAAGTGTGTGTTTTGGCATGTAAGCACATTCATTTGTGTTTGTTACTGTTGTGTCCCTGTGTGTGTGTGTGTGTTTGTGTATGTGTGTATATATAGAAGTCACATATAAAAGGAGGCAGTCAGATGTTGTAGCCATAGGGCACATTCCCTATGGAGCAAACACAGTCCCATTACTAATGTGGCCACAGTGAACCGGGCACATCTGTTTGTGCCTATATGTACATGTGTGTATGTGCATGCACACACACTCATGGATTGTGTGAAATTAAGGGTGCTCTGATTGATAGGCCACCGATTGTTATCGGCCGATGTTCATTCTTAATAGTTTGATTGGTGGTCTCTATAAAGGCCGATCAGAAGAGCCGATCAGATGATGCAAAACATGCGCCGCTAAAATGGCTTCACCGGTCTGGCAGGTGTGTTCCAAGGAAATCCCTTGTGGAGGAATGCAACCAAAAAGTTTCTGTGGCGGGGTATGCAAATTGTTGGACCCAAAAGCAGACTCTTAGACAGCGGGATTGGATTAAAGGGTTTAATGAAGAGTTAGTTGAAAGCAGGGAAGGGAGGAGAAGGCCGGAGGACCAGAGGTGACGGAGGGTTCCAGGGTTCAGGGATGGAGACACGTGGCTGAGAATGGCTGTGGGATGGCAGTGTGGGAGAGGAAGGCAGGCAGGCTGGAGGAGTGGGCCGGGAGAGCAGCAGGCTGAGCAGAGCGGTGGCAGGCAGGAGGGTGAGTAGTTGACCAACTAAGTTGACTGAACAGTCTGGTGGAGAGTGGAAGTGAAGCCGGGGTTTAAATCCAGTAGCGTTGATGAGAGAATGAGGAACAGGGGAGGATCGCCATGCCTACTGCAGTGGGAGGGGAGAGAACTCACAGACAGAGGGAGAACAAGACAAACAGGAAACAACAGGGAGGGGAAAAACAGAAGAGACACAGTGGCATGGCTTTTGCCATGACAGTACCCCCCCAGCAGCACCCAGGAACGCTCCTCAGGACCGTAACCCTCCCAGTCCACCAGGTACTGTAAGCCCCAGCCCCACCGGCGCACATCCAACAGTCGCTGGACTGTGAAAGCAGGATGGTCGTCGATGACCCGGGCGGGAGGAGGGGGGTCGGTAGGAGGGCACAGCGGGCTAGAGGAAACAGGCTTAAGCTGGGAAACATCGAATGACGGGTGGATCCGCAGGGACTTGGGTAACTTCAGCCTAACAACAGTGGGATTGATGATGCTCTCAATCGTGAAGGGCCCAATAAATCTAGGAGCCAATTTCCTTGAGTCAGTCTTGAGTGGAATGTCTCTGGAGGAAAGCCAAACACTCTGACCTGGTTTGTAGACAGGAGCAGGAATGCGACGGCGGTTGGCACTGAGCGGAGCAGAGAGGTACAAGCAGATTTCCAGACTTTTTTGCAGCGCCGAAGGTGAGCTTGAACAGAGGGGACAGCAATTTCATTCTCCTGTGAGGGAAACAGGGGAGGTTGAGACATACCCGTGGCAGAACTGGGAAGGGAGTTGTGTGCGTATTCAACCCAAGGAAGGTGTGTGCTCCAGGAAGAAGGGTTAGTGGCTGCAACACAGCGAAGAGCCGTCTCCAGGTCCTGATTTGTCTGTTCGGCTTGGCCGTTGGTCTGGGGATGAAAACCAGAGGACAGACTAATAGTTGCACCCAACGCATAACAGAATGTTCTTCATACCTGGGAGATGAACTGGCGATCTGAAACAATGTCGGAAGGAATACCATGGAGATGGAACACATGACGGGTCAACAGGTCAGCAGTCTCCTGAGCTGAGGGAAGTTTTGGCAGAGCAATAAAATGTACGGCTTTGGAGAATCTGTCAACTATAGTTAGGATTACAGTGTTACCTTGTGATGGGGGAAGACCTGTGACGAAGTCTGGAGCGATATGCGACCAGGGCTGACCAGAAACGGGGAGAGGACGGAGAAGACCAGGCGGTGGATGGTGAGAGGCCTTACCACGAGCGCACATGGAACAAGCGGCTACAAATTGTTTTGTGTCAGACTCCGTGGAAGGCCACCAGAAACGTTGCTTAATGAGGAAGAGAGTGCACCCAGCTCCTGGGTGACAGGCAATCCGGGATGAGTGCCCCCACTGGAGAACAGAGGAGCGGACTGAATCTGGAACAAACAAGCGGTTAGGGGGTCCATTACCTGGATCGGGATGAAGGCGCTGAGCCTCTTTGACCGCACCCTCCACCTCCCATGTCGCTGCTGCCACTACACAGGTGGAAGGCAGGATGGTCGTTGGGTTGTTTACCATCTTCTCCTGGTTGTTTTGGTGGGACAGAGCATCCGGTTTCCCATTCTTTGAGCCCGGTCGGTAGGTGAGAGTAAAGTTGAAACGGCCGAAGAATAGAGCACAGCGGGCCTGTCGGGAATTGAGCTGCTTGGCTGTCTGACTGTACTTCTTGTGATCAGTCCAGACAACGAATGGATGCTCTGCCCCCTCCAACCAATGCCTCCATTCCTCCAAAGCTATTTTTACAGCCAACAACTCACGGTTTCCCACATCGTAGTTATGTTCAGCAGGGGAGTGGCGACGAGAAAAAAAGGCACAAGGATGAAGCTTTTGATCTGACACTGATTGTTGGGACAGAACTGCTCCCACTCCAGTATCAGAAGCGTCCGCTTCCACAATGAATTGCCTCGTGGGGTCAGGTTGGATCAGAATAGGTGCTGATGTGAAGCAACTCTTAAGTTCAGCGAAACTACTCAATCACTACTCACTTACACAGCTGTCACAGCCGAGGCTATCCGGACCTGGACCTATAACCGATAGATTATTGAGAATTATTACATTTTGATGGAGCGTTTCTATTTCAACTTTTTTTATCTTAACATCTTTTCTAGCCTTTACGGCACTGGTTTAGCGGCATGGGAAACTCAAAGACCCATTGCATGCGTTGTAAATCATCTCACATGATGCTGCTCAGCCAATCAAATCTGTGCGTTCCAGTAAGCGTTGCGACTCGAGTCAGTGAGTGAGATACACACACACTCACATTGGTGTGTTGTGCACATTTAGCTTTGCTTCTAATTTTTATTTTATAATATGTTATTTATTTTATTCTACAGGAAATCTATATTTATTAAGCTCTAAGCTGCTCCCAATAATCAAGCGTGGGCTGCTATGGTTTAAGTTGTGTCTCTAAGAGAGAGAGGAATATGTTGCACATGTTGCCTGCCAATAAATAAACAGTTGTCAATTCATGATACTTTCTCATCTCTATATAATGTTGTTAAGAATAGTTAAATAAATAATGCAACACAATAAATAAAAGGCTTCAAATAGACCCCGTGATTGGTGATCGGTATCGACCGATACTGCTTCCAGCGATCGGTGATTGGTCCCAAAAATCCTGATCGGAGTACTCTCATGAGCAATGTGTATATTTGTGTTTGCGTGAATGTGCTCTTTGGAGTGTTTATGTGTATGTGCATGTGTGCATGTTTCTGTGCACATCCAAATCTATCTGTGCATGTGTGCCTCTGTCCATATAAGTGACTTTACAATCAACCCAAAATCCTATACAGAAGGTGTCTGATTGGAACCATTTCAAAGAGGTGTCATCCATCTGACATATGTCTCCACTCTAATGACTTAATCACTACACTTGTCATCTGTGGGCCTTGGCTGTTTGGTGCTAGAGAGCCTTCTTTTCATGATCGTTGGCTGGGAAAGCACAACTAACAGCCAACAGAACAAATTACAGCTCAGTAACTTTGTTGTCTGTCAGGCACAGATGAGGAGGACACTAGGCTACGTAAGGTAACAGCTGTCTAAGAATAGGTTCAGAGTTACATAACAGAAATTTAAGAAAGCGTCACTAATTTGAGACAACTAGGTTCATATTAAGAGAGTGTGAAATTCATTCTCTGAATGCAAGACTGAGGATGATACATTTTAGGATGTATGATGCAAATATCATGCAGTGTATATATCAGGAATCCAACAGAATAACAGCTAAGTTGGGCAGATAATTAAATATTTAGCACTGATTGATTTTTGTTATTTGTGATGACCTTCTGTGCATCTCTTGAATGTTGCACATAGCCTCCTCCCAACAAATCTGCTGCCTTAGCAAGCTTCCTTAGCCAGAACAGTCAGTATACTACTACTTAGAGAGATATTTAAATAATAAATTGTGCATAAATGATTAGTTACAGTTATATGTTTTTATATTTTCCATGTAACTACATGTAAATTCTAAAAAAACAAACAAAAAAACAATTTAAAAGACTTGTATTTAGGCCATCTCTGGATTTAAGCTATGCCGATAGTTCTGGATTTCATTGCCCTGGTTTTAAGATGTTGATATTTCTGCCCTCATCCCAAAACAATGGAGGTGAATAGAATTTCATGTGTGGTGCTTGCAGCAATAAATAAATGTATATTAAATTTTCAACAGTAACATATCTTTCCAGAAATAGTGTCCTGGTTTCTCTGAATAATCCACAGACCCCACTGTGAACAGGTGTCATAAGGACTATTTCTTTGGTAGAAAGCAGTTCCAGTGACTGTTGACAGCATGATCTGTGGATTATCAAGATTGATGGCAACATGGTTTCTGGAAAGACTGATGACTTTTTTTTAATTTCAGTGCAGTGAGTACATTGTATTCAGATGGAGGCAGAAATATCCGTCAACAAACAAACAGTATTTCTTTAGTAATTTGGGTGAACTGACCCTTTAAAGGGCACTCATAAATAAAACCTTATGCATTCAGATGTGGGACATTCATTGCCTGATAAACCTGTAATCCTAAAATCCTCCACAATGCAGCTGAGGTGAACCTGCCCCTTCTCTATCTGACTGTCTGACAGTCTGTGAGCTAGTTAATGTATTTCTCAAGTCTCCTTCAAAATATGCTGCATCTGCAAAGCCCCCTTAAGCCATTACACCAAAGTGGATGCCAGTATTAAAGAGGTGGCTCCCTGAGTAATTGATTCATTCATAACTTGTAAGCCAGTCAGCAGCCAACTCAACCTGACTGAGCGTAGGCTGTGACATCCTTAATGGGCTATTCTGACTGGGGATGCTGTGATAATGAGGCTGTTGTACCTACCTGACTGGCCTGATAACATTTTCCTGAGCATTGTAATGCATATTTCTTGTACCATTAACTCATTTTCAACTTTCCATAATGGGAAAGATGTGCTGTAGCAGAGCTAAGTAGCTTAGTTTCCACATGCTTAGATGGCAGTACATCTATGCTGTCGCTACACCCCTCCCGCGGTCATAGTTTAGCAACTGTAACTAGGCCCAGCAGGTCTGTCAGGCTTTCTCCACATGCTGAAGCGACATGCATGGGGCTGTAGTAAGTAGTAGTAAGTAAGAGTTTCTGAAAACCAAAAGCACAAAAGCAAATATGTAAAGAATCGATTAAACAGTGTATTTATCCGTTCTAACTTAAGCTGTAATTGATAGCATGTTTGGCTAACTACCTTACTACCTAGTGTTACTTCAAAGGCCAAGAGTTAACATATCATTAACTAACTACATTAGTTGGTGGGGTTACAGATTATGTTAATAAAAAGCCCCATACACGACTAGCACGTCCTTGTGTTGTATGTCCCCACTGTGTGCAGGCCCTGGATGCTAACAGAGTTAATGCTAACGTTAGCAGCTCTGTTCTGCTCTTTATTGGATTTGGGGAAGTTTACACTCTAGCAAATGTTACAAAGACAGCGTTACTGCCAAACACATCCTCGTCCTAAAAGCCTTTTCTCTTGTAACTTTAAAAGTGAAAACATACAGTTTGAACATTTGAACATGTACGTAAGATAAGCAGCCAGACAGGATTATGTTAGAGCAAAATAACAGTCTGATCTGCGATTATAGCACTAACTAGCTCTACTCTGCTATAGAGGTACAATGCTGTTTTTTAAATTCCATGTCTTCTGATCAACTAGTGATGATGCTTCTTCTGGCCACAGCATCATTTATCTAGCCATCAAGTGCATATTTAAGACGCCTTATATGGAGTTCTCATTTTAAAGCGAGTCAACTGTAAAGACTAAGAAGTCAGCCGGAGACGGCGTTGTCAACCAACTCGTGGAGCTAATCTTCTATCTTAATTAGCTAGCTAGCTACTGTTGTTAAAATCTGCAAGCAACAGCTGTCATTCAGTCAGCAAAATCGATGGTTGCCAGGTAGAAATGAGAAGCCTGCTACCTCTGTCTGAAATCAAGGACCAGTTATTTAAAAAATTACTCAATTTCAAGTAGCTAATCTGCACCGTTATTATCATTGTGCTAAGGGGTCAATTGGCACTAAAAGCACACTCAACACCTCACTTTGTAGTAAAGCAAATGTAAAATACAAAGACTTAAAAAGGCAAAAGAAAGTAACCCAGTTTTAGGGTTAGAAATAAGAGAATGTCTTTGAAAATATGATTTGCTGGCTTAATAAGATATTTTTATCCTCATCCTCGTGTGACATAGCCTAATGCTGACAATAAATATTATATCATGCTATTATTAAATATCATAAAAGAATAAATAACCCACAAAATATAATTTCTGACACAACCTACTACCTTTTTATTTTGTAGGAAAAGAACACATTGAAGCCATTTGACAATACTGTCTAACATATACTTCAGGTGTGTATTTTAATTTGTCACACGAGGCCCTGGAGAGTCACTATATTGTATCAACTTTTTTCATGGAAACTGTTTCTGTTCAAAAAAAAAAGGTTATTGGTTGCAGCTCAAATCATACCTGGCTCTGTGCCTTCAAAGAGCAGTTAGATGTGAACAATTTTAGGGAATATGAATGGCAGAGCCCACAGGACACAAACATCACACACACACACACACTTTCCAAAAATATACTAAATGACAATTATCACACAGTGATCACACAAAAAGTGCTTGGAGAGGAGACATACCAGCTGCAGCCAGGCATTTGTGATCAACACTTGGTTCTTTTCATCCTGGAGGGGAACAGGAGGAGAGAGAGAGAATAATCAGCGAGTAAACATGGCTGTAGACAGATAGTGAATGAAATGATTCTGCAGGGTGAGAGAAAATAAAAAAATAAATCCTGCGTTTCTGGTAAACATGAGGTGAGATTATGAGACAGATCGGCAATGAAGTCAAACTGCAACCCAGATGACTCAGAGCTGGCGTGCTCATTGAATGACAATGATGCACCTCCAGCTTTTTTTCTCTTTTACAAGATTGTAATGCAACAGAAGTCATGTTTTGCCATTTTAAACAATGCTGAAATTAAAAAAAGAAAATAGGAAAAAAGACAAATAAAATAGGGCAAACAGCAATTTGCACAGGAAATAGACAGTGACACTGAGCAGAAAAGATGCGGCTCTTCACCAAAGAGATGAGTTTACAGCTATTTCTATCAATGTCATGATAACAGAAATACACAGACTCAGTGGCTCCAGCTGCATTTTATGATGTTTCACAAGGGTCAGTTCATGGTCAAATGGTCAGAGAGAGAAAAAAGGGGGGAGAGTGAGAGGAATCTAGATTTGACAGAGAGAGAAGCAGAACAGACAGGCTGAGATAATTCATGAGACAGCGAGTAGTGTAGTGGCACAAGGAAGAAGAGCAACAAAAAAAAACCTGAGGATCTTCCACCTTCTTTAGAGTTTGTTCTGTAGAATCCTACATGACAGTTTTGCTCCATGTTACACACTGCTACGCTGTATGTCTGACGTGTTACCTCCCTCTTACCCCTGAAAAAAATGTGCAAACTGCTTGACACAGTGATAGTGGGTCACAGCAGTGTCTTCTCTTCTGTTTCTTCATGGCTTAGTCTTTTTTTACTTTCACATAAGTGATTTATCATGTTATCTTCTTCTACCCATGACTAAAGCTGGAATAACACCGCTAGTTCAACCCTTTGAAAACTTTTCCTTTAATGTTACTGTGGTAAAATCAAATCATGAAATCAATTTGCTCACTTTATTTCTTTCTGTTTCTCATCCCACCAGACCTAATCTACTGTATAGTTTTCTTTCTTATCACACAGTTTCATACTGTTTTCCCTTGTTTCATCGTGCTTTTTTCTCTCTCTCTCAGGACACAATTTCAGAGGTGGAACCTGAAAAATGAAACTTGTTCTTGTGTTGAGAGACAGTCACAGAGGAGTGTGCTTGGATTTGACCATAACTGTGTACAAGGTATTTGAATTACTGGTTTCATAGTCCTTTACTCAGGAGCGAGGGGACATCAGTGCTTTTCAAAATGCTTGGCAGTAAGGTAAAGTACACACAATTTGTAGTTAATGGGATTAAACTTGCCAAACCACCAGTGTGGTCCTTTTAAAGGTCTTTGATGAGACAAGGTTTCCTGATTATGTTATCACAGTGTACAGTGTTCTCAGCTAACATTCAATTTTCTTATAGTGCATAAGCCTTTCTTGAGCAACTGTACAAAATACAATTTTTTAGCTTCCGTATCACACCTAACAGAATGAGTGTTAAATCCGATGATCTTATCCAGCCACCTGATTTTTAAAACCACATATGGAGGATTGATTTGTTAATCTATAATCTGTTAAACTGAACAAGCTGTTAAGAAGTGATTGATAACAGCTTGTTCTAGAAATAAAGTCATCATCCCCTCTGCCAGTTTATTTGGTACACTTAGCTAAAACTAATGCAGTCTAATACAACTGTCCTGCAATAAATGAAGGGTATAATGTTCAGTTTTTGTTGAATTGTTCTTGAGAGGTGTTGATTCAACTTTATGGTCATTTTAGAGGCTGCAGTTTGTGGTGCTACTGTATTGCAATGTACTGAGATGTGTAATATTTTTAGTCCACCTTCATTGATATACCCAACCTGATGATGTAAATACATTACACGTTCATCCGAGTGTAGTTATAAGAGCACTGTTCTGTCTGTGCCTCTAAGGAAAGGAGTGGTCGTTCATATCTGAAGATGAGTTCTTAAACGCGATAAACCTAAAAAAGGCTCGATATTGATCCAGTTAAAGGGATCCTGTGCAGATTTCTTAACAAACAAAAGTTATGTTTACATTCAGTGTTTCTCACCAAAATGCACTGTGTGCATCCTTGAGGTTCAGTGGTGGAAAGTAACTAAGTCCATTTTTTCAAGTACTGTACTGAAGTACAATTTTGATGTTTTTGTACTTTGCTTGAGTATTTCCATTTCATGCTACTTGTATACTTTTACTCCATTACATTTATGTCACAACTATAGTTACTTTTCAGATTAAGATTTTACATTAAAAAACAGATGACACATTTATAAAATAAAACACATTAAAGATGAAACCACTGGTTCACACCTTTTTGGCTTGTGACCCCTCACAAAAAAAAAAAAAAAGAATTTGGGGTCCCTTGTCACATTTCAGATGTCTAAGAGTTGTTAGTTCCCCAAAGAGTGATCTCCCCACTACGCTATATTTGTTGGCATGTTATCTCTACCAGCTGTTGATCAGTGGAATGACGGGAAACACACTTGCTCTCACGCTTACACGATATAAAACAAAACAGGGACCCACTCGTAACATTGCTCCATAGTGCTACTAGTGGTCAAAAACTCCACAGGGTACCTTTAACTTTGACTAACCCTGCACGTTTGCAGGCCTGAGCTTAATGACTTGTTGCTCCAGATAAATTTGAAGCTGGATTTAAGGAACTGAGAAATCAAGGTTGATATCAAAATTGTCATCGCTAAAATCAGCTCAACTCATCAACTTCCATGAAGTCTGGGAGTTTTGTATCTCTCTCCCTCAGATTTCCCTCCGTTCTTCTCTGAAAAAGGACTTTCTGACATGGACAGTGATGCAACAGAAATGATGAACATGGTTAAAATATACACTCAGGTTTGGGATCACCACAAATTGAACAACCACTAATATCAATATGAATATTGTTTTTGCGGTCACATAATTTTCAGGACATGAAACACCTATTTTCAGCATGCTTAAAAGGTTATGGCTAAGTTATGAGTACATAGAATTCTCTTAACTTTCTGTGTCATTATTACAAAGAGGTATGATCAAAGGTGCTTCAGCTCTGTATCATCAATGACAAGCAAAGCAAACTCGCTGCTCTCACTTCTTGTGATGTGAAAATCGATTCCCACCGCTCCTCTCTCTCATCCCCACCTCCTCACCTCCTCCCTAACTCCCTCCGCTCTCCAATCTTATCTCCACCTGTCCTTTCTGATCTGTCCCTCTTTTAAACAGCCTCCTTTCTCCGCTGCTGAAATAGAACAGCCTCCCATTGTGTGCTTCACAAAGCAACATTTTTCTGTCCCTTTGGTGTGTGTGTGCGCCACCGAGCTTGCAGCGGTGGAGATTTGGCTTTGGTTTCCAGGTTGCTGTGTTGTCCCTCTATTTTGTGTCTGACCTTTCCTTTGTGGTGTTTTGTGGGATTTTGCTCAGCTGCAATAGGCAGTATCAGCCCTGTCACACCCTCTATAAACACTCTAATCTCTTCATAAATCTGCTCTGATTGGTTTTAGACAGACTGGCAAGGGTTTGATGGACACTTGCATTCAGTGAAAGCTATGTATGAATTGGTGCTTTACTGTAAATCTCCATGTATACGTTCCAGAAATGGCTTTTCATATGTGGAATTTATCCAGTTTTATTCCCAGTCGAACAATACCATAACTTCCTACATCTTGTCTTTCAATCCAGATCAGAGGATCAGTATTTCAAAGATACTGAATCAACAAACAGTGAAGAAAAGAAATCCTGAAATCAGGAATCATATCTCAAAGTCCTCTACTGTGCTTTCTGCACTTGGCTTCACCTTAGATTTTTATCAATTTCCTGAAAGACAGATCTTTTTTAATGGTTCAACAGATGCAACGCAGCCAGGCTTAGCAAGAGCACAATGAGAAGTGTCTCAGGGTTGGGAAATACACTTCGTTTTCTGGCGGTGAGTTAAGCTCCATTCGGCCTGGATTTACTTCTCTAGAGGAGGTGGGCTGATTTTAACATTACCTGCACTGGTCAGTGATTTTAATCTCGTCCGGAGCGAATATGTGGGTAATTTTTCACCCCCACCCCACCCCAGTAATACTTACAGCTGCAATTACGTACAGATTTTTTTTCTGCAGGAAGAGCTGCTTTTCCCTGTACTGCATTTTAGCAGCTCAGTGTGATTTAACTTTTGTGTGCAAATGGAAGTCGAAAATGTTTTTGCTAATCTAATAGACAGAAACATGTTATCATCTACCCCGACCTCCTTGGTACACGGACTTTGTTGCACTTTATACTACATCACCTGACTTCCTAAAGGCTTCAGGCAGAAAGCCTTGAAGGCAAACTTCTCCCATGTGTCCTATTTGGAAACCAATATAAAGGAAAGAAATTTATAGGGTTAGGGTTGCTTTAAGTAAAAGTAGCAACACTACAATAAACTCCATTACATACAAGTAAAAGTACAAAAGTATTATCAGCTAAGTGGGCTGCTGTTGCTCAGGAGGGAGAGCGGGTGGTTCATTAATCACAGGGTTGGTGGTTTGATCCCCAGCTCCTTCTGTCATCAGTGTCTATGAATGGGTGATGGATGGATGGATGGTTGGATTATTATTACTAATGTATTAATGTGTAAGTAGCATTTTACTATTGTAGGTCGAGGTCGAGCTAATTTGAACTATTTTATATACAGTTAATTTAAAATTTTATCTATAACAGTGTATCATATATTGTGTATGTAAAATCCTCAATTGTAAAGTAACCAGTAACTAAAGCTGTCAAATAAATGAAGTAAAAAGTGCAATCTTTCCCTCCAAATTGTAGTGGAGTAGAAATATAAAGTAGCGTGAAATAGAGGTACTCAAGTTAAGTACCTCAGATTTGTAATTAAGTACTTGGGTACTTGGGTGCAGGAATGTACTTTTTCCACATTTAACCACTGAACCTTGGTTTCTTTGTAAGTTACATAAAGCACATGGTGGCCCTTTCCCGTACTGGATGGTGACCAGTCCTGTGCTCGTCTGTCAGTCTGTCTGTGTATCGGTCATTATTCATGGTGATGAACCCAGTCTGTGGCCATGAACCTGTCCCAGTTCCCTGGTTAGGGAGTTGCCCAGGAGCAGATGGAGGAATCAAAGGCCACATTACACACACACACACACACACACACACAACCAGCTTTACATTATTTACAACTGCCCGGTAAGCATTAATTCACATGTTTTTGCCAGCTTATTCATTATGAATCAAGTCAGCAAACAGTGTAGTTAACAATAATACATAACTGGCAAACACATATACACACATATTCAATAAATCAGCAATAATTTAAGCACAACACATTATGTGTACCTTTTCAATCAACACCACATTAATAACATTTTAAATTAAACTGTCCATCAAAAAGTGTTCTGAATGGTTTTGTCACATCGTGTTTGAAAAGCACCATATGTTCTCTCTGGAGATTGCTTCGCCTCTTGTCTCCGTGTTTCCAGTCTGTCGTTTGTAAGCTCTAAGAATACATTAAAATGTTGTTTTATATATTCTGTAGGAGACTTTCCCACATTAATAATAGAATGGGAATCCTATATTACAGCCCAGCGTACGGCTCTTACCACCATGTAGTTATCATGAGAAGAAGTACACGTCTTGTGACAGGGCTGGCTAAGGGATGTGACGGGGTGTCGGCTTGGGTTTTTTGGATGAGTGCTCCGGCTGTGTGGTGGGGCAATCAGGCAAGAGGTTGTGTGTGGGTTGGAGAGAGGATAGGTGCATAAGTTGGGGAACAGGAACACACAATGAAGCACAGGGCAAACACAGAAGGAACGAAACATGAAAATGAGATGTGACAGAAAATCTGCCCAAACCACAGAAGTGTTGATTTAAGAGCTGAGGGTTTGACATGAAAAAGAGCGTGTGTGTTTGTGGGTGCAAAATTGGGACATACAGATAAGAAGTGATGTTTTGAACAAAGCTTGTCTCTCAAGAAACCACTTCAAATGTTATACACTGTTAAACACTGGTATTGTGTTCGGGTTTGGAGAGTGTACCGAAAGTGTTTAATGGAATAGTTTGACGTTTTGAGAAATACAGTTATTATCTTCCTTGTCGAGAGTACGATGAGAACATTGATACCACTCTCATACCTGTACAGTAAATACAGCCAGTTAGCTTAGCTTAGCAGAAAGACTGTGGAAACAGTGGGAAACAGCTAGCCTGGTTCTGTCAAAAGGTTAAATAAAATGCCCCAACCAACAGCTCACTTATTAACACGTTGTATCTGATTTTAATCCATACAAAATCTGAAAATGTTAAAAAACGCAGTGTTGTGTTTTTTTTATGAGGACTATTTCTTGAAAGGGTGCAGTGACTTCTTGGACAGAAGATTAAGCAAATTGTGTGAATTTTACTGCTGAACCATTTGTACAGTCCATGTTGATTCACCCCAAACAGCCAATGTACCAACTGTACAGACGTAACACAGTAATGGCCACAGTGAGGTTGCCAGGCAACCAGCGGAGACACCAGGAAGTCATTGCACCAGACAAGAAATAGTCCAGCACAAAACTCCCTGTAAAACTTGATGTTTTTACTCTTCAGTCGTATGCTAAGCTAAGCTAACCGTCCCCTAGCTGTAGCTTCATATTTTGACGGACAGATATGAATGTGGTGTTGATCTTCTCATCCAACTCTCAGCCGGAAGGCAAGTATGTTGAACTATTCCTTTAAAGGAGAAACATGAAAATAGTTGTGATCAGAATGGAAAAAAGGCCTAAGAGAGGGAGAGTGAGGAGCAGCTCAAAAGGAAAAAGGGGCAAAAATGTGAGAGGGCATATCTCAACACTGAGATTAAATTTTCTTGTCGAATGAAAGAAAGGACTGAGGGCCTGTAGTGCCACCAAATGAAAAAGGATCGAGAGGAGAAACAAAGAACTTGCTCTTTCAAAGACGAATATTCTCACTTGGTTAGGTGCTGCCGCTGGTGGAATAACAGTTTTAAGTTCAGAGGAAGATGAAGTGCACTAACCATGAAGTAAGTGCATTAGCATGCACCACAGTCACTGTAGATAAATCAGATGGAATGCCTTTTACATAAACAAAACAAAAAATCCTGCATCATCTAATATGCAAAAAGTCTGACTCAAAGAGTGCTCAACTTAACTTTCTCTTCCTCACTCTCTGTGTTGATTTCCAAAACACACCCTCACTTTGTCTTCAAACATACTCTACACTTTAGCCTTGCCAAAACACACACAAGCACACACACTCACCACGTCAATGATTTGTAGCAGCGTGAGGCCGAGTTCCACCACGATGGCTGCAGAGTCGTTTTGGACGGGTCTTTCCAGCCGATTGTAGTTTACCATCAGGTCGCGGTACAGCTTCCTCTGGTACACACCGCCATGACAACCTGGAGCGATAGAGGGAGAGGAAGAGCATCAGTGAGACAAAGGGAAGGATGAAAGAGGGGAAGGAGGAAAAGGATAGGAGTGGTTTGGGGTGTAAGACAGCAGAGGAGGGAGAAACTCAAGAAAATAATAATAGTTGAATTACAGGAGTAAAAGGGAAGAGGGAAAAGTAACAGGTGAGAGAGGAAATAATGGAAGAATGACATGGGAAGTATAAATAAAGAAATAGGATGTGGGAGGAACTGACAAATTTAAATTCTACTGTTTACATCTTTAACAAAGACTCAATCAACCCAGCAGTTTAATAAAACATACTCAAAATGTTCTCCCACACATATTAACACATCAACGCTATTATTGCAATTATTTCCAACATTGTTCATGTGGCACCAAAACCCTTCAAGAAATCCTGATTAAGTCACAATATGCTGAACTTAATGAGCACATTAACAACTCAGTGAACTTTAATTGTGTTGACTGTGCTGTCTTTTCGTCTCTCCTGTATTCATTAGGCCTCATCAAGAGGTTTACACTGAACAATGAGGCATCCATCTTTATCAAGAATGAACATGACAGCGCAGTCCCTGATGCAAAATGAGACCCAGTCTGTCGTGAAGGTAGCATGTCTTCTCTTTGGCACAACACAGCTAGCATTGTTTCTCTTTGACCAGTGCACCTGTCAGAGTAAAATGTGACTCAAAAAATGCTTTGACTGAGTGACTATCAGGAGAGTCTATCTCAGAGAAGGCAGAACAAAAATGTAAGGTAATAGATGTAATTTATATTATAATATTGTAGAATCCACATCGTCAACCTCCTGACACATGTTGGTACTGTACTTTTATTATTTCAAAGCCCAAACAAAATTAATAGAAAACATAAAATCCCATTGCAACACACCATACCACCAATCACAACATATAAACCAGACAAACTGAAGGAAAATGATAAAAAATAAACAAAACAAACAACAAACAGCTCAGAAAGTGACACACTTTACAGGTAAGTAATATAACATAGCCAAGTTTCTCATATGTCACTAAAGGACATCTATAAATAAAACCAACTCAACAGTTATTACAGTTCTGCTTACAGCTACATTATAGTGTGTTAAAAACAATTTATTAAACATTTATACACTGCTTATGAATGATAAATAGGGGGACTTAAAGTAAAGTGTTACCACTAAACTGTACCAATCTTCAACAAACAACATGGTGGCTTTAAGTTTCCCATCCTCTGAAACTTGGGAGGAGCAGCTTCTTCTCTCGCGTCGAGGTTGCCACCAGCACAACATTCACAAAACTTCCAAACCCCCTCATCCTTCAGTGTCTCATCTCAGCTGAAAAGCTGAAAAGGTCTCAGCCCGCATCTCCCCGGTGACCCGTGTCCAAATTAGATGTTGTCTCAACATATTCCAGCAATTACTGAGTGACAGCCAAGACGTGAGTGCACCCACAATGACTGAGTGGATGACTAATTAGCCAATGAGGCAAAAAAACAAAACAAAGACAGCTCACTGTGTGTGTGTTTGTGTGTGAGGGTGTTGGCGAGTGTCACTTGGGGCACCCCTAAATCTTGGCTTGACAGGGAATCTGCATAATGGGTGAGAGTGGCAGCCAGCAAAAGTGTTGGGAATCAATGGAGTGAAGCGAGCCGAGCCAAAACAAGCTGAATAGAGTTGAGCTTACCAGGAAAGAGCCCTGTCACTGAGCCACATCTCTGAATGGGTGGCAACTTGGATACATTTAATTAAGTCAATCCCCCTATTTACTACTTGTGTGTTTCCATTGTTTGCTACAAATACTGCATGTGTTGTTTTCTACAATAATTTTTCTTGTCCTTTAGGTAGAAACACTCCACACCAAAAACTCTGTACCTCCTGCCCGTGAGAAAGAGGTACAAGCAGAGATACACACAGAGTATACTTCCTACTCCAGGAAGGCAAGGCAAGGCAGGTTTATTTGTACAGCATTTTTCACCAACAAGGCAATTCAAAGCGCTTTACATAAGACGGAAAGGCATTAAGAAAAGATATAAAAGAAACACAAGGCAATCTAAGAAGACAATATAAAAAGCAACACATAAATAGGATTTTAAAAAGAGTAAAACATAATAAAATAGAAGATGGAAATGAGCTTAAATAGAATAAGACAATTCAACAGTAGAAAAAAAATTACCCTGCAGCCAAAATACAGTTGTATAAATAGTCCCAAGTTTAACTTAATAAAATGCAGTGGCAAACAGAAAAGTTTTACTGATGAGGCAAACGTTTGGTGACCTCGTCAGCCCGGGCAGGACAGAGCTGTTCTCTCTTTTTGTCGTTTTTTCGTAATCAGCAAGGTTAGTGTTACAGAATGTGCTTGGTTGGGGCGGAGGCAGACGACGTGGCAGTGACTGGAGGGAGGGGGATTTAACACTAGCGATAACCAGCGCTTCCATTTTATCAGTGAATCCCAAAAGGGAAGAGAGACAAACATCTAATAAAACCTCCCTGGACAGAGTGAGCTACTAACAAGTACAGCAGACTGCACTAGATACATACAGCATGTTGTTAGTTAGTTGTGATGACTTATTGCAGTGCGTCCTCAGGCAGTGTGCCTGTGTTATTGGACTGGGCTTTGGTTTGCATCAGGGCAGCTTCCTGAGAGCTGCATGTTCATCCCTACAGTGTCCCATATGTGATGCATTCATGTCAGTGGTTCAGTAGTTATATAATGTCTCTCTTACTCACAACTTTTGGTATGCTTCCTTCTTTTTAATATGTGCTGAATGTTTGTATTTACACAGGCTTATCAGGGTTATAAAATAATAATAAACAATAATAATAATAAATGCATTGCTTTGCATGTACAGTATCTTCTAATATATCGTGCAGATAGGCCCTTTATTTAAAATGTAGATGAAAAGATTGGCCAGTCAGTGCCTTAAGATGTTGGCAAAACTGTCATATTTAAAGCATAGCTTAACATGAAAATCTTGTTTTTGCTGACGTCTAGTGGTTTAACTTCTCACGTTGCTGCAGTGTGTTTCAGGGTGTGGCAGTACAATACGAGATCACTGTTGGGTGTGGTTACAGGTGCAACCGAGCACACCCAACCACAAAACTTTAGAAACTTTCAACCAGAGAGGGCAGTGAAAGCTTTTCTGCCTGGTGTTAAGTTACTCTTTAAAGACGTTTGTTATAAATATTAAATACCAGCTGGTGGCAGCTTTACTCCGGAGCAAAAATTTAATCTAACTCATATTAATTTGCTTTAGCTGAAAAGGTACAGATCGCTTGACAAACATACAAAAAAGAAAGGTTTTTCGTGTGACCAATGTAAATATTCACACTCAAGAAAATATCAGAGCAGTGCTTTAAACAGCCACACCAGGGGGGCGCTGTAACATGATCTTTCTTTCAAAGCCTCTTGTTTTAGCCCTTTTTTACATGTCACATTAAACCTGTAATTTAAAAAAACCTGTAAGTAATTTAAAAATAATATAGGTGTATGTTGTGAGGATCAATAAGCATTTATTTCTGTTGTAAAACTGAGCTTCTTTTTGTTTTGCAAGGTCAAACCATGTAATGTGGTGTGTCAAACAAAAAAAAACAATGACTGTTTCAAAATGACAGTGCTTTAATCTGAAAATCTATTAACCAACCCTACACCTTGTGAAAACATGCCCTGCAAAATGTCACAACCTGTCATTACTGGCTGGAACTTATTCATCATGGTGATCAGGTGTTGAAAGAGGTAATTTTTCAGCTTGGGTCTTATTCTCATAATCGTGGCTGATTTCTGTAAAATTGAACTAACTTAACAAGGCAAATCTCCACAATGAAGGTGTCAAGTGCAAATTGCAATACATTAACATAGAGAGTAAGACACTGGCCAACTGGCCCCTGTCTCCCCTACTGTAGTATTGTCTAAAAGCAACTCTCTAGAGAACTCAAAAGAGAACTCAAAAGACCTATAATCAATGATGCCATCATCAGTCAGACCGAGAAACTCAAACTATATTATTCTTGTGCTGTACAAATAAACATGCCCTGTCTCTATGCTGTTGCGTCAAAGCCTCTGTTTTCATGACAAACTGCTCGAAAAAGTGTTGTTACAAGATTGTTGTGAGGGATAAGAACAGATAGCTCAGCTCTTGTTCAACAAGAACAGTCTATTGCCCGAGTGTAGTTGGCTGACAGTGTGACCTGTCACGTTTAAGGAGGTCACAAGGGTTTTAAGGAAGACCGGATTACTGTCTCATTATGTTTTGTAGCCCTGGGGGCAACTACTGCAGTGGAAAATGTAAACAGGAAAAAAAAAGTCACTCTGTCTGCACTCTCCCTCTCCTGCTTTCACACATTCTCTCTCTTTTCTTCTGATGTACGTGTGTGTGTGTGTGTGTGTGTGTGTGTGTGCAGCAGCTAATGGATCAATCAATGAACAACATTCTCCACTCATACGTACTCACAATTTATGGATTCTCACATTTCATTGATATACTCTCTTTTCCATTATTGCTAAGGTCTTATGTATGTCATTATTATAATAAAAAAATAACTATTTCCTGCCTCTTTAGACGGTGTCTTGTGCCGCTGTAACGTGAATTTCCCCTCTGGGATCTATAAACTCTTATTTTATCTTTTGTTCTAAAGGAGGATGCGTAAAAGGCTGTGGTTGTCAAGGGCAGCTGTTTAAGCACTGCGCTGAAAATCTAGATAGAAATCTAGATAGAAATTGTTGCTGCTCTGCTGCAATGCAACACAGTAAAAAATTAACACAGTTGTATTTCTATTATATTGATTTCTGGGTATGCTGCTTTTGCTTTGTCTGTCGAAGCACTTTGTAAACTTAAAAGGTGCTATATAAATAAAGTTATATATATTTTTCAACCATATTCAGCAACACATTTCAAAGCCGCTAAGCTTTGTGTGGTATTTTTAAATTTCAGCTGTTGATGCTTGTGGTCTGCAATGCATTTCAGTTGCAAATGTTTTTGTAGGGTTAGATAATGTGATATGTCTGTCCCCCATTCACTTCAAATGAAATAATGTATAATGGATGAATTCAAGCATGCATTTCCTATTTAGATGCAATCTTTTGGCCAGCTCTGGCAGGTAAGAGTTCCCCTTTGTTATTCTTTGCCCTGCTTATTTACCCAGTGTGGCAATAGAAACACTGATGCGCTGTGTTTGGAAATGTCATTAATATAGTGATGTGCCATTACCTTGTTTTGTACAATATTGCACTGCCAGGCTACGGGCTGCAGCATCACTCTCATACACTGTTTACAGAATGTGATTGCTCTGCTCAATATTTATTTATTACCCGCCACACAGGATACGATGTCGAACCGTGACGTCATATTCTTTTTCAGTGGACAGACGGCTAATGTGACTCCACCTATAGACACTACCTGGACATCCATCCATTTTCAAAAAGCTTAAATATCTCATTTCACTTCACTTCACACATTTAAAGACGTTTCAAGCTCTACTGGAGGTCTCTGTTTTAACTGCAAAAAGCCTCCTCCTCCTAACATTCCTCTTGCCCTCAGAGCTTCCCTCTGACGTACAGGATTCCATGGCCAAACCACACTTCCACATCTACCCTCTCTTGCATCTCCCAGGTTGCAAATGGGTTTCTTTTTTTCAATTTGCAGCAATAAAGGCAGCACTCACTTATTTGCTACATGATCCACAACCTCAATAGATACACTGAACATACCAATACAGACAGAGCCCTAACGTAGCCTGAGGGCATCTATCAATTTCAAATGGCTACCATATATCTCTCTCATCGCATTACTGTAGTGACCTCTCATATTTCCATTTCAGAGCCCACTGGGGGCCTCCTTCGATCCTCAGTCATTAAAGCTCAGTTGTATTGTTTGGATATAAAAAGTGTAACTTTTACTGCTGTGAGGCTGCAGCACTAGACACACAAGGCATTTCACTTTATGAGTCGTTCACCCTTGAAAGTACTCGCTGGCTTCAAAATCATTTTTACAGACTTGGTGTCCATGGCGTACTCATTTTTCCTGTCACAGGCAAAGGTGTAACAAATCACTGAGACAAAACCTGCCACAGATTTGACATCAAGTATTCCCAGACATAAATCCAAATCAAATTTCACGTGAATCAGTTCAATGAAATTCAAAAATGCCCTTTTTTTCTTTGTGGATCTATTTGACTGAATGCAATTTGGGAAAAATCATACAATTTTATCACAACAATCTCAATGCATGTCCTTTAAGGAGTACTCCAGCAATTTACTATGTCACTTCCAAAAGGTGGACTTGTGAAAGACAGGTTAAAAAAAGAATGGTAGAGGGCGAGATATCTTGACTTTCAGTCCCTAGTATGGATCAGGCTCCAAAAACACTGGATCCTACATTTCCAACAATGCAACTGGGTTGTGTCTTTTTATTGGACCCACATCCATGTCTTTCAAACTCCACACCACTTTGCAACACATTCTTTCTGTTATACATTTGTCTCCAAGTCTAAGCTGAGATAACCCTGATGACATCACATCATCAGGCTTATTTTCTCCAGAGCAACGCAAGACATTATACATTAAGACATTATATTACCAGTAAACTGATCTTGATGTTTAAAATCCGCAGTGTTGCTTTAACGAAAGAGAAGTTTCACTTTTAAAGTAAAACAGAAACATTAAGCTGAAACAGGTCCACAAAAACACCTGTGAATCTCTAAGTATCCCGGCTCGTCCTCCCTCTACTCAGCTCTGCAAAGTTACATCTATATCTGGATATATATTTTACCTATACATACTCTACATTTTTGATATACAAAGACACATACAGTGCTCATTTATTAGTTATTTACATGATGTCTCAATTTCTAGAGGAATTAGTTATTTTCATCAATGATGTGTTCCTAATAAAGCACATAATGAGTGTACATTCCCTATAGGCTAAAAGCAATTTGTGTAAATATCAACACATCGACAACTTAACTATGTGACCTGCCATTAGTGCAACCATAGAAGCAGTAAATGCTAGACTACTAAGACACTAAGGCAAACACTGATATGCACCCGACATTAAATATTAGTGCATATGAAATATGTTGTTTTGCTGACCACAGCTTACACACACCTTGCATGATTTAAGTCATAAAATGTAAAATGGCACACCCACAGCTTCTCTGCAGGTCACGTTAAGGAAATTGTTTGAGTGCAGTAGTGAGCAGCTGTAGAAAACTAAATAAAATGTTACACCCCTAAGCAAAATCCTAATCTGGGTTTTTCCCATCTTTGTGAGCACCATATTGCTATTACTCTTAAGGGCCAGAAGGCCACCCCTAACAGCTTGCTGCTTGCAGCAATATTTACTTCCCACTAAGAGGGACATTTGAGGACAGTAATGTCGGACAATGTAGAGTAGAGTCAATCTATGATGTCCCCAAGAGGCAGTTTGGTTTACAGACAGTAGTAAATAGGAATAGCACAAGGAAGAATAGTACTGTAAATACCCAATAAATAAAAAGACACAATGGACCATTGGCACCACGACCATTTGAGCGAACACAATGAAAACAACCTGCTGTCAATATTTACAACAGGTGACAAGAAATTACAACTTGTTTAAAAGGCCAGTAGCTGAAGGGATAAACCACAAAACCCCTGAGATAGTTCTCATTGTATACAGGTTGTAATGTGCAGTTTGCAGTGCACTTTTACATATTGTTGTCATAGCTACTGCATATCTAGATGTTGGCTTATACATGATTACAGTTTTCTTGATGGATGTTCCTATCATTTTTAACATTAATGCTGCTGGAGCAAATAATGTGTTCTTCACATTATTATATTAGATGTGTTATTATAGTGTTCATATGCACAGCTATAGAAAAGTACCAGGAAGTGCCTGTTAGGGTCTTCGCTGCAATCTGATGAAGGAATTTACCGGAAACTAGATGCAATTCAACCCAAGAACATGACAACGCTCACAAGGACTATCCCACCACAGAGACAGATTAAATATTGATTAGCCTCAGGCACTCTGAACATCGAGGAGACTTGGCCAAGTTTAAAATCGAATCACATTAAAGCAGCTGGTCCACAGATATCTGTATAAGATCAATACATATCCAGAATCTGAGAAGCAAAGAAGACAGTAGAACAGAATCTGATCGGGTCAACTTATTTTCCTCAAGAATATCAAAGGTCTCTTCCTGGAAATATGTTTCAAGGAGCATTTCCTCTGACCTAAGAGTACACACAAACATGATTCTTCAATGCAGAGTAGTCTCACGCATCATTCAAGTTTCCCTGGTTAGGCTATATATTTGCTTCACATTTACAATAATGATGCATTGTATGCTGTGATGCAGCATTGTTTGTTTTAAAAATGTTTTCTCAAACCTGGTTTAATTGATTTTATGTGTGGCAGTCCAGCAGGCTGTTAACACAATCATGTTATAAAGTGTGAATAAAGTCCATTATTCACTCTCTTTTAGCTCTGTTTTGGTCTCCACCAACTCCTGAGGGAAATATCTGACTCTTTAGCTGCTAAATGCTGCACTATGTTCACCAGCTAGACGCTAACTTTGTCTGTCTCCCATTCAGTGCTGCAGAGGTGTAAGGTGGGCATATCAGAGCTTTTATTTGCTGAGTACAGCTGCCTGGTACACCTGGAAACGAGTTTGATGAGAATGGTGAGACTGAACCAAAACAGTAAAGTTGGAGGCCCAAAAAAAACAAAACAATGAGCTGAAAGATGCTAAAATGCTCAGTAGAGCCATGGGGAACTGCAAAGTGGAGCGATAGTAATTTGTTAGTTTGTCACTTCGAGAAACGCCTCACACAGTTGCATAGTCATTTCTTCCCATCATTAATATAGAAATATTGATTAGTACATGCTGAGTTCATTAATTCTCCACCCTCTAACTTGGGCTATAGAAGCTTGATTAAGGACAATACTAAATTAAAAGGGTCTTTAATCAATAAGCCAAATTGTCATCAGAGTAATTGAGGCTGTTTGAGTGAACTACAACTGTTCAGCAACCATACAGAAGGACTTTTGTCTGAGTCACCCTGGATGCAGATCCATGAATCATTCAGTTCCAGTTTAATTGTCATTTAGATGCATTTAATATATTGTCTTTTGAGCTGATGTCTTCAACAAGGGTCATTCCTGATCAACTGCAGTAGAATTTTTAGAATTTTGCTCATATGTAAACACGTGCTGGCAGGAACCAATTCAGGTGTGTGCATGTTTGGAACTGGGACACACATTTTACAGACGTTTTGGAGAGAAATTCCACCCAGAGAGCAACAACAAGAAAGAGTGTATGTTTTAAGCTCATCTTTCCCCCACTTTTATAGGGTACAGTGAGTGTATTATAGTCAAGTGTTTCCTGGTTTGTTTCAGAGAGAGAACTCTCATTAACAACCGCTGTTGAAAGCATCTGTGACAAGCCAACTGCAAATTCAGATAATCATACTTCAGCGAGCAATGACAAGACTGTGTCCAGACTACATCTGACACACTGTTAACCCTGAGAAACTAATTGGGGGGGACTGTGTCTGGAACAGAGAGTGGACATAATAATACAAACAGCTAGTTATGTGAACATCAGGGAATATGTCACCTTGTACTTTTGGAAGAACTTGAGTCCTCCTTGTAATGTAGTCCCAGAAATTCTTACCAATGTCTATAGCAGGACACCATATCACTCCTCGAGAAGGAAAGCCTTCACTTCATTAAAGGATAAAAGAGGTAGAAATCTACTTGATACTACTCCAGACCTTTTCCTAGAAGGTTCAAAGATGTTTACATATGGTGATTAGGGATGTTATGAGGAACATCTGACTTCATTTTGGTGTCTGTGAAACTGCTCTTGAATTAACTTAGCTGTGGGGCATCCCCATGTTGTCATATAGGGACAACTACACCTACTGCTGTAGCCATTATACACTACGCAGAGCACCTGCCTTTGTAATTGCAATGTATTCACTTCAAGGTAAAGTCCTCTTTAGCGTCCAGTCTGTATGTTATTTATCTACAACCTGTTGTAGAGTGTTGACGAGTGAGGACACATTAAGAGCATCCTTACATTTACCCTCACCTGTGTGCATGTTGGAGCTTATAGGTAAGGAAACTAAGGTTCCATTTAACAGAATCTTACATTAACTGTACTCTAGTAGTTAATCGATGTCTGAGACGGGTTGTTCACATCTTCCTGGATGTGTGAGGTGTCTCTCAGTGTCTTTTTTCTCTTTCTCTACTTCAGACAGACAGAGCAAAGTTACCAAAAAAGTAGGTTCCACCAGTAAAACATGATTGCATAAGTAAAATATATATTTAAAAAAAGAACATCCATATACAGAATAGGTCTAGAATGTAAACCAGGGATTCAAACATATTACAGAGATTTAACCTCCTCTGAGGGTCCTCTAGCTCTGGTCCACTACAGTCACGCATGTAACAATCCTTTAGCTGCAGATTACACTGAAGGGATGAACAGCCCCAATGGGCTTCGTGCATCATCGCCGGGACGCCCTCCTTATTCTGGGCCAGATGTTGTTGGACTATTACAGAAGGCTCACTTGCGTGCGCGCACGAACACACAAACACCCGCTGACCCACGCGCTGCAAGCTAGCAAATTCAGTAATGCAGCAATGTATTAAACTGTGGTGATTCGGCAGCCTTTACACATATTATAACACAAATATAATCTGTTGTATGCAGTCAAAGATCTGTACAGGTGATTAGGTCGCTTTGTGTTCACCTTTAAGTTGCCTTTCTGATTACATATTATAATGCATTTTTCTTAAGAAACATTAAAACAAAAGATCTATTGTACGGACAACCCCAGAACATGCCTTTGACAGTTGTGGGTACAGATGCTCCTGTGCCAGATGTGCAGTGAGCAGCCGAACTAAACCGAAGTGTGTCTTAACTGCAGCTCTCGTCTCTCTGGCAAATGTAATGTAAATGATGCTCAAAAGACAAAAATGTTAAAGAAAAAGTGCCTAGCTGCATCTTTATACTTTGGTCTCTGCATCTTTTGACACAGAGGAAACAGACAGAAGGCTCCAGCAGTGACCCACCTTGACAGAAGAATGTCGCCAACAGGTAAACTCCAATCAGTACAGATCCAGTACACTTCCGAGGCTCCATGGCAGCGGAGGAGCAGAAATCCCTCTGTGGCCCGCTGGGGATGTCAAACTTCGAGGGAGTGCAGCTTTGTCAGACTGCTGGTGCTTCGCTTTCTCTCTCTCTCTCTCTCTCTCTCTCTCTCTCTCTCTGCGCGCACAAACACACACACGATGTCTGTCTGCTTGTGTTTGAGTCGTCTGTCGCTTCAGATGTCTCTTTGGATCCCGCTCTCCTGCCCTCTCTCTGCGCTCAGCTGTATGTTTATACAAAACATCTCGACCTTGTCCTCTGCGTGTTTCCTGCGTGTATCCGTGTGCGGTGATGATGACAGCCACCTGTCCGCTGGGCCGGCTGCTCCTGCGCAGTGCCGTCAACTTCGTCAAGGTTTGTCCCCTCCAGTCATTTCGGGCTCATCCTCATCTGCTTTACGGGTGATGACTAAAGGAAAGATGAACACGTACTATCTCAGCACAGGAATCTCCAACAGAGGGCGGCATGACCCCGCCCCCATTGACTTTGGAAAACTTTTTTTTTAACTCACTTAAATGTTCAATTACGCATGCTCAATAGTACACTTCATCAACAGGATTTTTGTGGCACCCCAAGGGTGTTTTTTGGAGTAGTGAACATGGTCTCACTTCCAGCCTAAAATATGGTGATAATGCGTCACTGTGGCTGCCTCATCCTTGTATTCTTTTCATCCTACAGGTGGGAAGGATGAGTCTAATACAACTGAGCAACAATAAAGAATTTCCTTCAGTTTAGATTTGAGCATGAAACGGGAGTAATTTCCCTTTGCTTCATTTTTCAATGTGGAATCTTTCTACTTCAAACTCTTCTCAGTCTCATCACTATTCTCTTCCTGCACCTCCTCTTCTTCCCTTCCTACTTCTTTTCTTTCAGCAACCTTGTCCTCATTTGTAAGTAGTGTCAGCCACTTTTACACTGCACACTCCTTTCCCACTGTCCTGTTTTTCCTCCCCCTCACTTTTTTCATTGTCCTCTCGCTTCATCCTCGCATACTGTTTCTCCTCTGCAGTCTCCATAATCTCCACCTTTTCACTGTCACATGCATCACCTGTGGCATCCTCCACTCTCTCCTCTCCTCTAGTTATTAACTTATATTTTCTACCAGCCAATAGAAAGATGTCTGAAGGTTGGTGTTGGACCCATCCATTGCTTTGAAATCAAAAAGAATTTATAACACAACAATCTGACAACAATTATGTAAAATAGACATGCAGGACAAGAGAAAATGTCTAAGGGATTGTGTCAAGTATTTACGAGCAGTAAAGACGATTTGGAACAGGAGAAAGGGGAAGGTGAGGTAGGTCTTCATGTACACCTGAAGTAACTTTATAGCCATTGATGGTAGTTTGTGGATATATTGAACACTAAATGATGTATCCAAACATGGAGGCCCATTCATTTCAATGAAAACTGCTCACTCAGCATAGGCAAATGGTTCTTCTAGCCTGCTAATCAGGTGCCCATGTGCATTAATGTCTTTCTCTGGCCAAGCCACCTGTTGCATACTCACTGTACATGGCACGAGAATAGATTATACACCACAATTTGGATTTTGCAAGCTATAGATCTCAGCATGTGGCAAAGAAACGGGTGAGTAATTGGCATTTATCCCAACACATCTGCACATTATCATTTAGCTCTTGTTTCCCTCTTAAATTGGGGGCTTAGCCTTAAAAATGTTGCCTTTTTGTGCCTAATTTACTTTTTAATTTGTTACATATGCTGCTTTTAGAGTTAAATTCCCTGGTCAGTTTTAAACACCTAGGAATTCTGCACTTGTGATTTTAAACAGCTCAAACCTTATTTTAGTATTATAAATAGCAGCTGATATACTGTACATTTTAGGACATTATATGTTGCTGTTTTGAGTAATAAGCGTTTCTGCGCAGCAACAGCGCAGGTGATGAACTTAACTCATAATTTCATGTCAGCATGCACCACTGAATGCATCTTTAATCAGCGTGGCAGCCGTCCAATATGGTGAATTTTGGTGCATGTGGCCAGTTGTTAAAGCATATTGCATCACATAATTACCTCTAATGAGACAGCCTGAGCTTCAGTGTGGTGCTGTGCAGGAAAACATCTTCAGGGCCCACAGACAGAACACCTTCCACCGCCATGACACGAGATGGAGTATTACATTATTGTGAGTTTGTGTGTGTGCAGGTGTGTGTGAGTCAGCGTGTGGCCTCATTAGTTTGTATGGAGATGCTTCAAGTTGTTGGTTGCTGTGATGCACTGATGATCTGTTTCCTGATCTGCTAGCTTACTCATATATGCCACCCGTGTCTTCTTTGCATCATCTTCTTAATGTTCTTTCTCTCTTTTTGTCTTCCTCTTAGTCAGCCATTCACTGACTCTCACGTCCTCTAGTTTTCTCCTTTCTCTTACCCTCTACCCATCTGCCACCCATTCCCTGTTGATCTTCCTTTCTGTCCTCTCTCCTCCTCCTCCTCCTCCTCCTCCTCAGCCTTCCATCTCTCTCCTCTCCCTCTGTTTCTCTTCTTCCACTCCTCTGTTCTGTACTCTTGCAGTTCTGCCTGTGAACATCAGATGCAGTGATGTCCTCAGACCATTACGAGAGCGCCCGCAGCGCTTCTGTAGCTCTCACTATCTATCACTCTCCCCCTCCCATTCGCTTCAGCCTCAGTGTGTAAACCCCCACCTCCCCCGCCTCCCTTCCATGCCTTTCTGTTTCCCTCTGGCTTCAGTCTGGACACAGTGTTGTACATGTATGTAGACTGCCATCAGCTCACATTAAATAAATGTCCTTTTGGCTGAGCCTGCAGGGACTGGAGTTGGTACTGTGTGTGGGCTGTGCACCTGTTTATTTACAGTGCAGTCCTGTATATGTGTGTGTTGTTTCTTCTAGTCCAATCTTCTAGAAACTAGATATATATATATACTATTCATGTTGAATCAAAATGTACATGTGCCGCTCCCCTCGGCTTTACAGAGCTTTATAGTGAGTTTCAGCTCAGGGTTTAGCTGTCCAGTCTGCAACTAACTTTTGGTTCACTCTCACTGCTCTCATAACGTCATTTTCGGCCACAGCAGGCAGCTGTTTTCAGTGAAAAAGCTCTAAAAATCCACTATGCACTACCTGCTCAGCACCAAACAGCACACAGACACAGTTATCATCTAGCTGGTGAACATAGTGCAACATTTAGCAGCTAAAGAGCCAGATATTTCCCTCAGGAGTTGGTGGACACCAGAAACAGAGCTAGAAGAGAGTGAATATTGGACTTACATTCGCCAAGTTCCCAGAAACAGGACTCCAAATGAATGATAATGTTGCTCTGTAACTGCTGGATTTTTAAATAAGCAACTGGTTGCTAACAAGTTTGCCATATCAATTTACACAGTGATATGTCAATGCCATTCATAACTTCTGCATGCCCCTATGTGATCAAAAGAAAAAAGTGCAATGCTCTCTGCACAGTCCTCAGCCATCAGGATTACAGAATTACGTACAAGCAAGACCATTAAAGGCCCCTCATATTAAATGAAAACATCTTTTTTTTACCTTATGCACCTGGTAAGTGAATGTGATAATTATTGTGCCTGCATTAACTGATATTTTGGCCACTTGAAGGTGGAGCAACAAGCTCTAAACACAACATTGCCAGATTATCACCTTTTAAAGTTGATATAGTGAATGTGTTAGCAAACTGTTGCCTATTTACATCCAATAGACACAGAGCAGCATTGGCATTCATTTGGAGTCGTGTCTCTGGCCAAACAACAAATGTAAGTCCAATACTCACTCTCCTTTTAGCTCTGTTTTTGGTCTCCAACAACTCTTTAGCAGCTAAATGCTCCACCATTGAGTTGCTAACTTTGTCTGTCTGTTCTGTGGTGCTTGGCATGTAGCTAACTTTACTGTTCCTTAAAGCCAAAAGAATGAGCTGAAAGATGCTGAAATGTTCTGTAGAGCTGGGTAATAATTCTTTGTTGATTCGTCTCGGTGACACCTTTCACATTACTCATAGTCATTTCATTTTTAACCAACTTTTCACTCAGAGTGTATACTCTCATGACAGAAGACATAAAAAGGTAAAGGTCATGTTCAAATCTAGGAGTGTTTTCTTTGAAAGGCAGGATCACACCTTTAGACAACTAGGAAGCTGAGGTGAGCAACAGAACATGTTTTGCAGCAACTACAACGACCTTTTCACAATGCTATAGTGCTACTGGCAGTCTGAGTCATGTAGTCAGATAGTGGCACACACACACACACACACACACACACACACACACACACACACAGTGTGTATATGAGATGTTATAAGGGATAACATAGGTGAGATACAGTCATCTTATTGCTTTGCTCCCTGGCAGTTCAATCAGTAATTGGATGCGTGATCAGCTCTCTCCCAGAGCTACTTGCGACCACAGAACCAGGACCCTACTCTGTAATTCCCCCATGATGTACGACCTGGCATTGCTTCATTAAGAATGTATGTGAGAATGTGTGTTTCAGGCTTTCCATCCAGATGAGCTTCAATTCACAGCTGTAATAACAGATGTGAAGCAGAAAATGGAGTCTTTCTATATACCAAGAAATTCCCCAGAGTGCACCCATGATCACATTTTCAATCTTTTCTTGTTGATTGCTACTGGAGATGTACATCAGTGTCACAGAAAATAAAGTATGCGCATCCCAAGTCAATACTAAACAAAGGCAAAACTGTGCACTCTCTGAATGTTGCTCAGTGTGAGCTTTTATTGTGTACTTCAAGCCTGCGTCTCTGTCAAGCAATGCCATGACTTTAAATTGCAATATCTGACACATAAATGCAGGTCAGGCTGGATTTAGACGGTATAGGATTGAGCTTAGTACAGAATGTTCACTCAGATGGATCAAATTAACCTATGGCATGAGGCAAATACCACAAGTGAGTCAGAATCTATATGAATATAAAAATAGTGTATGTTGACTCGTGCCCCCAGATGTATATCGGCTGTTTGTATTACATCTGACAAACATGTCTTGGTTTTGTTATAAGCCATGCTAGCAGCATGGCTCTAGGGATAATAATGTCAATCTGTTGATTAGTCCACCACTGAAATATCTCAACAACTATTGGATGGATTGGCAGGAAAGTTTGTACAGACATTCATGGTCCGCAGAGGATGAATGCTAACAACTTTGGTGATCCCCTGACTTTTCATCCAGTGCCACCGTGAGGTTCACTTGTTCATTTGTGCTTTTAAGTGAAACGTCTCAACAACTATTGGATGAATTGCCATGAAATTTGGTACAGACATTCATGTCCCCCTCATGATGAATTGTAATAACTTTAGTCATCCCCTGACTTTTCATCCACCACCATCATCAGGTCAAAATTTCAATTGATCCAGTACTTTGGTTTATGACGAAATACCTGCAGAACTAATGACATTCTCATCAGCCTCAGCTGTACTTTGTGTTTAGTGCTAATTAGTTTTAGCATGCTAACACTCTGAACTAATATGATGAACACAGTAAACATGATACCTGCTAAACATCAGCATGTTAGTGATTTAAGTCACTACTGTGCCTTAGTAAAGCCTCACAAAGCTACTAGCACTTGTTTTAACTTTATTACAATACTATATTTGTCATATTACAAAATTGCAAAGCTGTTGGTTATTTAAAAAATAAAGTGTTGAATGTAGAAAATGCATTATAGTTCACAGCTTTTTGCTCTTTTGATACAAATAACTGATGTTCTTTTTCATACAATTTAGAAGTATTAAATTATGAATTTCCCAGCCACACTAGAGAACGTAAGTACATGAAATATGTTTTTGCTGGAAAGAGGAGTTCACTTAAAAATATTTTGGGTGTCTCGCATACGGTCACAGATTTTTCTCCATCCAAAGCTTGTTTATGTATATGGGATCCTGAGGGGTTCACACCCTGCTCTGTCACAGTCTGTCTGTGTCACACACACACACACACACACACATACACACGCATACCTGTCTGCCCGAGTCAGATCTGTAGCTGTGAATAATAGAAGAGTGGGCTGAGGTCAGACTGTTCAAGTGCAGGGGAAATAGGGGAGAGGCTTTCACTTGGGCATGCCAGCCATTTTTAATAAGTCAGAGAACAAACTCATGTCTCCCAAAAACTAGGCCAAAGCACAACACACTATGATATCACCAGGGACTTCCACTTGTAACAATATTTGGTGGGTTACAAAAGCCTGAAGGCTGGACAAGAAAGTTACAGCAGCTGATAACCGGAAGATCGGCGGTTCAGATAGACAAACTCAGCCAGCTGGGAAAATAAGTGCGGGGGAAATGAATGAGCCACTGTCTCCTCTTGTAATTACTGCTGATGATGTGGCCTTTAGCAAAGCAAATAACTCAGGGAAGCTTGAGTAGAGCTGATCAGAAGGGGAGTATAATGCTATATGACCTACAATACCTCATCACTACAAAATATGTGCTCAAACTAACAAAAATCTCAACAAACGCTGGACTTTATAAGCTTCATAGAGATATTATCTGTTATATCTAATCTCATTGTACAGGTTTTAATTCTGTTCTGCCCTCTCCCTGAATGTCTGCACTGCTCTGTTAGATATTAATGACTGTAACCTTCTCCCATGCAGCTATTCATCCGGGTTGATGCTGTGAATGAAGATACATAATTAGTATTAGAACATGGCCACAAATATTGATCTGTACCATGGCATCCTACTAAGTAATGCCTTTATCTCATTAACTTTTTATTTGTGTGCTCATATACTATATTTGAAATAGTTTTTATCACATTATTATTTGTGTAAAGCAGGTTAGGTGAAGCAAAACCAGCTGTTTTTGTGACAAAAAAAGAGATGTTTGCTGCCATTTAGTGGTGATACTGTGTCATTACAGCCAAAAACACAATCCAATTGGACCACTTCATATGGTCTACTCTAGTCCATACTCTAGTTCCCTAGTTCTTCTAGGGGGCCCCAAGTGCAAAAATTAGCTCTGGGCCCCTATTCTCCTGCTCTCTTTGCATTGTGTATGTATTACTTAGTAATTAGCAAGTAGTTTGTGGCTAATTGATTTAGAAATATGCACCATGTAAGCACAGCCCTCTACAAAGTGGGACCACAAGATTATGTAATTATGCAGATGTCACCTTAAGGTCTCTATCATTTTATTTTCTGATGCTTTTGTGGTGCAAACAGTATTACCAAACAAATTAGCAGTTAATCACATTAACACAAACAAATTGCCACGTCATAAACCTGCGGCCCCGGGGTAGTTGCCCACTTTGCCTTGTTGTAAGCATCACGTTAGTCAAAAACAGGACTGGAAAATTGATTTTGTTCTTCAGATTTCTTTTAATTATCTTCATCATCAGCACTTACAGAAGAGTACAGCTGGCTGGACAACATGGTGCATGTGACACACAAAACAACTGATATGTGACATTGTGCATGTTGTTCCATGTATAATTACAATGCTACAGTTATACAAACATGGATATTCAAATGATACACGCTACTATAGCCTGCTTATTGCTTTCACTCCTTTGCACTCCTGTGCATGCTCTTTAAAATGAATGACAAGTTGCATCTAGAGCCTAATCATTACAGGCTGCAGACTATACTGTAGGGAGGTAAAAGTTTGTTTCTACAATAGAAATATACAATATGAATGTTTTATTGAGCTTTATCAATAAATCATAGCCAAAGACAAACTGGAAAACAAGAATGAGCTGTTGGAGAGTATACATGAGTTTGTGTGTGTGTTCATCAAGGTGTGCTGAGGTACATCTGCAGAGCAGGGGTGAAGATTAGGACAGTTCCCAGTATTGACACTGTGAGGAAGGCCCACAGGAAAATCCTGTCCAACACCTGAGCCACAAACTTCCAGTCTTGAACAACCTGAATGAGACAGAGAGCGATAGACAGACAGAGCGAGAGAGAGACAGAAACAAAAAAAGAAGGTCCACAGGTGTGTCAGCCTCAAGAACAGCACGTTTGTCACAGTGAAAACATCCTTCATTCAGGACACAGGAACTACTTTGTGTCATTTTGTTAAGAAGTTACAGAGCAAATGAGACATAAATGGGGGGTGAAATTTTAACAAGCAAGAAGCTGTGACAGTATAAAAAATTCAAAGAGAATGTAATACACACGCATGCAAAGACTTTCATCCCACGCCTTCCCTCATGTCTGCCCACTCCCACACCTCTCGTATGAAGTGCTCCTTTTTGATGTGACGGCTGATGTAGCGAACTGAACTTGTGGCTTTCTCCAGCATGGCCAGCCAGGCTTGGTTCTCATCCTCCTTCCCTGCGAGGGGGCCTCTCTGCTGGCCACCACCGTGGCCAGGAACCCCTCTCCTCCCAACACCTTTGCGGGCTTTCAGCTCCGGGCTGCGCATCTCCATATCTGGAAAGTGGTATCTGAGGATAATGTACACCAACATTTTTATTGATTTTAAATATGTATTTTTTGTGTATGTGTACTGGCAGATATTAAAGGAATAGTTTGACATTTCAGTTAGATGAGAAGATCGATACCACTCTCATGTCTGTGTGCTAAATATGAAGCTGCCACCAAGAGACTGCTAACTTAGCCTAGCCTAGCCTAGCATAAAGACTGGAAACAGGTGGAAACAGCTAGCCTGGCTCTGTCCAAAGATAACAAAATCCTACCAGCAAAAAAGCTAAAGCTAAAGCTCACTAATTAACACATTATATCTTAAACAGTTTGCTTAATCCATATGAAAACCAAAGTATAAAAACATCTACTAAACGTCTACGACTCTTTCTTGGCCAGGACCAGCAACTTCCTGGGATCTCAGCTAATTGCCTGGCTAGCTGTTTCCCCCTGTCTCCAGTCTTAATGCTAAGCTAAGCTAATCTTCTCCTCTAACTCTCGGAAAGCAAGCAAATAAGCGTTTTTCCCAAGATGTCAAACCTTCCTTTAACTACAGTTGATCCTATATTACCTGTCAGTGTGTCCCCTCATACACAGCAGTCTGGGCAGTTTCTGAAGGAAGAGGCTCTTTACCCAGGGGGCCATGGGGTGGTAAGTAGCAGAGGAACGGTGGTGGACGTTAATGACAAAGACGGTGACGATGATGGAGAAAGTGACGAAGATCATGATGAAGAGCAGGTATTCTCCAATCAGTGGGATCACCTGGAGACAGAGAAATGTAATGGTTACGGAATCAGTTAAACAGCTCACTCTCATGTTTGAATACTGTAAGTGTGAGGAAATAAGGAATTTATGAGGAGAAATTAGTTTATTTACCACATCAAAAAATGGAAAATCTACACACCAATCCACCAATTTTTTCACATGAAACTCAGTTTGCTCTTCATTAGGAGTGCTACTTAGCTTGTGAAAAGAGTTGTATAATGTTTCCTCGGGCTCTTTCCAGAGCCCGAGGAAACATTATACAACTCTTTTCCAATTATTCACTGTTGTCAGTTGAAAGACTGAAAGTCTACAGCCATGCTTGCGGCTCACGTGCAACAGTGCTTTGAGCTAAATGCTAACATCATCATACTATAACATGCCCACAATGACATGCTGTTAACATGCTGATGTTTACCAGGTTTAGCGTGTTAGCAATTAGCATGCTAACATTTGCCAATTAGCTCAAAACACAAAGTGCAGCTGAGGCTCGTGGGAATGTCATTAGTTCTGCAGTTATTTGGTCATAAACCAAAGAATTGGGAAAAAACTTTGACCTGAAGATGGTGCTGGATGAAAAGTTAAGGGATTGTCAAAGTGATCTGAAATGATCCTGTGGAGACCTTGAATATCTGTAGCAAATTTCACAGCAATCCATCCAATGATTGTCAAGATATTTCACTGACAAACAAAAATGTCAACTTTATGGTGACACTAGAGGAAAGTAATTCAAATTTAAGCCCTATGGAATTTGAATATCTGCAGCAAGATCAAGATCTTTTATTGTGAATTATAAATGTCAACGTTGTGGTGGCACTAGATGAAAAGTCAGAAGATCAGCAAAGTCAATTACCCTCCAGACATTACTCAGGTCACTCACAATGCATGATGATAGTTGAAGCTTCATTAGTGTCTATTGCATGTTCAGTACTGTTTACGTTGCATTGTGGAATAATAAAAGTGTGGAATAGTGGTGTATACAGTAAAAGTCAGTGATTTTGGATGCAGTCATTGTCTCTTTAAACTCTGCTTTTCTGTAGAGTTCTGTATAGGACTGAGATGTATCTGAAGTCAATAGCTTGTTAATTGAGTTGACATGCAGTTTAAGCTGCAGGTAATTGAGAGGGGCTGTGGTTGTGATCTGTGTTAATTACAGCATGCTGCAATTAAGATTACAATTAGGATAACTGAACACAGGAAATAGCAGGATAGATTTAAAAAATGCAGCCCAGTAGAAACTTCCAAATGAACATAGGCTTTGACGTGAAACCCTTTAGGAAACCCACCTTTGAGGACGAAGGGATGATTTCTTCTATGACCAGGAGGAACACAGTGAGCGACACCAGCACAGATGTGGAAAGTGACAGTTTCTCTCCTTCGTCTGATGGCAAATAAAACACCAGCACAGTCAGAAAGGAGAGGCCGAGGCATGGGATGATGAGGAAGAGGGTGTAGAACAAGGGTAATCTCTTGAGGATGAAGGAGTAGGTGACAAACGGGTACCAGTACACCCCATCCCTCCTGCTTCCCTTTACTCCTGTGGCATTGAGGATCTCCCATTCTCCATTATCAAAGAAGTCTTTGCGGTCCACGTAGTGATCCACCAGGACCAGGTCCACCATGTTTCCATCGTAAGTCCAGGAGCCGAACTTCATAGAGCAGTTCTGTCGGTCAAAGGGGAAGAAGGTGACGTCCATGGTGCAGGAGGACTTGTAGCTGGCAGGTGGAGTCCATGTTATGGTACCATCCCAGCGCACAATGGCTTTGGTCATCAGGGAACCCTCAAAGCGACCGTCCGCACTGGTAGAAGATGAGGAAGAAAGGGAAATGACAAAGTCCAGCAAGGTAAGATGTGAAAGAACACACAGGGGGAGAATCAAGTGGAAGAGGCATCAATAAAGAAAGGAAAATTACAAATGTGCATCAGAGTTATCAGGCACTACCACCGAATGTGCTACTGATGTGTGCAGAGTGCTGCATAACTCACTTTTCATACAGGACGATGTCAGGCAGCCATATAGTCTCTGAAGGGACTCTGATGGATGTAATACCTCCATAGTCATCTGGGTTCCACTTCAGCTTCACGTCAACCCACTCCTTTAAATTAATAAATCACAACGCATGATAAGTTACCAAATCTGATACATTTAGCCTACATTTCATTTTATTAATCCTATAATGCAGTTGTGAAAGACACTAGACTTAGGAAAGCTTAATAATTCTTAAAGTGCATCTTTTCCCTTTCAGCACCATGGACAGCACCAAAATGCTGAACGCACAAAGCAAATGGAATCTATGTTTTTCATTGCATGGTCATTCCCAGTTTGCTTGTTGCCTTGTCCATGTTTATGTGCCTTTGATTCAACATCTTATTGAGTACATGTATTTATTTTAGCAAAGTCTACTGATAAACTAAAAGAAGCAGTACCAAATCTTTATACTTCCAATTAGGAAATTGGTTTAATCAAGATTTATTGATTAACATGTTAAATCTTTATTTTTACAGACTAATGTGTATTTATTTCGATGTTGGTATATTATTTTATTTTGTTTATGCCCTTTAATGTCATATTTAGATTATATAGACCAGGGCGTGTATTTATCAAACTTCTAAGGATTACACTGCCAAAGCACACTGCTAAAGCACACTGCTCTAAAGAATCAACATAGGTGTAAAAAAAAAAAAAAAAGTTCTTTGCTGAAAGTGAAGAATAAGACACATTTAGCAAGCGACTTACTCCTACTTACAGTGAATTGTAGGAGGAACATTTAAGAGCAGCTCTCAAGTGATCACATGACTAATCACCTATATGCTCTTGTCTGAGCTGGAATAGCCAACCAGAGACAAGGATATTTTTTATTTGTTTAAAAATTCTTACATTTTACTCATATATTATTCTAAGGAAAGATTGATGTTTAATATCCCCAGTATCAATTAACATGTCAAATTAACAGCAATCAAATAGATTTATAATATGTAATAGGGATTATTAAATAAGGGTTAATACTGGAAAATTGGCTGAAATGAAAACAAAAACAAAGAAATACAAATAATTGGCTAAAACTATCCTAATCTGAATTCTACACACACACACACACACACACACACACACACACCCACACACATATATATATATATATATATATATATATATATATATATATATATATATATATATATATATATATATATTGTCATTCCAAAACATGTCTCAGAGGGTGTGTGCTCACCTCTGTATCTCTGTACTGCACTCATCTAATATCTACTTTTAACTTAAGTGACCTTTGGAGCTCTCTTAAATATAAATCCAACATTTCACTTTTAGCAGTTTCATAAATACGGACACAGACTGTATGTCTCACTGCACTTCTTGAAATGTGTTTAAATTAAAACTATTTACATTAGATTTGTGAGCTCTACTTGAATACTCCTTCAGTAAAATCATACAAAACCATAATGTGTGACATCGTATATTTTATTAAGGCTACAGTAGCACATTGCAGCTAATGAATCCTACTCTGTCCAACTGTGTTAAAATGAACTGATCATAGCCTAACCCCTCCAGTCACAGAGAACCAAAATGTTGCAAAAACCTCCCAATTTAAAGATCCAGTATTTGTAAATGGTAGCGTTCATTTTTACCTGCCAGAGCCAGACATTTGTAGTCATCAGTTGGTTCTTTTCATCCTGCAGGAAAGACAGGGAAGAAGTTGTGTTCACTCTTTATACATCTTAGTGGTGCTCCGTGTGAACGATAAGAGAGGCTAATGAGGAGGTGAGGAGCAAACCAGTTGAGTGGGATGAAAGAAAGTACTTAAACCTAGTTAGAAAGGAAGATTTTTTTTTTCCGAAGTGGGTTAATTGCTTCTCTTGCTTGCCGCTAAGAAAGCACAGTGGAACAGCTTGGGTGTTAAGTGCCTTGCTTGAGGAGTACATCTACACCATTTAATGAGCGAGAGAAACACAAGTTACTCTTCAGTGACCAATATCACTGGCAATACTGGTATTGGTACTGCTGCCTTATTTGCAGAAATACAAAGTACTGGTACTGACATATACTGTACAAAAACAAGAGAGAGAGGCACGGAGAGAGGGTGATGGAAAGGAATAAGTGGAGGAGGAGGAGGAGACACACAGTAATGAATTTGTGGAAGTCAGAAAGTTTTTCAGTGGAAGCTGTTGAGTTTTTGTGCAGGAAAAGCCTTGCAGCAACATAAAAAGTAAAACTAGAGAAGAGAGAAAATCTATGGAATAGATTTCGTGGTTTGTCTGCTCTCGAGAGGCGCGGAGGCAAACCTTATTGCATACCCATCCTCTCTGAACAAACATTGATCTGAGGTTGGGGGGGCGGGGGGTTAAAATCACAGTAGTTTAGTTAGAATACCACAAGATGGCACTCTTCTAAATGTTATTTCTGCAAGGCAGAGGTACGAGCATCAAATGCTGATGTAGTCAAAATTTGGCCCTCTGTGGAGTTGTGGGAGCAGCTTTGTGTGTATGTGTGTATGTGTGTGTGTGTGTCCTTGTGTAAATAATAAATGTGATCTGGTTCCTCTCAGCCTGATGGCCTCATTACTTCCTCTGCTGCTATGAAAGACCACTTTGGACCTCTCTTTTAACCTTTCTTCCTCTATCTTCTTTTCACTCTCTCTTCCTGTCTTTGTCCCTTTAAATCCCTCAGCTCCTTACCCTCCTCGTTTATCTTTACACTTCTGTCCTCAGTGTAGCTTCTGTACTATAGTTCCGCTGTTGACCTCCCTTAATAACCGCCCCTTTCCATCTCTTACACTCCTAACCTGCCTTTCGCTGTCTTTGTATTTGTCTTCCTCTGCCCTTAACATTAAATAGTAACCTTCAGTCCCGTCCTAAACAGATGATGAGCCACCTCTAAACAATCTCTACCAAATAATTTTCATGGACTTCTTTCTATTCCCTCTCTTGCCCCTTTCTTCTTTCAAAAGAATCACCAGTCCTTCTTGTACTCTATATTCTCATGCGCCTCAGTGATAGTGAGTTTCACTTCCTCCCCTCCTTCCTCCTTTCCTTCCTTTCCTTTCTCGTTCCAAAACATAACCCCCTGGTCCTCAGAAGACTATAACAGGATTTTATTAACCATGTTACATAAGACAATTTTAATTTCTGCAGAGAGCTTCTTTAACAGGTACACACATCTTAAGACTGTGTGCTGGGTTGGTCTCCTGGAAGCATGAGAGCCTCTATGTCTGGTTCCACTTTGCTCAAGGGTGCTCAGGATGTGAGCAGAGACAGTTTAAAATACCCTCATCTATCTAATATTAATAATACATAATGTATGGCAAGGACAGAGCCAGAGCTACCATTGAGACATTGTGGTCATGTCCTCAGTATTTTATTTTATTTTATCTTTTGTGAATTTGTGGGCTTTAGTGATATCTAGTTTCTGATTGACTTTTCAAAGGCCAGCCTGATTTGATTGATTTTCCTTCTTCTGTTCTTCCTTTGTCAATATAACTATATATATATATATATATATATATATATATATGCAAAGTAAGCTCACAAGTTTCATACGAATAAGATGCAGGCATTCAAATACCTAGACATGAATAAAAACAGCATGCATATTTATTTTGCTGGGAATTCATGACAAAATTGGTCTAATAGTTTTTCATTCACTTCCACTTTTTTTTTATCCCTTTTATATAAATGTACTCCCTTTCCCATTCAACATAATAACAGGAACCATAACTGCACAAACTGTGGCCTTAAAGATGACCATAGAGATTTAAACAAAGAAAAGATATTCATGCAGGTGTTTGTGTTATTTTGTGTATATTGGTATATATAATTGAACATTTGGGATGGAGCATGTATGAGCCCAGAAGGCCCATTCTCTATAACCAGAACTAGAAATAACTTGAGGTTTCTATACGCTATATGTCTCCTGTGTGTTTGCATATCTGGGTGTTGTTTCCTCACCACATCAACCAGCTGTGAGATCTTGAGTCCAAAGCGTACAGTGATGGTGTCATTGGCGTGCTGGACAGGCCGCACCCATTTCTGGTAACCCCTGAAAAGGTTCCTCAACAAGGAATCCTCCATCTCGGCCAGTGACACAAAGTCTTCCTGAGCTGGAAGGAGCCAGAGAAGAAAGTAGTGATGAGGACAAAAGCGAGAGGAAGTAGGTTGTGTGATTGTGTGTTGGATTTGTTTTGTGAGCCTTGGCAAAGCAGGTGACCTACACTCAATACTGAGCCTGAACGCATCCTGTATACACGGAGGACTGAAGCTGCTGCTGCTGCTCTGCTAACATGCTGCTTTTGCTACGTGGGCTGTGTAAACATTGTGTTACACTCAATTCTGTGCTTGAGTGCATCCTGTGTAGATAGATAGATAGATAGATAGATAGATAGATAGATAGATAGATAGATAGATAGATAGATAGATAGATAGATAGATAGATAGATAGATAGATAGATAGATAGATACTTTATTGATCTCCAAGAGAAATTCACATTTCCAGCAGCTTGAAAGGTGGAAACATAAGGGCATGCAAGTAAATACAGTAAAAATGCAAAAAGAAACTATAATAAAATAGAAGGTAAAAATACAATATAAAATAACAATATAGTTGTGCAGTTGTGCAAAATGGCAGTGTGTGACATACAGTTGTGCAGCAGTCGGTTTGTACACCCTTGAGTCCACATGTAGATGTGTGTGTGTGTGTGTGATAAAGTGCATGTGTCCAAGGTGTGTGTGTGTGTGTGTGTGATAAAGTGTATGTGTCCAAGGTGCGTGGTGTGAGTGTGTAGTGAGTCCGGAGCTTGTTTTGTGTTATCGATCCCCCCGAGAGGTGTTGTAGAGCCGTATGGCGTGGGGGAGGAACGATCTCCTCAGTCTGTCCGTGGAGCAGGACAGTGACAACAGTCTGTCACTGAAGCTGCTCCTCTGCCTGGAGATGGTGCTGTGCAGTGGATGATTTGGATTGTCTATGATGGACAGGAGCCTGTTCAGCATCCGTCGCTCTGCCACAGATGTCAGGCTGTCCAGCTCTGAGCCCACGACAGAGCCTGCCTTCCTGACCAGTTTGTCCAGGCGCGCTGCGTCCTTCTTCTTGAGGCTGCCCCCCCAGCACACTACTGCGTACAGGAGGGCGCTCGCTACCACAGACTGGTAGAAGATCTGTAGCAGCTTCTTGCAGATGTTGAAGGACGCCAGCCTTCTGAGGAAGTACAGGCGGCTCTGTCCTTTCCTGCACAGAGCGTCTGTGTTGGCAGTCCAGTCCAGTTTATCATCCAGCTGCACTCCCAGGTATTTATATGTGTGTACCACCTCCACACAGTCCCCTTTGATGATGACCGGCTCTGGGTGCGGCCTGGGTCTCCTAAAGTCCACCACCATCTCCCTGGTCTTGGTGGTGTTGAGGAGCAGGTGGCTCGAGTCACACCATGTGACGAAGTCCTTGACCAGTTCTCTGTACTCATCCTCCTGTCCACTCCTGATACAACCCACTATGGCTGTGTCGTCCGCGAACTTCTGTACATGGCAGAGCTCTGACTTGTACTGAAAGTCGGACGTGTACAGGGTGAACAGGACCGGAGAGAGCACAGTTCCCTGCGGTGCTCCTGTGCTGCTGGCCACAGTGTCGGTCCTACAGTCCCCCAGCCTCACATACTGAGGTCTGCCAGTCAGGTAGTCTGTGATCCATGCCACCAGGTGTGATCCTACTCCCATCTCTGTCAGTTGTAGACACTGACAGAGAACTGAAATTGCTGCTTTTGACTTCAGATGTCAATGTCATGTCTTTTTGGCCTCCTTGGCTTTCCATACTGCTCTGCAAACATGCTGCTCTTGTTACTGTATGCGGCCTGTGTAGACAATGTGTAATATACAGCCATGCTAGCAGCTCTGTAAGTGCTACCATGCTGTTCAGCAGGTGTCATCTTTACCATGTTCACCATCTTAGTTTAGCGTGTTACATGCTAACATTTGCTAATTACCACTAAACACAAAGTAGAGCTGAGGCTGATGAGATGACATTAATTTTGCAGGTATTTGGTCATACACCAATGTATTGGATAAACTGATATTTTGACCTGATGATGGTGATAGATGAAAAGGAGGATCACCAAAGTTGCTACAATTCATCCTGACGGGGACATGAATGTGTGCACCACATTTCATGGCAATTCATCCAATTGCTGTTGAGATATTTCACTTAAAACCGCAAATGTAAACTTCATGGTAGCGCAAGATGAAAAGTTAGGGGATCACCAAAGTTGTTAGGATTCATCCTCTGGGTACCATGAATATCTGTACACAATGTTGACAATCCATCCAATAGTTATTATAGTGATATTTAAGTCTGGACCAAAGCAGTGGACTGACTAACTGACCGACAGCGCCATTCCAAGAGCTATTCTAAATATGGACAAAACAAGCAATTTGAGGATGCTGCCTTGGTCTCTGGGCATTTTTATTTGAGTAAATTATCTGATTAATAAAAATAAAAAAAATCAACAAAGAAAAAAAAAATCTTAGAATCTTAGTTGCAGCCCTAATTACATGGCTGGAGAGCTCACATGCATGTAATATTCATTGCACAGACAGGTGTGCACGTCACCCTCTTCCAAGTCTTACATGTTTAAGAACATACAAAGATTCAGTTGTGCATAAACAAAGTGAACCACCTCTCCAGAGCCTCAAAAGCAAGTGAAAGGAAAAATCAGGGCCTACACGTCAGACACACACACACACACACACACACTGTCAACCTTGGACTGACAGCTGGTCATGGCTGAGAGAATGCGTCTAAGCTCCCAAGGCTGACAAAATGATCATGCTGACATAATCACCTCAGACAGAACAATTGCCAGGGGAGACGTGCTGAGCTCAGAGCGCTTTGCGCAGCCAGGCACAAGACATAATATACCGTTAAAGAGTGACGCTCGCGCTGAGCAGGAGACGGTGCAATGAAGGAACAGTGCTTTCACTTGCACACACCAGCCACCGTATAAGTGCAGACAGCTGGGAGATATCAGGTCTCTTAGGTAGACAATTACAGAAAACACACTGCGATGTCCTGCAGTTATAGAGCAAAAAAATGCATGATGTGTAATTCAGTTTGGTTCGACTTCACTCCTCAGTTGAAAATACACAATCAGTCAGTGGATAAGTCTAGTAGTCAGACTGCTCAGAGACTCTTCAGTGGCTTAAATTTGCATACTTGATTGTACTGACAGCCAGCATGCTCATCGAGAGCTATATGTCCCGTCGAATTGTCCTTGAGCAAGATACTGAAGCTCTTCCCTGTTACTCACTCTAAAAGATGCAGATGACAGAAGCATTTGCTGGACGCTTAGAGCATTATGTGGTATTTGTACTTGAGCTGCACAGCAGAGCCTCCCCCAGTAACTCGGTGGCTCTATCAGCTCAGAGCTCTGAACATTCGACTGCACAAGAGGAGGATATCTGGCACTGCCAATGGTAGTGCTGCAACAGAGGCTGAGGCTGATAGACAGAAAAAGAGAAGTTTGAATCAACAGCCTCTCAAACAAGGGGAATAGAGCCGAGGAATGGAGAGAGCTGATAAGGGAAGGAGTGAGACAGAGTGACCCAGAGCAATTCCCTTCAGTGACTGAGAGAGACAGAATGAGGGGGCAGGGTAGAGGTTGGTACAGAACGAGAAGTTAACTGGGGCAAGGGGAATGAGAACAGACAGCAAAACAGATAGCAGGGAGAAAGCAAATTCCCATTTCAACTTGTTTCTCAACACAAGGTTCTGTACTGCGCAAGCCAGTCCCCCTCATCCAACACCCTACACATAGTACTTGATACACCATATTCTGCTACTGTAGTTTACAGTAGAGAGAGATACGATTTTGTTTTGGGGTTGATTCTTTGTCCCTGTATTTGAACCTTCAGTATCCCGAACAAGACCTTAGGGATGGTAAAAGAAATTATGCAATAGCTGTATCATTATCTTTCTGTGTATTTTTTGTTTAATTTGTCACGTGAAAGGGGCTATTTCAAGGATGAAACTTGGGTTTAGGGTTGCAGTTATTATGAATAGGTTTTTACTAGGGTCAACAGGCAAGAAGGACATCCTAAGAAAAGCACAAAGTTGTGGTCATGTGGGCTCTTACTAGTGGGTCCAATCAGCCTTCCATACAAACATACCCACTAGTAAGAGCCCACATGAGTACAAGCCCAGTTTAAGTACAGCCCAACGCAGCCCCTACGTCAAAAAGGGGTGGGTATTTGAACGTCTTAAGATGAACATCAAACTAGACGTTTTCATCCAATCGGCCTTCCATAGTCTTATACCCTATAAAAAGTGACGGCCCTATGTTTTCTAACGTTACCATGAAACAGTGTTAATTTTGGCACCTGGTTTTGATTTAAATGTATAGTATAATGTAGTTTTAGTCAAATTTTACTCATTTGCTCACTCTAATTTTAGTCAACAAAAACTAAATTTTAGTCTGGTTTTTATCAGTCACATTGTAGTTGCATTCTTGTTCACTTTTAATTTTTATGTCTTCTAAGCATTTTTAGGCTACAGCTGTCGCCATCTTTGTTGTGTTACCATGGTTACAGGTGTTGTTTTCGTCTGTCAGGAGGTTAGTGGAAAAGAAAGACAGCCAACTGAAAGTACTGATAACGTTACATCCAAATCCGCAGCCTTTGATAATGTTACGTTAGCATACTTTTTTATTTATGCCATGCTGCCTGCATGTTTTCGTAGTTTGTCAGGTGTTTTGTTGCTGCTTCTTGTCTAATTCTCAGTGGATGGATTGTAGATGAATTTAGACCATATATCAGTTTCTTACAAGAAGCGGTAATGTCAAATAACATTACTGACAGAGACATAATGTTACTGAACGCAAGATGCTTCTCATTAACGGTAGTGCAACAGGTCAGAGATATTTTGGGCGGTGGAGAATACTGTGTTCATAGTCAGGAGCTACAGTGTGTGACTCTGCAGCAGGTCGTTGAATAAGGCTTTGCATTAAAACAGGTGTTAGTTTATTTGTTCTTTCGTCCATCTTTCACATTATCATTTAGTTTTTATTCGTTGACGAAAAATGTAATACATTGCGTCATAGTTCAAAGGTTACTTTTTATTTACTCTCATTTTTGGTGTGAAAAATCGGCCGTTGACTATTTCTTGTCATAGTTTTTGTTGACGATATTAACTGCTATGAAATTTAATTTTTGGATACAACAATACTGCCATGACACCTGTTTGGTTCAGGGTCAGTTTTAAGAAGTTACGGTTACGTAAATTTGTAATCTTCTCTGTTGTTTACTATTTTTAAATTAATCTTATTTACTATTTTAAGGATAAGGCTGGTTTAGTCTATATTTTCTTATTGTCAACAAATCCCATGAAGAGACCAAAAGCAACAATGTGTTAGTCCTTCTCTCAATACTTTCTGACTTTCCTATCTGTCTGTGGCACTCAGCCCCAAGCCCACCTGTTCCAACTGTAATTTCAGTCAATTCTCAGTAATTTCCTCAAACAGCTGGGCATTGTAGTTTTTAGCAAACTTTATTCTATTCTATTATAACAGGAGTAAATTGTGGATTTGTTGGGAACTATTTTCATCTGTGGATACACATTTGGTACTCTAGTGAAGATTTATGACAGCAGTATGGTATGTATTTAGGATTGACTCAAACTAAACTACAGTACAGTGACCATATTCATAGTAATGAAAGAACGTGTCACCCAGTGCAACAGTGCGGCTCAGAGAGTGCTCTCCTGTCTTCAGTCTCCTCCTGTTTCCTGTTGGGTGTGTTGGAATCTGAAGTTTAAGCAGACAGCGTGTTCAGACTCAGACAGATTACCTCCCATTGCATCAGATCCCCTGTAAAGCACTCAGTTTGTAAAGGCTTGAAACGGGATGTCAGTACACTCAGTCAGCTGAATCCTATCTACCGTCACTACAGGAAGCAACTCTGTCTCAAGATCCAAAAACACAGCAGCCAAACCAGTCAAACACCGCAGGGATGGATTCCTCTACAAGAGCCATTGCTATAGAGGAGGACATAAAAAGACAATGTATAGCATGTGCATACACTGTGTGTGTGTGTGTGTGTGTGTGTGTGTGTGTGTAAGAGAGAGAAACTACTGTTTGCTGATGATTGATACAGACACAGGGGTGACCCAGCGTTCAAACAAACACCCTGCCTCCTCCTCAATCTCAAACACCCCATGGGCGACACAGTGGTATGATCACCCTAACACTGCCACCATCTGTTCACTGTGGAACCACAGCAGGATGTACCACTGAGAGGGGTAAACGGGTGAGAGGGAAAACAGTGGGGGAACCCATTTTTTCTTTACACTCTAGTGCAAATGAAAGACAGTTTAACTTTGTGTTTTTGCCTTTTCTCACTGGACCTGTCACTGATTTTTAAGGAGATGCTTCCAGAGCATTGCAAAAGGAGACATTTTTGAAGGCAGGAATTAAAGAGAGAAACGTAAAGAAAGAGAGAAAGGAGCGAGATTTACAATCTGAGTTGCAGCCCTGCTCTTGTTTACCCACAATGCAACAGGACAGGTACCTCTGGGGGAGCCAAGACATTTCACAGTGGTTAACCCCATCAGTCATAATGCCCTTGAGGCATGTACTGTACTGTGTGTGAGCATACATGCCAACACATGTTGGTTCACACATAGTCAGTGGATGCCAAAGACACTGACCATCACATGACCAGAGGTGACCACTTGTGTGCAGTATTACTGTAAACACCCTACACACTTGTTGTGAGTAGTTTTTATTGGAACTACTTTCCACCAAAGGAATAGTTCCTATGGAAATGCTGAGCAAGGTATGTGAATTATCCAGAGTAACAGGGACATTATTTTTGGAAATCAATTTTATTTTTTTTTATTTTTTTTAAAGCTGTGAGTGCCACAAAGAAAATTCCATTCATCTCTATTGAGTTGGCAGCAGATGCGTCAGAGACGATTATCTCAGAACCTGGAGAGATAAAAGATATCTGCATGGCACTTAGAGGTAAGTAAGTGGGTTGATTTGTTGTTGTTTTTTTGTAATGTGGGTGAACAGACCCTTTAAAATCCAAGCATGACATGGCATGCCAACATGCCTCCAGTAGAGGACATTAATTCAAACTCCTTTGCAGGACGCTCTGTGTTAAAATGTGATTCCTCCTGAGCTTGACTGTGGACTGACACTGGGACAGCTAATTGGTCACTGAAGATGGATTAATCATTTTCATCAGCTTGTCATTACATCTCTCTCTTTCTCTCTTTTGCTCTCTCTCACTAGCACCCACCCACACACACACACACACACACACACACACATATACTGTATATGCAGCATAATGTGCTGCCAAGAGCCACTCCATCTCAAGATTAGAGTGGTGTAAATGCTTCACCATAAGCTGATATCAACATATATTGACAAGCACGCACACACACACACACACACACACACACACACACACACAGAGGCCTACACACACTCACAGTAACAGAGAGAGAGAATGCAGCAGTTGGACCAATTGTCTGCTTTTCTATAGCTCAACACCACAGTGATACAATATTTCATTCTTTACTTTTCATAAGGAAACCTATGAGACCTAATTGAGTCACAGCTTTATTATGTAAGGGAATTCTTTTCCCATTCATTTCAACGTTTATTGAATTTTTTATTGTCCCATATCGTTCTCCTGCAGTCATCCTCAGTCATACATCCCCAGGGGGGCGCTGCGCTCCCATTCTTTAATAAATCATGCACGTGCTCTTCTCACCTGACCCCATCATCTTGTCCTGCTGCCTCCCACACGATTAAAGTGCAAAATCACATCTAAATTATACAATATGCCCGCTTCTCTATAAACAAACTCCCTGTCCATTATTATTATTAAGAAGCACAGGACGGGACACACTGGTCAATTAGTCTGTTAGATAAATGAGACTGTAACGTGGTGGGATGCTGGGTTTTGATCGCGCAACAAGGTCCCATATCCTTAACAGGATTCAAATGTTTCTGCATCCTTAGTCAATTTACCCTTTGTTTTGGACAAATAAGATGCTACCTGGCAGTTGCGCAGCTTCAACAGTTTAAAGACGAAAGTGTTTCCTGATTCTTACCTTGTATAGTAGCCTTCCCGAGAGCCAGGGAGAGCCACAACACCGCAACCGCAAACTTCATGCTCCCTCTTATCATCAACAACGCCGTTCGGATCTATCCACAGCGAGGATCAAATCATTTTACTGTTCACACAGTCCTGCAGGGTGCATCACTTCAACAGCCAAGCGGGACCTCCGGAGTATCACCGCTGTGATGCCCAGTTTAAATAATGAAGGACAGCCGGTTGTTGGTGGCTTTGTATAACACGGACCGCCTTCACAATGTGGGGCAGCAGCAGCGGGTGTGATTTTTTTTTCCCCCCACTTCCTCCTCTTTTGTCGCCTGCCTGTTCTGTTTCCCAGCAGCCTCCTGCCGTGTGTGGTTGTGTGTGTCCCGGTGCAGAGATGGATGCTGCCGGAGGGGAGCCGGGCTGAGGGCGGGACGGAGGAGGGCTGGCCCGTCAGAGGATGGAGGGGAGGACACGGACTGGGGAGGACAGATGCGGTCCCCAACCAGAGGGAAATCAATAGAAAGATAGATAGATAGATAGATAGATAGATCGATAGATCGATAGACGTGACATTCCCCTTTTGGCTAAATACTATAGGGCCTATCTAAAAAAAAGAAAAGAAAAACTTGATTAGTTGTGTTGTTTTTTGTTTGTTTGTTTTTGTACACAGTAGCCTATCTCAAAATTTTGTCATAATGTCATAATTTGTCAGCAATCAGTAACTCCACTTTTAATCTGTTAATATAATTTTGCTAAATTTCAGTTTTGGGTGTAAAATATTATTGGATGCAAGGCCTTATATTTAGATATTGCATAGTAGTATAGTGCAGTTGGATGCTGGTCAAATGCAGGTGATGCAAAACAATCAATAATGTAGTCAGCAGTCTGAGTTAGACAAATGAAGTTGCTATCTTGTAAGTTGCGGTCTTTTTAGTATAAAATTCTCCGTTTGTGCTCAGAGAAGAGAAGGGGGAATTTAATACTAAAAAGACTATAACCCACTTTATTTGTCTAACTCAGACTAATGAAGCCTCATACTGTATTAGCTTTTGATGAACTTTGGAATACATTTTTGCACAGAACGAGGACTGTGGGATTTTGTTCCCATTTCTCATACTGAAGTCGCTTTAGGATGTGATCTCTTTGCGGCCAGCATAGAAAGGACGAACCATTAACCTGAACCTGTCCTTTAAGCCAGAGAAGAAAAGTGGTGCTCAAAACTTTTACTATTTCACACCTTCACATGGCCGACATCAATCATGAACATGACTTCATCAAGGGTCCAGCTCAAGTTACTGCACAGAAGTTCACTTACAGGAAGGAGCGAAGGATTGCTCTGAACTACAGGGCTTACCACTTTACTTTATGAGTAACACTCATAGATGTCCTGAAGCACTTTAGTTTATGATAAATGCCTTAAGATCATCTTTCAGGAAGCAGTGACCTGTAAGTTTCCTCTCAGAAGCCCATCACACTGTTTTATGGGCAGTGATGTCTGCACATTATCGTAAATCGTCAGAGAGTGCAATTTGATGCTTCACTCATTCAGCTACACAGACACACATGCCATGCCATGCTATGTCACGCCGTACCATGCATGCCATGCCATAATCCACATAGTCCACAGGAGACTAGAGTCTCACAAAGAATGTTTCAAGCAAAAACTGAATCCATGCTAATGATATAAGGACACTGTGCACTGGAGGGGAAAAAAACAGATTCCAGATGACTGGAACAATACAGTCTGCCACATCACATCCTGAGACCAAATTTGATTAGAGCCCATAATGTATGTGGGCATCATGGACCCTGATTAGAGCCTGATTCCAGTACAAGTGAACCCACAAGACTGCAGGTGGTTGTGCTATTGTTTTATGTATGTTGTTATTCCAAAGCTATCACCTTTCACTGATAAAAGGTAAAGTGGTGAAGATGAGCACTTACTGTAGCGCAATCTATCTAATTACCTGCTGTACAAGCCGAGCGAGTGAGGCGATGTAGTTATCGATCTCACAGAGAGTTTCCATACCCTGTTGGGAAATTGAGAAATATGCATCTCCTCCGGTTCAATTCACTTGTGTTATGAGTTAATGGAGGTGTGACAGAGAGAAAATGGGACCTACATGGATATAATCAGGCTTCACAACAGGCCTAGCAGCTTTATTTTCCTCATATGTAATATAAAATGCATTGTGTCACTGTGTAAAAGACATCTAGCAGAGAAGAGATAGAGTGTGAAGAATGGGAGTGATTTATGGAGGTGCCAAGGTCCAACAACCGGACCATCTGACAGAGAGCAGAGAGCTGGGATTAATTTGCTTTGTGTCATTTATGCAGGCAATCAAATAAGCAGTTAGTTGACTCATAAAGAACTCATGGCGAGCTAGTGAAGGAAATGGACTCTTGCTCTCTCTCTCTCTCAATTAATTTTGAGCTAACAGCAGCTGGAAGAAGAACTGCAAGGTGAATCATTCTGCACCCACGCACAAACACAATAAGCAAATGCATGGAATTTGATGGTTCATTCATAATGAACATGAACACATACTTCTTTGCTGCACACATGCAGGTCACATGCTTGAAAATCTCCCACTTGGATGCTTCCGTTGGCTTTGTGTATCTCATTAAATGCTGTCTTACTTAGGCACCTGATCGCCGCTCTGGTATTGCCAAGACTTTCCCACGGGGGGACCCAGCCTATCTGTCTCACACACACATACAGGGACAAACACACACACACACAAACCTATCAAGTAGGCACAACCTCCCTGCTTATCTAACACCCAAACAAACTCTGCCACTTCTGTGTCAGTGCACACAAACTGACAGCAAGTGATTCAGTAGTCTTGTTATCCTGCACTGGAGGTAAATGTGGATTCTGGATGGTCTTTAAATTGCAGACCACTTCAGTAATTAATCTTGTTCCACTTCCAATCCATGTTAATTAAGAAAATGAGTTCACATTAAGGTCGTCAGAGCTGAGGAGAGGTCGGGAGAGCTATCTGTGCTTTAATTATAAAAGAAACGTGTAAAAGCCCCAAAAAGTATTTTGGAACAGAAGACATGAGTCTTCTTTCTTTCTTTCTTTCTTTCTCATCCGTCATAATAGCTTTTAATGTGTTTACCCATTATCTCCCTTTTCTTCCCTTTTGAGGAGGAAAAGACTAATTGAGTGTAGCATGGGATCCACTTTTCACATCGGTGTGATTTTCCAGGATTACAGTATTTTTCCCTGATTGAAATGCACTGAATAAGTGCCATGTTTTTATCTAAAAATGTGGATGTATGGCTAATGCAACGTTAATGTTGTACTCAGTCACTGTAAAATGGCAACTGCCCTTTCAGCTAACCTTAACAGACTGATGTACACCTGCTGCCCACACACACACCTACCTACACATACACAGGAAAACAAACAAAAAGCGAATGTCTCCATGCTCTCTATCAAAGTACGGTTGTTCCCACTACCATTTAACAGTCATGCTCCAGTGTGTGCTCAGTGACCTTTTCAACCCAAACAGTGAGAGAAAGGTAAACCATGGTTGGAATAGTAGCATTTGCCTGTGGCTGTGTACATGTGTGTGTTCCTTTCCTATTGCATTGTTTGCTGGTATGGAAACTCTAAATCAATTCACAGGAACGAGCTAGGGACATTTTTTAAGACCTGTGGAAAACTGGGGTTGCAGCAGGCGGACTTGTACCACCTGTATCTAACCAGGCTGACTGTGAAGGCTGACAAGGTCTGCCAGGATCATTCCCATCCACTAGAAGTGGAGTTTCAGCCACTACCTTCTACCCCAAAATAAGAACCAACCATGTAAAAAATAATGTTATTTCTATGGCAATAACACAGTTAAATAACGTGGTTTGGTGAGGTGCAATGTATGTATGTAATGATGACTGTAGTATATGGGCGGGTGCAAATTTGTGTAGTTATTTATTCATGATTTGAATTGCCTTGGCCGAGGATGCTAGGATGCAGTGTGTTGTTGTTGTTGCTGTTTTATATTTGTTCTATGCACCTATCTGCACTATGTGCTCTAACTCAAATAATAATAAAAACAAACAAAGTGTTTTAAACCAAACTCTGTCTCTAAATTAGAACCAACTTCAGTTTAAACCCCTCAGAGCAAGGAAAGAGAAGATTCACATGTCATGAATAGTACAACTCTGCATGTGGAAACAGAGCTCTCTAAAGAAAATGACCTTGATGATGTCATCAGGGTTATCTCACTTTGGGCTTGGAGACTACATTCATAACAGAAGAGCCTGCGTTACAAACTGGAGGTGTCAAACAGGGAGGTCTAAGGAAAATGATGATGGATTGCATTATGGGAAATGTAGGATCCAGGCTTTCTGGAGTTTGACCTATTAGAGAATAAAATGCAGGATATCTCAGCCTCTTCAAAACAAGCAGTCCCTCATAATTCAATTTCAATTCAATTCAATTCAGTTTTATTTATATAGCGCCATATCATAACAAAGTTATCTCAGGGCACTTTTTCATATAGAGCAGGTCTAGACCGACTCTTTATATTTACAGAGACCCAACAGTTCCCACCATGAGCAAGTGCTAGGCGACAGTGGCAAGGAAAAACTCCCTTTTAACAGGTAGAAACCTCGAGCAGAACCAGGCTCTGGGTGGGCGGTCATCTGCCTTGACCGGTTGGGTTGAAGGGGGAGGGGGGGAGCGGGAGAGAGAGAGCAGGAGGAAAGAGAACATACAGCAGCACAATACAGTTCCACACAGGGATGTAAAGTTTAGTTAGTTAGTTAGTATAGTTGTGGTAATGGTACTGATGATAACACCAACAGAAATAATACTAAGAGCAATATTATAGTAGTAATACTAATAATAAGAGCAATAACAGTAATAGCAGCAGTGGGTGCAGAGCAGGAGCATGGGGGCAGCAGGTGCAACCATAGATCCAGACTCTACAGCTCCGGAGGCAGAAACACCTGCAGAAAGCAACAGAAGGAGAGAGAAAGAGGATAGAAAGCACACAACTACAGGAAGAAGGTGAATTAGTAACAAGCATTGATGGAATATGAGGGCGTACAGATGGAGAGGAAGAGGAAGAGGAGGAGAGAGGAGCTCAGTGCATCATAGGAAGTCCCCCGGCAGTCTAGGCCTATAGCAGCATAACTAAGGGGTGGCTCAGGGGTCACCTGAGTCAGCCCTACTAAAAGCTTTATCAAAGAGGAAAGTCTTAAGCCTACTCTTAAATGTGAGGAGGGTGTCTGCCTCCCAAACACAAACTGGGATCTGGTTCCACAGGAGAGGAGCCTGATAGCTGAAGGCTCTGGCTCCCATTCTACTTTTAGAGACTCTAGGAACCACAAAGAACCCTGCATTCTGGGAGCGCAGTGCTCTAGTGGGGTAATAGGGTACTATGAGCTCTTTAAGATATGATGGTGCCTGACCATTTAGGGCTTTGAAGGTGAGGAGAAGGATTTTAAATTCTATTCTGGATTTTACAGGGAGCCAGTGAGCTAATATTGGAGAGATATGATCTCTTTTCCTGGTTCTTGTCAGTAAACGTGCCGCAGCATTCTGGATCAGCTGGAGAGTCTTAAGGGACTTATTGGGGCAGCCTGTTAATAGAGAGTTGCAATAATCCAGCCTAGACGTAACAAATGCATGGACTAGTTTTTCTGCATCTTTTTGAGACAGGATGTGCCTGATTTTTGCAATGTTACGTAAATGAAAAAAGGCAGTTCTTGAGGTTTGTTTTATGTGGGAGTTAAAGGACATATCCTGATCAAAGATAACTCCAAGATTCCTTACGGTGTCACTGGAGGCCAGGGCAATGCCATCTAGAGAAACTATATCTTTACATAATGTGTTTCGAAGGTGTTCGGGGCCAAGTACAATAACTTCAGTTTTGTCTGAGTTTAACATCAGAAAATTGCAGGTCATCCAGGTTTTTATGTCCTTAAGGCATGCTTGAAGTTTAACTAATTGATTGGTTTCATCTGGCTTGATCGATAAATATAATTGGGTATCATCTGCATAACAATGAAAGTTTATGGAGTGCTTCCTAATAATATTGCCTAAAGGAAGCATATATAAGGTGAATAGAATTGGTCCAAGCACAGAACCTTGTGGAACTCCGTGACTAACTTTGGTGTGCATAGAGGATTCATCATTAACATGTACAAACTGATATTGATCTGATAAGTAGGATTTAAACCAGCTTAGTGCGGTGCCTTTAATGCCAATTAAATGTTCTAGTCTCTGTAATAGAATGTGATGGTCAATGGTATCGAATGCAGCACTAAGATCTAGTAAGACAAGTACAGAGACAAGTCCTTTGTCGGATGCAATTAGAAGGTCATTTGTAACTTTCACCAGTGCTGTCTCTGTGCTATGATGCACTCTAAATCCTGACTGAAAATCCTCAAACAGCTTATTGTTGTGTAGAAAGTCACACAACTGATTGGCGACTGCTTTCTCAAGGATCTTAGAGAGAAAAGGAGGGTTAGATATAGGTCTATAATTTGACAAAACCCCTGGATCAAGAGTGGGCTTTTTAAGAAGAGGTTTAATTACAGCTACTTTAAAAGGACTGTGGCACATAGCCTTTTAATAAGGACAGATTGATCATATCTAGTAAAGAAGTGCTAACTAAGGGTAAAACTTCTTTAAGCAGCCTAGTTGGGACGGGGTCTAAGAGACACGTTGATGGCTTAGATGAGGAAATCATGGAAGTTAGTTGATTAAGGTTGATGGGAGAAAAGCAGTCTAAATGTATATCAGGTTTTACAGTTGTTTCTAAGGTTCCTGTGTTTGAAGATAAGTCAGTACCAACTGAGGGCAGGAGGTGCTGAATTTTGTCTCTAATAGTTAGAACTTTATCATTAAAGAAGCTCATGAAGTCGTTACTGCTGAGATCTATAGGAATACATGGCTCAACAGAGCTGTGACTCTCTGTCAGCCTGGCTACAGTGCTGAACAGAAACCTGGGATTGTTCTTATTTTCCTCTATTAATGATGAGTAGTAGGCTGCTCTAGCATTACGGAGGGTCTTCCTATAAATTTTAAGACTATCTTGCCAGGCTAAACGTGATTCTTCCAGATTGGTGGAACACCATTTCCTTTCAAGCTTTCGCGATGTTTGCTTTAATTTGCGGGTTTGCGGGTTATACCATGGAGCTAACCTCCTCTGTTTTATTATCTTCTTTTTTAGAGGGGCGATAGAGTCGAGTGTTATTCGTAGTGAGCCTGCAGCACTATCAACAAGATGATCAATTTGGGAGGGACTAAAGTTAGCATAGGAGTCATCTGTTATATTAAGACATGGAACTGAATTAAATGCCGATGGTATCACTTTAGCTACAGCACCATCAGATAGACATCTAGTGTAGGAATGTTTGCCTAATGGCGTGTAGTCCAGTAATAGGAATTCAAAAGTTATTAAATAATGGTCTGATAAAAAAGAATTCTGTGCAAAGTCCTCTTATTTTATGGATGTGACTTATGAAATCGCTGGACTACCCCTTTAAGGTTGAGATTAGGTACTTGAGAATGAATGTAGTCATTTGAAAGCCCACATAAAGATAACATAGAAAGGAATATATACAGTATACTGTATATGTGTATGTGTGTGTGTGTGTATTTACCTACCAAGCACACTGAAATATAGACATACTTGGTGAGGCATGCTGTTACGGTGCATTAGGCTGATAACTCTGAGACTGAATCTATGCCTTGCAGTATAAGCATATAAGCAGCTAAATTTCACACAAGAAGATTTAGAGAAAGCTGACAAGATTCAGACCACGAATCCCTACTGAAAAAGCTAATGCCCGGGACTTCAGCTGCTGTCATCCGTGATACGGACGTTATGTGACGTTATTATCCTTCCCTCCTGCCCTCCCACTGTCCCTCCTTTTTATACCAATACTTCTTTATTTATATTTTAGAAAACAGTGTCATTGGGAGGGTTCTTCTTTCACTTTACATGGAGAGTCCTGTGTTTCCACAACAAATGTCACAGAAAGAAACATATTCACGTAATTGCCCAAGCATCTTAGCCCTAGCAAATTGCACACTTACAAATGCAAGCTAGCTCCCCCAGTGCCCCATTTCACACACGCAGACACAAGGAAAACAGTCATCCAAACATTCACTTGAGTAGAGGGTGACAATGAAAGGCAGGTGCAAAGCTTTTCCCACCAGCAGTGATCCAGTATGGCTGAGTGACCAGCGTCTCTAGCATGAGCAGCGCCCAGGAGAATAAAGCTAAATCTTCCTCTCAGTCTGGTCGTCTTACACAGAGACAAAGAGTGAGAGAGACAAAGGGTGGGAGATGGACAACAGAGGAAAAGAGGACCACGGCCTAATTAAGAGTGAGCTGTGGTTTTCAAAGAGAATTGTTTAGATCCAAAACAAATCCACTCTTCATCGGTATGCTTGTGTGCAGGTTGTGTATTTTAATGCAGGTTAAAAGCGAGTTCTCTGGTCTCAGACACGTGGAGAGGAAATATAACCCACAGTGAGAAGATTTGGAGGACAGTACAGAAATCACCTGTTTGTCTAGTTCACATTGTCTTGCCACACTGTAGGGAGTGCACGGCTAGAACAGGTATGTGAAAGAGTATGAAAACGTGCTCTCAAACATGCAGCCACCACTGGTGCTCTACACATACTGTTCTGTAGTGCTAATGGAAGGATCAGGGTGAAGTGCTCTCTCTAAGAGCTGGTGCACGTATGTTTGCACATGCATGTATACCCACAAACAGCATGACTCAGATTCTTAAGAGGCTGGAAAGCGAGAAAGGAGAAAAATAGAGCAAAATAGAAAAATCAAATCAGAACATAGACAAAGCAGCAGGCAAAAAAGTAAGCAAACAGAGAGACACTGAGGATCGGGAAGATCGAAAACCGCGATTCGTTGCTGATTATGACAAAGCGATGAGTCTGATTTTCTGCCCCAGTTGCCGTGGCAGCCAGGAGCAGCTGCAGTGGCAGGGTAGCATTCGCTCTGCCGTTGCACTCCTCCATTCCCCGAGCCGGTCGATTATCAATGATACGGAAAAGCAAGGAAGATCCTGCTGGGCCCGCTGCCCAGCACATGCTGAGGCCACAGGAGGCAGGCGGGGTGTGTGTGTGTGTGTGTGTGTGAGGCATACACTGGGAAAAATGGTTAGAGAGAGAGAAGAGGACATGTTGTTGGCTTTGTCAGTACACCAGTTCATGCTTAAAGGCATGAGGGACAGATAGAAAAGGGACGGGAAGACAATCACACATACACACATGCACACACACAAACTTGTTTTTGTTCCTTAGGAGGTAATCGTATGTACTTACATTAATTCCCAGGAGACTTGATGACCACATTAACCACATGTGTAATGGCACATCACCTCATAAGAGATGGATGGTAGAAATATGGCAAAGAGTCCCATGTTAATGACTTGCGAGCGTTCACATCATCGGACAACTCAAGATGGTTGCATGATTACAAAGTTGGTCATATAAGGGTTAAAAATACTGTACAGTATAACACGATATCATTACATTTTTGTGCATACATGCGCTAGCCTAACCCCAATCCTTACCCCCCTCTTGACCCTAAAATTAAATGGTTTACCTTGTGGGGACCAGCTACTTTTTTACCAAAGGGGAGGTGAGTCCCATCATTGTTAGTGTGTGAACAGATTTATGTCTCCACTATGTGATTACAGTACATGCTGTTGGTCTGAAGGGCTGATGCACTGTAGAAGTGAACTTCATTATCAGTCATGTAACATTAGCTCTGTTGTGTGCAACACATCAACAGCTGAACTGACATTGTGTTTGTTGGCTGAAGATGGCTAAAGGACCTTCCAGTGAAAAACAAAGGCATCACAGGAACACACAAGCAAATACACAGTACCATGCACACACACACACACACACACACACACACACACACACAAACCGGAGGGACAGGAGTTGGCATTAAGTAAAACCAAGTGTGTCATTCTCACTCTACCTTTCTGCCTCTTTTCTACTGAAGCTGTCACAAAAATATTCTGATAGAGAGACAGAGATCTGACTCAATGCGACTCTGTGTCTGCACTCGTGGATGCTGCGCACCTTGATACATGCACCATCTGCACACACAGAGATGTACACACTCCTCCAGCTCCTCTACCACTGAGGTTGTCACAAAAATGTTCTGGACTGAGAGTTAAAGGTATGACTCAATCAGACTCCTTCTCTCTTCCTTATTCTACTCCCTCCGCTCACTGCATCACACACTCTGCACGTCTCAGTGTATGCATGCTCATCCCGCATGCACTCACACACACACAAACACACACCTCGACACACATACACAAAAGTCTTCAAGTTAAGCTTTCAGAAAAATATAGAGACTTTCAGATCTGACTCTGACTCTGTATCGTTTCTCTGTCACCATACAACCTCTTGCAATCGCTCGCTCTCTCTCTCTCTCTCCATCACACACAAACACACACACACACACATACAAAAATCCTGTGATCTACTGTATAATACCACCCAGAAACAGGCCAGTATCTGAAGTCTCTGCAGTACCCTGGGGGTAAAGCTGTGGCAGCTATCAAAGAATAATGATTCACCCAGCCTGCCTTAATATGGAATATTTTTTCCTCTAATATGCTTACACACACACATACATACACTCACTGTACTTGTGGTATTACTGTATGCACACTGAAAATAGAAACTAGTGCTCTGGTTTGTAAAGATTCTTAAAAGCCTTGCATGGGATTTTTCATGAATTTCTGTCACTGGATTTTCAAACGTCCACAAATGGGTTCATATCACACCAGTTTCATCAACTATTACACTGTCTCCCACACTGGGAATTCAAGTTAAATATCTAGCATGAACAATCTTTGTTCCAATAAGCTAACAAACCGGTTATCATGAATGCTTTTGGGGAAAACAGACCTTGCTCTTTTTAAGTTTGCCTGGTAAATCTCAGCGGAGGAGATGATTGAAGCTAAAACTGTGTAGCAGAGACGCTAGTGAATGCTGCTTTTCATTTCGTAGCTCCACTAACAGACTGTGGGTGCAACACTTGTTCTGAAGCATAAAAAAGGAAGAGGGAGGTGCTTCTCAAAGAATGATCAGTGTGTTATTATAAAAACATATCTGTCGCCGCCCACTCCTGTTCTCTGAAGAGCTCTTAGCGAGGGGTCTTAAACGAGATTTCTAATGAGTGGGTCATTAAAGATCCATTATGATGTCACAGCGCTCTCAGTGCCACCACACTGAGTCATCATCCAGGACAATAGGCAGGATGAAGATGTCATTCCAGTTGTCTTAGTGAGTGTCAGATCTGTACTGTAGATCGCGTGACTTCCCTGAAATGACCTTTTGTTATCAGTGATATCAAGCCATCTGAGAGAGCACTTAATAAATGAGTAGTGATGATGACAGTATAAGTATATTGATGTTAAACTGGTTTGATTTCTACTACACACAGGCCCTGTATGTTTATGTGCAATCAAGGATTCAGTGAAGTTGCTTCAGTGAACTTTCTGTGTTTATATATGATATTATATATGAAGTTCTGATCCTATTTCCATGTGTTAATTGCTTAGTTGTCTCTTGTTTTATGTCAAATACATGAACAAAAACAAAAAACCAAAGTAATATTTTGATGACTCATCTTGAAGTCAGGGCGTATATGAATTTATCCAATCAAATGTGATTTGATGCGACTAACCCCCAACCATCACATAAAATGGCACTTGATCATTAGCTTGTGGGTCGCAGTAGCTAGCAGAGCAATATATTGTAGGAGGTGTGCGTTTGGATGTCAGGGGGAAACAGCTGGCTTGCATCTCTCAAAAGTTAACTATTGCCAGTAAAGCTCACTGTTAACATGCTATAACTCATTAGTTTAATCTGTACATATACGGGACAAAAGACAGGTTGTGGCTTTACTGGGAGTTATGTGCTGTAACTATTTTTACCGTAGTTTACACTGGCCAGGCGCACTGACTTCCCCGTGCCTCCGCTGGTCTGTGCTAGCAGGCTAGCTAGGCTAGCTGTTTCCCAGTCTTTATGCTAGACTAAGTTAATCGGCTGCTGGCTCTAGCTCCATAGTTAACGCACAGACTTGAGAGTGGTGTCAATGTTTCCCAAAATGTTAAACTATTCTTTTAAAGGATAGTTGTGGTTTATTTCAACTTGGCTGGTATGTATGTAGTTTTAGCCGTTATTTCTATCAGATATTATAACATTGTTCTCACCAAAGTCATTTTAGAGATTTGGAACACAGCAACATCGCCACAATCGAGTCTGATGGGGGCACAAGAGACGCAAGCAGTCAGAGAGGTTTTAAACAAGCCAACTGTTTAGCCATATTATCTCCCACTTTTGGAGGTTAAACTGAAAGAAAGCACACCCACAATTTCAGTCATAATCTCTTATTGCACCAGAAAAATGGGTGCATGCACAACTATGATAAGTAAAAGTTAAACCTGGAGGTCGGCACCTTAGTGTCCTCTTCCAAAAAAATTGGAGTTTGTTTAAAACCTGCATGATCGTCTGACTGCTCATGTTTCTTGCACTGTCAGACTTCAGTGATGTTGCCACATCCCCAAAACCTCAGTAACTTGATTTATTACCATTTTATGTTACAGTTGTTTTGTGAGGGTAGGACTTTTTGGGGGTCTCAACCTTTCATGAATTATTGCGATGCAGCCTCTTCCTTGTTAGGTCCATGGGCCTGTCTGGCTTGATGGCAATAATGCTGAACTGTACAAAAGTACTACACACAAATGCACATATAATACAAACATCCTGCCACTATGTACTGTACATTTACTGCGGGAATACGTTTCCCTGCAGAGCCAAAAAGACCCTTATGTTAGGGTTAGGTATTGGACTGTGATGTTAAGGGAAAACAACCAGGCTCTTAACCCAACTAATTTGTCCCATCATCCTCTCCATGTTGTTGGATACACAGACAGAGATGGTGAAAGTTAAAGAGGTAGGCGGAGAAAACAAGCGACCTGAGATGTAGGGATGGTGCGTGGGTCCGCCTGTGGGACCCTGGGACACAAACTTGTATTTGATCCCAAGACAAGCACTCACATGCCAGAATGTTTTTAATTCAGGTGTTCTGAGTATTTGATGACCCAAGACAACCATAAGTAGAGCAGTAGATAGAGTTAGACAGGCTGAAAGGCAGTTAGACAACACTACTTTAGAAAAGCATGCACAAAACACTTCACATCTTAACAACTCATTTAGTCTAATCTCAGTCTTTGAGAATCACACCTTCCCTTGTTTCAAGATTTTTATTTTATTTACATTTTTTTAGAGTTGTGAGTATGTTGAAACAAGACAGGGCAGATGGGTGCAACTATGTCAAGAAAATTATATTTCAATGTCAATTTATCCCCTTGTGTTTAGAGAAGAATAGAAATGGACTTGACAATTGGTCAAAATTAGCTGCTGAATAGAGATTCATGCAGGGAAAAGGGAACAAGGGGCTCAGATGTCTGAATTATACATGGCCTATGTGCCAGTTGCAGTGGTCTTTCTTTGCAGTTCAAAGCTGGATGACATTATGTTTTGATGTTTTACTCTCTGCTGAAGGAAACAGTGGTCTAAGAAATGGGAAAAATGTCACTGCAAAGAAGTAAAATATCAGTGGTGTGTTCTTTTTAATGCTGGAATAATGATCCCATTTAAAACCATTTACAGCAGCCATCCTGATTATGAAAGCTAGAAATGTGTAGGGTAACTATGTAACTTTAAAGCTACATTGAAGGATTTCTTTGGCCACTTGGTAGCAGCAGAAATTGACATATTATCACCTAATAAAGATTCACACGTCCAGCAAACACGGAGCAACATTATCATTCCTTTTGAAGTGGTGTTTCTGGACACCTGATGAATGAATGAATGCTTCACACATACACATACAAAGTAGGAGGCAGTCTCTGGTCTCTCATGAAGCTGTAGCTCTGTGTGTGTGTTGCGCTGAGCACGTAATTTACAAACTCTGCTCCGTTCTGTTCTGACGTAGCCGCCGTGCTACACACAAGGAAGTTGTTAATTTCTTGTACAGTTTGTTTTCCCGAGTACAGAATAGCTTTTTTGCTGTTGTTTCTTCTGTTGAAACTGTTTTACTACAACAGTGATGTGTCATGTCTCGTCGGTTGTGTTACGTTTCATGTCTGTCATGTCATGTCTGTTTCCTGTTCTGGCGTGTCTGTTTTATTTTGGAAAGTCTACCTTCCCTCTCGTTTCAGGTCCCTTAACTTCCTGCCATTGTGTGTTTCCCGCCTGTGTGATTGTCTGCCCCGCCCTGATTGTTTCCACCTGTTCCCCTTTTCCTCTTGGGTATATATTGTCGGCGTTTTCCTTTGTCTCGTTGCCAGATCGTAGCTTGTGTCCAAGCCTTCATGTCATGCTCTTGCTACCTCGACATTGCTGGATGTAAGAACTATTTATTCTTAATTAAAACCTTTAAAAACTCTACCTGTTCTTGGCGTCCTGCATTTGGGTCTACCTGCTTTGTCTGCCGGCGTAACATGATGTCTGAGGTGGCACGACTGCGGTCCTATATCTGCACTGGAAGCAATCCCTCACTCCACTAGTGGAGCGGAGTAGTAAACAACTCTGTGTTGCTGTTTCTGCTGGCATTAAAAGGAGCGTGATTGTCTCACATTGTGTCAGAGGACATTTGCATAAAGTCCCCTGTAGTGCCGCTGGGTGCCTTTTAAATCTCTGTTGCTCAGAGGGCGGTGCTGGGCTGCAAAGCCAGGTCCCATTCACAATGAATGGTATGTGTGAACAGCCCCTAGGGCAGGTAGCGTGCATATAAAGCTGCCTGCTGCCACTGGAAACAAGGTTAATAAAGGTACAGTTTGTGAGCTGAAAAACCAAAATAATTAGCTGAAAGACACTGCAGATTTACTACTTAGTTCCAAAGTGCCAGATATTTGTGTTTTTGTCATGCCTAAAATTGTTACTTTGTTTTGCATTATAAATGTATCCATTTATACGCGGTAATGTTACATTTGATAACTGCTGCCAGTATAATAAAGTATTGCAGTTATATCACAATACCAACACCAGTATGCAGTGTTGTTGTACATCTCCCTCCCACTGTTCTGTCTGAAGTGTGCCCCTAGAGAGTTGCTCAGTTTAACATCGAGCATTAAATCTTGTGATTTTTCTGCCTCCGCCAGCCATCAAAGAAACGCCTCTCTGCTGCTGCGGACCACATCTCTGTCTTTCTTCTTTTCCTCTACCTCTTCCTCCTCCAGTATCCCACAAGCAAACGGATCTCTCAAAAAGGGAAAGGCAGAAACGCCCTCATAAATACAGCTGAAAAAAGTAAGGGAAGGATAAAAACACCTTTTGTAAGTTTTCGGTAGCAATAATAAAGTCAGTGCACATGTTTAATACACGTGTCCTCCAACAGCAACACAGGATTAGTAAAAGAAAAAAAGGTGAAGTTTGTTGTATATTTATATCTTGTCTGCATCAGGATCTTGTATGTGTGTGTGTGTGGTGCTCGATTTTAGAACAACTGATAAACTATTTGTTCTTGAGTGGATATGAGTCTTAAATAAGCTTTCTGTATTTCTAGGCCTATCATAACTCTTAATGCCACTTTACTCCAGTGTTCACAAAATGAAACCAACAATTCAAAATTAATTTAAAACTGATGCTCAACTGTTTTACGCTCTCTGTCAGCCACTGTATCAGTGTGAGCGATCTCTCAGAGAGCAACAGAGCTTCAGATAACACAATTTGGGGCCATACATCTGTATACTTGTTTTATTACAATGTTAATATTAGGACATTTAACACAGTTTTCAACACTGTCATCATCCCTCTCATTCATTTGATCAAATGCTTTCTTATTCACCCTCTGCAGATACATCATAAATCCTTGGCTGCATAAAAAACTAATTATGTATGTAAACATTACACCAGCCACACTGAACCAATCACAAGGTTGCTTTTCTTCATCCATTTTCACAACTTGGCTTTTTATAAAGTCATATGATGATTGAATACGCCAGTACAGCATAGAAGGGCAATTTTCTAGAGGGACTGAGATGTAAATTTGTATTACATATGATAATGTTTCCTATTAGGATTGAGCTCCGTTCCTTTTTTCAAATCCCATGGAAAATAGAGCATGAATCACCCCATACAATGTAATTCCAATTCTGCTTGACATCCCAATTTCATTTGACCTCCGTTACTAAGAGCCCTCTCCTCCTTCATAGTACCGTGTTATGCTGCTCCATTAATGTTTTTCATTTCTCCATGTTTCTTGTGCCTTTAAGCGTCTAAGACTGGTTCTGAATTAAATCTAAATCAAAGTGCACACTTGTATACAAATTGGGAAATCAAGCGACTGTGCGCATAAAACCCCTGCCAGTTGCAAAGCAGCATGGATTATTGATACTTTCTGGCCAGATGACTCAATATCTACGTCACACAGTCCAGAAAAGGGTGCATTTATACATGGCTCTTTACAAGAATATCAATTAATGACTCCACAAAGATCAAATGTGTTTGTCTGTCAACCTAAAAAAAGGTTTTGTACAAGAAAGTCAATGGCATCCCCCAAGGTCAAATGCATATTTGTATTTATGTGTGTCTGTGTACTTACAAGGTAAACCATCACATTTTAAGGCAGAGACTTGAGCTGTGTCTCAAATCGCGTACTTCTGTTAGTACACTTACATGCAGTATACTGTGTACACTATGTACTGACTTGTGTAGTGCATTAATTTTGAGAGGGTAGTGTTGTCTCAAAACAAATACTGCTGTTGTGTGCTTACCGTAAATGACAAGCGCAACCTTTGACCGCATCTTCTTCTTCTTCTTTTTAATAGCGGATTGCAACCGGGCAGAGCATTGTCGCCAACATTTTACCACGATTGCCACACGCCGAAATATGTGCCAGCACGTTTGCTCACTTGACTTCAGTTCAATTATATTAAAAATGAATGTAAAATGAACGTGCTTTTACTTTTAGCCATAACAATCGCAACCGCGGCCGCCATTTTCATACGTTGGTGGTCCTCCCCTTCCGCTACGTAGCCAAGATGGCGACCGTTGAGGGTGAGAAGTGTGCAGCGTTCCACACTCAACTTTCTGACCGTTATGAGTACATCATCCGGGTACTCATAGTACACTGCATTTTGCCATACTTCATCAGTGTGAACACACTTATGCACTCAAAAAAATTAAGTGTAAGTACAGAGGTAGACGATTTGAGACACAGCATTGATAAGGGTTGGGGTTAGACCAGCCCTGTTTGGGATTGCCTCGTCCAGATGCTTCCCATTAAAAAGCTAACCAGTTAGCCAAATGTACATTTGCCAAACCAACCACTAAATCATTATTCTTGAAGTATTGCAAACCCTAAAAACACAGAATGGTCTCATTCTAAAAAATGTCTACATTTGATGATTCTGCAAACCCTGGATTTTCTTGAATGGCAATGTTTTTTATTTGTCATTCCAGCACTGCCTGCGTGTGGCGCTGTTGGCACCCAGAGAAAGCACAGCTGGGCAGAGTTGTTGTATTCTAGCCATGCGATAAAATAAGAAAATTTTGGCATTAAAGTCATTCACTTAGGCATATGAAATATGTGCTCAGTATGATTATTATTATTTATTATTATTATATATTGAATCAAACAGATAAATATTGTTTATAGATCCAAACTCTACATCAGTTTTTCAAGAGTTTGTAAAGAGCTTTTTATTCCAATTTTATGCACATTTTTTTGACGTGACACTGTTGACAATAGTAGTCCTTTCAATGACAAAAACACTATATATTTTTCTGCTTTCCAGAGTTGAAAGCCTTAAATTTGGGGAGAAACGCAGTGACATCACAAGCGTGGCAACGTCACGGTAAGACACTTTTTGGTCTTGGTGTGGATTCTGGATTTAATATTCACGTGCTTTTGTATTGATGTTTGATGCAGTTTATACATATCATTTGCTTTGAGAAATGTGGTAATTTTATCCACACACCGTACATTTTCCACACCTGGACAACAGGGTGGAAGCTGCCCCCGGTTTTCAAAATAAATGAACGGCAAGTGTTTGTATACTACTGTATAGTATGTGCATGAAGACACATTGCACCCCTTCTATAGCCTGTTGAGTACACTACATACAGTGCACACTTGTATCTTTTTCTCTGTTTCATATTCAGGGTGTGATATTTACATGGAACACAGAGAAATTAGTAAATTAGTTATTCATATCACAGTACATATGATTATTATCCAACAGCTGTCTGAACCCTGTTGTCTGCGCAAAAATGTCATCAACTTCGCAGCATCCCCACATGTCTCTGTCTTCACCCACTGAGGTCTATCAGCAGGTAAAGATGAACACTGTGGTTGATGAGGGCAACTGGCAACACTCAGTGCTATCCTTGAAATTGTCTGTGTCTAGCTTTTACTTTCACCTCGACATGTAGGTTAGAAGAAGGATTTATCCAGGTTTCTGAAACCAGTACAACACACACAGTAAACAGGATCCTCTAACCCTGTTGTGCATTTAGACATACTTATTCTATAAAATGCTTATTTTGTCGCCATTCTTGTACTCATGCCATACCTTCCCAACAATCATTTTTCTTTCTCGGTTGCCCTTTATTAAAATTTTGTCTTTCTCTGCGTCTGTCTGTCTCTCTCTCCTTCTCGCTCACACACATTCTTGTGTTGTGCTGTTTGCGTGATTACAAGCCACAGGGGGCACTTCAGGATATTATGTTTTTGCCTTAATCACCTCAAATGAAGCCATTCATCTCCTGTGTGACTCTATGAGTCATGAGACACATTTTGCATACTGAATATTTGTTCATTATGCATATAAAGCTAGGAAGGCTGCTCCTGTTTGATGCAGACTGTTGTGATAAACAATACATTTAATTTAAGAGCACATCTGTTATTTCTAACTGCAACCTTTTTGGTTGGTTGACTTATTGAACAAGCACTGAGTGTGAAATTGTTCACATGGAATTTGTATAGCTTAGTAAAGACTTTTTGATAGTTCTTAATCCATCATCCACATTTTTCACTGTGTACACTGTACACACAAAGAAACTAATGAACCCCCCTCACTTACAAATAATTACTGAAAGCAAGACCACACTGGGTCCTGAAAACACTGCTTTAACAGCCTTGTACCACACTGTTATATTATTGAGACAAAACTGTTTGTTGTCAATGACGGATTATATCTCTAACATTTCTAGGTCAACAGTGTTCATACAGAATATAAAAACAGAAAAAGCCCTTTAATTTATTAGGTCTATATCCACTGGGCAGCAATTAGTTGTGTAATGTAGCATTTAGTCCCATTCAGCATGTACAGTGTGTTCTCTTCTAGATCAGCCTCCATGTCCCTGTTAGCTGTCCCTCCTCTCTGGCACTGTTGCTGCATCACTGAGGCCTCTCCAGCCTCTGGGCTACAGTTTCATGCTCTGACGGCACCATAACTTACCATAGAAGAGATTATGAAGTGAGTCAAACTACTCTCTGATCTCTCCGAAGTCTGTATGTTTGTGTGTGTGTGTGCACTCATGTCTCCCATGAATTACTTTGAATTAATTGTTCAGTGCCGAAGCAGGAATTCATTGAGAAGTGCGTGAACATCGGGGTGATGGATGAGCGCATGCTGTATGTGTTTGATTTCTAGTACTCACCTTTCAGTGTTTTAACACAATCTTTCTGTCATTATGAAAGAAATGTACAGTTGAAATCCAGGTGGAAAAAAAAATCCCCTTCTATATACTGTACTACATGCCAGGAGAAAGTGGACACCTGCATATTACGCCTATATGTGATTAATGAACTGCTGCTTTTCCACAAGATTATGGAACCTGGCCGCAGAGATTTGTCCCCATTTAGTCACAAGGGCATTAGTGAGGTCGGGCACTGATGTTGGATAATAATGCCTATCTGACGGGGCGGTGGCATGGGCTAACATCTAACCCTAACCCGAACCAGGACTTTAAATTTTACAAATGTAGCCCTCCTTCTTTGAATCTGTGCCCCAGTCTGGCCCACCCATATAACAGTTTCTAAACTCACCCCTGATTACAGATATTTTGACAAATTTAATTGAAGAGTTTATAGATCAAAAGCGACATATTGTGTAACAATGTCCCTGTGTTCCACCTGTCAATCATTTTGAGATTGATAACATGTTTGATCCTGTGTTCTGACTGATGATGGTTTGGGATTGTGTTTACATTTGGATCACTGATTGAGTCATTAATGATTCTCTGGGGTCAAAGTGATGCACTATTACTGAAGCAAATTTCACAGGGAGACACGTAAACTGAATGTAAACATGCAGAAAGAACCAGAACTGTAGTACCCAGGTCGAGGTGTTGAAGGCTCACCTCCAGGGTGCAGAGCAACATATTGCCTGTCAGGAGGAGAAGGTCAGTGAGCTCTCTACCAGGCTGGACACAGAGAGAAAAGAGTACAAGTCTCTGTGGAAACAGGTAGAATATTTAACCAGCGAGCTCCAGAAAGAGCAGACCTGGAGACTGGAGCTGAGTGAGCAGCTGCAGCAACAAAAAGACGCCGATCAGCATGATCTTGAGGCAGAGAAAAAGTTTCACGCTGAAAAGGTGAGAGAGGATCAGGAACTGATCCAGGGGCTTAGAGATGAGCAGCATGCGCTCCGTCAGGAGTTGGAGGGCCCGAACCAACCTCGAGCTTGCCACCAAGCTGAAGGCTGAGGGAGAGGTCAGTCAGGCCCTCCAGAGAGAAACTGCCTAGCTGAAGGAGCAGGAGGAGGAGTCCCTCACTGTTTTACAGGATCTCAACTTTGCGCCAGAGCCCGAAGTCTCTGAGGAGAATCTCCCAGAGAAAAAAAAAAGGCACTCGATCTGGAAAAGAATCTGCCACTTCCTCAGTTTGAGGAAGGAAAATAAGGAGAGGTGGGAGAAGGACTCCACATCCAATTAAGACTTCTACACCTCAGCACCTCAGCACCTGCCATCACCAACAGCTGTATGCTGCAGGGCTGCACAGTGGCCCAGTACCTAGGACTGCGGCCTCACGGACAGACCTCAGCCGCCCAGCAGGGCCTTTCTGTGTGGAGTCTTCATGTTCCTCCCTGTGTCAGCGTGGGTTTCCTCCGAGTGCTTCGGTTTCCTTCCATACTCCAAAGACCTGAAGTTCAGGTGAATTGTTCACTCTAAATTGCTCCCAATCAGTCAGCTTAAAAAAAAAGCCAAAAAAAACTTTTCTAAATAAAAGTTCTGCCTGTATAGCTGTATTTGTTAAAGTTAAGTTGCTAAGTGGTATTACACACAACATTGAATGATCAATGTTTCATAGAGCCACGCGCTAGTGTGCCTTCTCTTTAGTGATACTTAAATCTATAGCTGTGTCTAAAATCACTTGCTATTTATTGCACTATAATTATCATTATTAGCGAAAAACATCCATTACATGTACACTACTGTCTGCCAATCCCAAGAAGGTGTGGCATTTTATATTATAGAGGCAAAAATTACTGTTGTGTGACCTTAAACCATGGATGTATTATAAATGCTCTACACCAGTCAGTGACAACGCAAAATTACAATGATCCATTAGTGTCCGAAATCCCAATTTACTGCTCATTACAGTGGGTGTCTATTATATAGGAAGTAGTGAATGACTGAACAAAGGCCATATTGACCATAATACATCTGCAAGGATTCAATAGAATTTTGATTAATACAAGTGTTATAAAAGTTGCTTCACAAGGTGCTAACTTTCAGTAGCAAAATGCACTTAAATTTCTTTAAATTACACATCAGTCATTGGCAAAAGCAGTTAGAAAACAAACTCTCTGTGCAGGCCAGTCAAGTTCTTCCACAACAAACTGGGAAAACATTTCTTTATGCACCTGGCTTTGTGCACGAGGGGATTGTCATGTTAAAACAGGCAAGCACCTTCCCCAAACAAAAGTTGGAAGGACAGTATTGTCTAAAATATCATTGTATGTTATAGCATTCCCTTAATTGAAACTAAGGGGCCTATAGCAAACCATGGGCTAGGCCTCACAGCAAAAGCACGCAAAAATATGTGGATGTCTTCGGCCATGTAGCACGTTTTCTTTACTGCAAAATGGTTGCATACTGTATGATTGTAATTTGTAGAGGAGAGAAGAGAAGGACATAAAGAAAAAGAGAGAGCTTGGAGATACTACATTATAGCACATGTAACCCAAATAATAAATATTCTGAAACAAAAGCCAGTAGTGCAAATGTAAATAAAAGTCTTCTGTTATAAAATATGCATATTATCCAAGAATTACTGACTCATTACAACCTGCAACAACTGACTGTGCCACTGCAACTTAATATTTACACATGTAACTACAGCTGGGAGAATGACCTTCTGATAGATACATGTTATTATGTGGCAATGTCATGCATAATGATGCATTTTATCTTAACACTGAAATTATGTCTGAATAGCATTTAAATGTCCGGATTTTAATTAGACGTTGCAATTGGAGGATTAATTACATATCTGGTGGCTGTTTTTGTGCGTAATGGCAACAAAAACATCAAAGCAATCTTCCTGTGTCAGTGTGTAAGTGTGTGTGTGTGCATATAAAATGTTTATGGACAATGTCTTTCACAAAGAAATGGCATATTTTAAAACCTCTACCAGCAAATGCTGTTGACTTTATTTGAAGAAATATTATATTTATTTTAAGTTCAATGACAGTCAGACAAAAGAAAGGCAAAGATCATTTGTACAAACATATTTGATCCCTTCAGCATGAGTTCTGATGCATCATATAACAAAAAGGACGGGGATAATATATTTGTGGTCAAAGCAATCAAAATTTCTGTCATGCATGTTTCTTGCATTGCATGTTTACTCTCAATAGTAAACATAATCAAAAGTGACAAGAAAATAAAGATTAAATTAATAGCCATGGAATTGGATGATAGAATCCTCTCATGAGTTAATAAATGTAATGCTATTTCAGGAGCAACTAATCAAGTACCGTTTAATCCAATATTTACCAGGCCAACCAATTACCTTGTGGAACATTAATCAGAGAGAACATTTATAAACATATGGTTTCTAATTACAAAAAGAGGAACAGCCTGCCCTTATTTGTTAAAAGCGCTGCCAAGTGCACCAGAAATCTGAACTTTAATTGGAAATGACACAAAAAAAAAGCAGTGAGCGCGATTGGCTCTGACAGTGAGCGGCTTGATGAATCAGACTGGGGAGCGGCTATGACAGTCATCAGTCAGCTCAATGTGGGGGAGAGTTAACTGGCTGCTGCAGGGTTGAGTTCAGTGTGGCAGAGAGTTTGTGTCATGTCTACTGAATGTGAAAAGTTCCCAGTTCGCTAACATCTGTTGGATGTTAACTCTCAGGTTCTGGTGCTGAAGGACTACTGGATGTGCCAAGTTTTGATCCCAGCCAAGCTCTAATATGCCTCTTTCAAACCATGCAGGAATCAACACTACAAGGCCAAAATGCGGTAACTACATATTTAGTCAAAATTAAGTTATGACCTGAATCTGACCTTTTGATCATATAAAACATTATTATCCCATAGAAATAATATCCATGAAGAAGCATGTAAAATTTGCAGCTACAAAAGCTACAAAACGGAGCTAAAAACCAAACCACAGTAACTGCTTTGTATTGGTGGCCAGGCTGCAGTAACAGTCTATAACACTTTGTCACACTTACTGTGACAAACCTATAATGTGAACTATAAATAATCAAAATAAAGTTTATTTTCTTAAACTTGTTCAAATGGTCAAGAAAGCTGAAAGAACTCACTTTGTAGATACCGCATTATCCCCTTGCTTTCCGTGAAGTGCAGCCTTTTCAGGTACTATGTAGGTTCTTTAGGTAAAATAAGGCTTAACAACCTTTGTATCTGTTACGCAGTTTACCTGCCAGTCTGAAAACTTTAAACCCTTTTTTCTCAACTTCACTATTTCTATATTACTGCTCTCTACAAAAGGCAAGAAGCAAAACCAGCACACCAAATAGTACTTTAGGACTCAAAACTCTGTCTTCTGATCGGTCTGAACTGAGAACTGAGAGTTAAGTCACTTGTTCAGGATTGGTGGACACAGGGTGGCGGTGAACCCTGATCGCTTAGCAGTTATGAGACGAAGCCACAAAGAGGCTGGAGGAAGAGGCCCACGGTTCCCAGGACGCACACGGTCACAAACACCCAAAGGAAGATTCTATCGATCACCATGGCAACGTACTTCCAGTCATCCTCCACCTGTGAGCAAGGGAGGGGACGAAACAACAAGTGTGAGAAGACTGTGGAAAGTGTCAGCTGTGACAAATGAAAGATGAAAAGTGATGAGACATTTTTTTTAAAAGCAGGTGAGGAGAGGTGCGCAGTGAGAGAAAACGGGTGATTCAGAATCTCAGAGGGTGGGACGTTGGCGGGAGTCGATGGGATGAGGTGAGAATTACAATAAGGATGGAAAGAAGGAAAGAAACAAAAAAAACAGGAAGAGAGAAACAGTTGAACATTTCTTGTAAGATAACAGAAAATTGATACATAATTTACACAGGAGGAAATTACTATGATAATCACATTCAAACCACAGCGTCAAAAGAAGCGACAGGCGTTTTGACAAAGCTGATTGAGCCACGAGTTTTGCATATCAAAGGCTGCTTCTCCTCTCTGGGAGATTTCACCCACTGTATTTATAACTGACGGAGAGAGGAGGGAGAGCTCTCGACTCAAATCTAAAATTATTTGGTTCTAACTTAACACTATTGTTAACTTATGGAGCAGGTTAGGATCTGCAACAATGCAGCCCAGAATCACAGTACAGCTTCCCCAGGCCAATACTGCTTGGAGTGTTTTTGCATAAATACATTATGCATAGAACACACTTGCTGTGTGTTTGCTTTCTATGAGCAGCTGTAGGTTTAAATAAAGTTTAGAAACACTGGAATTATTTCCTATGTGACTTGATCTGAAAGTTTTCTCAACTACTGTATTCCCTAAAATGGTAAAGCTCAAAATAGTCAAATTGGATTTACAGTAAGACTGCACAATGAGCATATTATTGTTGTTGGTCTTAACACATACAGTACAGTACAGTAGCTAAGACTTTGTCTTTATGGGTCTACACAATGAAGGCTGTCTTATGTGATTCAGATTAATTACAATTTAGGTCGGATTTTCGTAGTTTGGCTATTATTTCTATCTCTTATATAGTTTAGATTATCTAAACCACTTTAAAACTGAAAGTGAGCCCACTCGTAATGTCAATGATAATCCCTCATTACACAGGAAAACAGCTACAGTGGGTCCAAACTGAACCAGGAAATTGGTCTGTAAACTGTGATGTAATACTGTGATACTGTGTACAGTATGTTTACAACAGACAGTTTGGGTGATAATTTCACCGTCAGTCTCTGTTTTGTCTTCCAAATAAGTTTGGCGAGCCTGGGGGTTTGTCTGTTTGCTTAACAATGGCTGCATTCCAGTTCAGCCTTGGTATAGACCTTTTTCATGGAAGATATGTTGACATGTCACAGTAGGAAAAGCACAGGTGTAAATGATAAAATTAATGATGGCTGAATGAGTCCTGGGCTGTGGTCAAATAGTCTTTTTTGCTTAGGAAGGTTCCAAACTGAGTGAAATGACCCGGAAGTATCTAAGTGGCAGCCATGATCAGAGCTGGTCGAATTCTCTAAATGCTAAGGAAAGGTGTTCAATGCCTCCTTTCTTATCTCCTTTAGCATAGGGCACACTGAACCATCCCTTACGAAAGGAAAGGAGATAATGCTGTCCCACAATTCCTTGTGGCAGCAACATTTAAAGCGATGCACCATTCAGCCGTTCACCCACGTCATTACGTATTACATAGCCTATTGTAAGTGCAGTCGGATTCTCTTAGCACCGCGGTTGCCTTTTCCTAAGTCCTTATGAATTCTCCTTCACATCTTTCTTGACCTCATGACGTTTTCCATCAAGGTCAAGGAAAAGTGTTTAGGAAAAGTAATAATAATTTTTTTGACTATTCGACCGCAGCCCCGGTATTGTGCATGCTGACTGTCACTGTCACACTGTCGTGGCTTATTTGAACACTTGAACACAACAGAGCCAGCGTCAACGTCATTAGTAACAACTGTGCTTTTCCTGTTACAACCATGCAACATGTCTGCCATGAAAAAGGACAGTTATCTGACTGTTTGTGTTGATTTCTTTTTAGTGAGGCTCCTAGATCTCAGCAAATAACTTGGTGAGTACAGTGTTACAGTATTACTGATAGGAATCATGGCCAAAAGCATAAAATGAGACCCATGTTGTAATAAACCAAGATTATCTTTTAAGATGTTGCAGGTCTGAGGTTGGGTGGATCTTGAGGGCCATCATAGATAACTGGAAGGAGCTAGAGGTAGATGTAATCAAAAATTGCATAGTTCCCAAATAAACAAAAGTGTGTTTAGTGCTATGCTGTTTTCAGGGTGTAGTTCTGCCCCAGTCTAGCACTTTTGGAGGTTTCCTCTCTCCTGGGTTTACCACCTTTTTTCCCTCTGTTCTTTCATCATTTAATTTTATGCTTCTACTTTGTTAACACAGTATGAATCTGACAGTAAATGTAAGCAAAAGAAAAAAAATGAACACCTTGAGGGTGTATCTTTGCATATGTGTGTTTGTTGGAGAACATTTGAACAGCAACATATTTTGATGAAAAGCCTTGATTTATTTTGATCTTATTATACAATGACATTCAGAGTGATCAGTTACAGTGAAAATGAGGATGACTTACCTCTTTGGCCTTGTTGCGACTCCTCATGTTCTCAGCGATGTACTTGACGCTCTCGATGGCCTGTTTGATCTCAGGTGACATCACAGAAAAGGCCACCACTGTGCTGATGCTCTGTGGACTCAGCTGACGTGACATCTTCCCCGTGTCTGGTGTTTCTGGGGTCTCCTTCCCATGCTGACAGGGGCAAGGGCATTTCTTCCCAGTGCAGCCCTCCACGGACGAGAGCTTACTGTCCCCGAACTCCAGACAGTTGAGGGAGCCTCCTCCGACCTGCTGGGCATCACAACCAGAGTTTGGATTAAGTTTCACATTGTGCTTCAACTCAAAGTCGACATGTTTGGGTAATAATTTTATATAAAATATTGGGATCTCTTGGATACATCTGTGGGATCTTAGCAGTACAACTTTAACAAGGTGATATCAAGGAGAGACTTGTTCCTTTCCAGTTTTTTGGGGAGTAAAACTTTTAATAAGTGCTTCCTTGGAGCTCTAAGTGTTGACCATAAAGAACTTATTGGATCATACTGCATAGACATTGTGTTTGAGAACTTTGTTGAAATTCATTACCAGTTGAGAAATGTTTTTTAGTGGATTCACCTGGCAGTACATGCAGGAAGTGAGTAGCTAGATCCCAAGGGGTTACAGCATTGAAAAGTAGACGAAGATGGAAGACTGTTGTACGGTCCGACAAGCAAGCTATCAAATGGTTAGAAACACTCAGCTTGCTGGTGGAGGCGATCCAAGGTTGGAGTCCCAGAAGGGGAAATACATTTTATACAGAAATGTGTTTTGAGTATTACTGTAGGAAACAGTTCAGTTACTTCCCCTTTTCCATGCTGTAACTGCCGGAGATGTAGCAACATCAATGACGACTATGATGGTTCCCTATCCCACAGCTGAAACACACTTGATTCAATTTTAGATGGTGTATTGAGTTGTCTTTCAGAGCTGCGCCAAAGAATCTCTGGATTCTGGATGAATGGGCAGGAATCATCTTCTTCAGCTGAACAAATAAGTAGATGCAATTTTGTTTTAAAGACATTTAAGTCAAAATTACAGTATAGTGAACTAGTGAAAACCTGGTTGCCTCTTCTCCCTTATTGATTGAAGCACATCAGACTATATATGTAAGTAAACAGAGTTTTAAAGTTTAGCTATATCAATGAATCAATCCTATCCCCAGACAAGGATGTCAACATTCGACAATTCTGCAAAATCTCAGATTATGTTTTTCTACTTCCAATGCTGCTGATTTTTCTTGCTTTCTACAATATCTGTGCATGGCAACTATGGCATGGTTAAGGTTAGGGAAATATTGTGGTTATGCATACATGTTTAGGGTTAGGCATCTAAATCACTTGGTTAAGGTTAGGGAATGTTTGTGGTAACAGTTAAAAAAAACAGAGCATTAATTTCAGATTTGTGATGCAATGTGAACTCCAGTCTTTGCATGAAAGTCGGACTCACCACCGCGACCTTCACACCAATACTTCACATCTCCCTACATAAAGGGCACACTACATCCTGCAGTAGTGGACGTAGGCACTGGACATAAATCGTGAGATGCAGAATTGATGGATGTAATTCCCAGGACTACAATGAATATTTTCAGTTTTGACCTTGGTTATTGGTGACCTTTCAATACGCAACTAATAACATAACAGCTGTCTTCGAAGTAACCTGAACTTATGATGAGAAAGAAAACAAAAGTGTCATGCACCTTGATCACAGGTCCTGATAATTGCTAGTGCATTCTTTTGTGTTAAACTGGAATATATAATTTACAAACAGTTTTTTGTAAGGTCATCAGATTTCCTTCTGCTTTCCTGCAAACTGGTGCATGTTGGTGACATAAACCTACATTACACTTTGCCTGCAATGTGCTCTGTGCCCCACGTTCAGGTGAGCTGTGCAGAGAGCCTCAGGGACACTGTAGGATTGTGAGGGCTTTACCCTTTCACAGACTTTCTTTAAGAATATTCAATAATATACAGTAGTAACAGTAACTAGTGTAACCTTGTTTGTTTTGTTTTTTTGCTACTCCTCATCTCGCGTTGACCTTCACCAGGTGGTGTAGCCTAGAGTGGCCACTTCAAGATGACGTAACCCCCCAAAATTTCTGTAGTTTAAATAACAGGTCCAGACATGACACTTGGGTTAGAGCCTTGCTCAAGTGGACTTGGTGTTTTGGGATGGGGACGTCTTACCTGCATCAAGCTATTCTTCCTTTTCTTCCCTCCTTTCCCTCCTCCGCCTCCTCCTCCCCCTCCAGCTCCTCCTGCCTCCCCACTGCTGTCCAACCCCCCAGCCTTGCTGTCTTCATCAATTGGTCTCCGCATCAGCATAATCCTCGGCAGCACTTTGAGAAACACAGAGCGCACCCAACCCGGCATAGTGTGGGTCATTGGCGTGCGGTAGTGTACATTCAGCACGAACACAGTGATGACGATGCTGAGTGTGACGAAGATCATTGTGAAGAGCAGGTACTCTCCAATGAGCGGGATGACCAGTGACGTGGAGGGGATGGTCTCGGTGATAACGAGCAGGAACACAGTGAGGGAGAGCAGGACGGAGATACAGAGCGTGACCTTCTCTCCACAGTCGGACGGGAGATAGAAAACCAGCACCGTGAGGAAAGAGATGAGGAGGCAGGGGATGATGAGGTTGATGGTGTAGAAGAGTGGCAGGCGCCGGATGTAGAAGGAGTAGGTGATGTCTGGGTAGATCTCCTCACAGCAGTTGTATTTGATATCATGCTTGTAGCCTGGAGCGTCAATGATTTCCCATTCGCCGCTCTCCCAGAAGTCTTTCAGGTTCACCTAGGAGATGGATAACAATCTTAAAATCAAATCATGTAATATTTTAACACTACAACATTCAGGGTCAACTTACCATTCTTAAAAGGGCCCTGTCAGTCAATATCAGTTTTTACAGTTTTTTCTCTGATAAATATGAATTTGTAGGAAGGTGCAAATCAATGTAAAACCGATTTTCACCTGGATTTTATGTCCACATCCATCCATAACTTGTTGCTGCAAGGTGACGCTTATCACTGTAGTTTACAGTAAATAAACCCGTCTTGCGAGGTTTACAGCTCTTTACAGCGCAGAACATTTTACAGTAATAGGAAGTGAAGACAAAAAAGAGGAGAAAGTGCAAGTGCAGCCACTGATTATCCACCAGAGTCACTTTAAGTAAGCCAAAAAATAAATGTGTTAAACTTCAGATTGGTTGTGTTCCAAATGTTACTTTTATAGTTCAATTTCTATCTGGACTTTTTTGCTGGATATATTGTATATTCAAAACATAAATGGATAAAAGATGTTAAAAAGGGTACTCCTTTCTCCTCCACCTTTCATAAAGGCACTTGCGAGAGACAAATTAGAAAAAGAATAATTAAAATGGGTCAAGCTTAAAAAGCGCTAGATCCTACAATTCCCATAATGCAACTCAGTAACATCTTTCATTAGCCCCTCCCTGTGTCCTAAATACCCACTTCTTACAAACTTCGTGCCCCAGTTTATTATGCTGATTTTTTTCTTGTGTCAAGCCTTACTCAAGGTAACCCTAATGACATCATGACATCATCAGGGTTATATTCTCAGACTTTAGAGAGCTACAGAATATATTATATAACTGTTTTCACAGACTAAATACTGCTCTCCATTACAAGTAAACTGACCTTTGTGTGTAAAATCGGTGGAGTGCCTAATGAAAAAACAAAAATAATGATCCCTATCCCAGATGAGTGTAAGCAGTGCTTTTCTTGTTGGTAGGACAGAAAGAAAAATAATTCATAATAATTAATTACTTAATTGATAATAGTTACACTAGACTTGGACACAGTCACAAATACTGACCTTGGACCCAATAAGTACCAGGTCAATCTTGGCTTTGTCGTAAGTCCAGGAGCCAAACTTCATGGAGCAGTTCTGATAATCAAAGGGGAAGTATGTGATGTCCATGGGGCAGGAGGATTTGAAAATGGCTGGAGGAACCCAGGTGATGGTACCATCAAACTTCAGCAGAGCCTTGGTCTTATCCTCCACCAGGAAATCACCTACAGCGCTGTATATGACGTGTGTGTGTGTGTGTGTGTGTGTGTGTATAATCAAGCGGAAGTATTCCCATGGCAGAGACGGTATGAGGAGATATGATACAAGCATATGTGGGTTTTGAATAGGACACAAAGGTTAGAGGAAGGCAGAGACGTCAAATAATGAGAGGAAAGGCGAGGAGGAAAATGAAGACGAGAAACACAGGAGAGGGGAGAAGATAAAAAGGTGAGGTTATGGAGGTAAGAAAGAAAGTGTTAGGATTAAAATACAGAGGACAATGAAGCTGCATTATGTATTATTGTGAAATATAAAATTGCCTGTGATTAACATTATGAGACACTATTTATAAGTAGACAGAAGAAATGAGACCACAATTATGTGAATTGAAATTGAGAGACTAGAGCACAGCACAAACTGACCCTGAACAATAGACAATCACGTTAACATATTTCAGTTTAATTACAGTGTAGTCTGTTGCACAGTGTAGCAGCTAGAGGTATAAAAGACATTTGTGCTCCAAGGAATTTGGACATTAATGTATTATTTTGATGATGTTAATAACAGGCAGGTAGCATAAGCTCCTAACAGACAACGGTCATATGAGGTCACTTGTCAGGAAAACGTGAACAAAGGTTGTTTTAAGTTTTTGAACAAACAACCAATGCTATTGTTTTTCTGGTGAGGACAATCTCTAAATAATTTTGCAATAGTAGTGAACAAGCTAATGCTAATGATGGTGACAGTCTCACTTGTTGTAGAGCACAATGTCGGGTCTCCAGATCTTGTTTGATGGAACTCTAATGAACTCAATCCCGTCAAACTCTGCCGGCATCCATCGCAGCTTGTAGTCATTCCAAATCTGAGAGAGAGGAAGAGAAAAACATTGTGAGTGTACCGGGGAGTCAACCATCTGTTTTGTATTTTTCATTCTACACAGCAGACAATATTAGTCACTGGAGACATTCTCCTTTGTGGGAATATTTTGTAATACATATTTATACTGCAGGCAGAACTTCCTTTGATGTTTTACAGTAGAGCAAAAAATCGAATGTTTTTAGACAGAAATATGAGTTTCACGGAGCATCTGCTTTCATTGCTTTTTCATTGAAAATCAAGCAAACATGTCTTTTTTTGATGCGATTCCTCCTGGTAATAGAGCCACAAAACTCCAGTAAACAAATCATACAGTGAGACATCTACAATATACAATAGTCATATCTGTATAAAGAGCAGTTCAGAGAGAAGGGGCGTATATGAGTAAATAGCTCACTGACAGAAATAAAGGATGAGTGCCTTCACTTGCTATTCTGCAACATACCTGCGGCTAACATTTCATGAGCCGTAGATCCATTAGTCTTGCCTATTTGCATGTCATTCAAGATTAATTCATTCATTAGCAAGGCGGATTAATACCCAGTTATGACCTGGGAGCTGTTTAATTAACCACTTCATGCTACACTGGCTTTTTCATTTATCTATCCAGGGAGTTTACAATATGATTGGCTGGAGATGTGATTCTTGATAGGTCTAGGTTTATGGCTTATTGTTTACAAAATATAGATGATTCTACATTTACTTTATATAACCATGATGTTCCAACAATGAGAAAAGCATACAGTGAGTCACCAAAACGCTGCTGGTATATTTGATGTGTATTTTTGTTATAATAATAATAATAATAATAATAATCAACAGAGTGCTGAAGAGCTAACTAGGCAGTCTCCATCAACCATCAACTATTTTCACAAATGAATGAACATCTTAAACAGGTCTTTGTTACAGACCCAGTTAGGGACTATATAAAAAGTTATGGGGAAGAGGGGCAAAAAAGGCTTATGTAATTATTATTATTATTATTATTTGGCTAAGGGGAGGGTAGTCTGAGTTTTTGGGAGGGCCTTTTATTTTTTCCCATCATAATCAAACAGTAGCTGAATAGGATGCAGATTTTGTTATATTGTCCATAAATTTGGGAATTGCTCATTTCACTCCTTCTAATCCATGCAATGTACCATCATCGTTGTTCCATTACGCAGATATTAAATTAGGGTACACCATCTTAAATCCTTTATGTTTTGCCTCCCTCGGTTATAAATAGAGAAACAAGTTCCAATACTTGTATATTATTTTGAGATACTCGGAGAGAGGGTCTGCCTCCATAGCTTTTGTCTGACTCTGCCAAGCAACAGAGCAACCAATCATAACTGTTGATCCCACCCCCAGAGGTTGAGTGACAAGCAAGTGTCAACCTGAAATACATATGCCATGAAATAAATATAAGAGGCCTTCTCAGGAGAGAGAAAAAAAACGCAATGAAATAAATAAGAGTTTTAAAATAATAAACAATCATTTATATCATGGATATGGATTTATTTGGATATATATTTCATTGCTTATTTATTCATGTAATTGCCTACTTATTAATTTAATTTAGGTACAGATATTCATATTTTTCATTTGATATTTATCTACTTTCCTATTAATATATTTCACTAATTATTTATTTGCTTATTGTCAATAACGACTTGTCTATTTTATTAATAAAATGATGGCCCATCTAGGCTATGATAGGGCTTTCTTAAAAAATAAAACATGAGGTTGAGCTCTCCACCCCAACCCAATCATTTTCATACAGTCCTTTAGTGTACATCATCAGCACTGACTGGTTTATGAGGGATAAAAGAAGAAGTAAAATTACAAAAAAACAAGTCACAATGATGGAAGTAGCAGACATGGGGAAAAACAGATGATGCAGGATAAAGAGCAGAAACAGGAAAAGATAGAAAAAACATATTTTTTTATAGTTAAAAGGAGGCAGAGAAATGATTCTTAAATTCTGCCAAATGAGAACACTTCAGCCGATACATGTACAGCTTGGCAAAGATCACTTCTTTGATTTGTCCACATCATATACAAAGGCTGCCTGTAGTTGTACAACATTTAGTACTGTTTAAAATTAAGCTCTCTTATCTCTTACATAAAAGTAGTCATTGGAGCTTGGTTTTAAGGAGTATAAAGTGAACACATTTAGAAACACTGTAAACTGTACAGAAGGAATCCCCTGCAGTGTTACAGCAGAACAGATGCAATAGATTCATCAAGGGGGGCTTTCTAAAATGGCTACCACTGTAAACCCCACTGGCTGCGATTCAAAGCCTTTATCAGTGACTGTGGGGTTGACACAGCCTCTCATTAGTTATGCCTTGTTATAAATAAACAGCTCAGCCATTACAAACACCAAATAAGATCAGCCTATACAGGCCTTTCAATGCATTTTAATTGGAGAGCTCAGAGATCACAGTATCATCTTATCCACCAGGGAATCGCATCAGCATCCAACAGCTGTTTGGCCATGTAGCGCAATTAGTCATTGGTTTAAAAAGGCAAAGTCTATAATGTTTATTATAAGTTGTAAAGAGAAATACAGATTTAGTACAGGGGAAAGGAAGGGAAAAAAACTAAAAGGTATCAGAAAAGTAGCAGTTTGGAGGACAGAGACAAAATGTGTTATTTGGGAGAATAGCTGGCAGTGTGAGGTCAGGAGTTTAGGGTCCGTGACTATAGATCTGCTGAGAGGCAGATGCTAACATTGATCACGAGCTGATTGCATTCAAGTGTCTATCTGAGATATCCTTGTTTTCTTGTTCACCTGTCCCCTCTCCGTTATTCTTACTGTGTTTAACATTTCAGTGATGTATGACATTCACACACACACACACACACACACACACACACACACGAACACACACAGGGAGAGACAGAAAAAGAGTGAGGCATCGTATATTGATGTCTCCTTAGTATGTATAGATATGTGCTACCATACATGAACCCTCCTCAGTCTTCACTCCCCTCTGTCTCTGTAGGTTAGGTCATTGATACATGTTGTGTGTGTGTACTTACATGTCTGAGCCATAAATTTGTTTCCATGATCTGATTCACCTCATCCTGCAGAGACAAGGAGAAGGAAGAGAGCTTGTTAGCCAGCAGAAGATGTGTGTGTGTGTGTGTGTGTGTGTGTGTGTGTGTGTGTGTGTGTGTGCGTGTGTGTGTGCATGTGAGAGACAGAGTGTTTTTGGTACAGCAGCTGAAATAACTACAAGCAAAGTACATGTCATATTGAGTTTTAAAAGAAAATAGAAAAATATAGCGAAGAAAAAATAAATCCACAACATGTTGAAAAGAAATGGAATTCGCTGTCTAATCTTTGTCCTGTAGAGCTGGAGTTGATTGACTGAAAAGGTCGACTGTGAGTAAGTTAATAATAAATGGAGAGGTTACAGTCACTTCCTCTCTACCTCTCTCCGTGACCCTTGTTCAGTTTCATGTGCAGTCCTGTGATTCTCAGAATTCCACATACATCACAAATGCATCACTCACGTACGCTGTGTACAAGCAGACACGTGAAAATATGTGCGCAGACACACACATTGGGACACATTCATTCAGTGCACCCAGGCCCACGCATGCACATCCACACACTCACCTTTAGTTTGATCTCACCTTGCCGAGCAAGCAGATATAGCTACATATCAGTCCAGTCTGAAAAAGGCTCCTGCAGGCAATTTTCTCTTAATCTGAGGATTTCCATTCTGAGCTGAAAACCTCTTTTCACTGGATGATGTGGAGCATACCCCCCACCATCCCCCACCCGCATTAAACTTAACATTGCCAAAGCAAAACAGCAGTGTATAACAACACTGTGTGACATTTCCAGAATCCGTGAAATTGAGCAGACTAAATAAAGACTACATTCACTTTCGGCTTTCACTTCTCTCGTTCCGCAGCTTATCTTTTGCCTTTTTCTGTATCAAAGGTAGGAAATATGATCAAGATGCTTGTAGGAAGACGTCTCAGTTCACACAGACTCTCACATACCGTTGAGAGGATGCTTTAAGCAAAACAACATTTTGGTTACATTCACCTTTGTTCATACACGCTTATAAAACAAGACATACAGAACTGTATGAAATGAATGTGCAAAGGTGCTTAAAACACCTTTGACATCATGTTGAACTGAGTCTTTACAAGCTTTGTGCGCATGTTATGATTTGAATATTCACTCCTGTGTGTGTGTGTGTGTGTGTGTGTGTGTGTATGGGTGCAAAGCTTACAACTTTGACGAGCTGCGAGATGGAGACCTCGAACTCCACAGTGACGGGGTCAGAGACATTCTCCACTGGTCTGATAAACTGGTTATATCTTCGGAACAGTTTCCTGAACAGCCGGTCCTCTGCCTTGGATGAAAAGCAGTCTGAGTAGACAGAAAGGGCGCAGAGACAAAGACGAGAAGAGCAGAAAGAGTGATCAGCGACTGGATGAGTGAATGTGAATAAAAAGAGAGAAAGAGATTGAAAGAAGAAGAAGTGTTGGAAAAAAACATGCAAAAAAATGCAACAAATTCAGTAGAAATCAAACTGCTTCTAAGAGGCGTAGATTTCTGAAAGGCTAATACTGGCAGTGCTAATCAATCACAGAATCACAGCTAATCCACAGGCCTCCAAGTCAATTCTAATCAACTCAGGCCATGCTACACATAACTTTACCAGGGAACTGAGAGAAAAATAGACATCAGCCTCTTTCAATTTTGATGCGGCGTCACATCTATCTAGTCTTTTGAGTTTGTGGATTAATGTTTTATGATATTTGATGAATCGTCTATAAAGAAGTCTCTTTAGATTATAACTCCTCTGCTTAGATCATCAGAGTTAAAAGTCTACTTTGAACAAGTCTGTGACATGAGATGACCTTTCAGGGTGTTTCTTTGTGTGATTGGGCGGGTTTAATTGGGGAGCCAAGTCCACTCTAAATGTTAAGGGTATATCATATAAAGTCTGTTTTCTTATTTTCTTTAGGATCATTCTCACGGGGGAATACGAGAAAGGGAGGAAAAAGCTCATGGCTTCATTCAGGACACGGATGCCCCACACCGACCTTTCATCTTCTTGAGTGACACAACAGCTTTCGGTCTCGCTGCCTCAATTTATTTCAATTTAGTTCCGTTAACCATGAGACCCTTTTCATTTGCTCCCATTTCCAAACCCATCACCTGCCCTCTATAGACCTGGGAGCTACTGTCTTTATAGACCTACTTAGGATCTCCCATTGGCTTACTATTCACCAGCATCACTCCCTCAGCTTTTACAACTGCAGATGTTAAACCCCTATTTAATAAACCAAACCTTAACCTCATCTATCCAATCCAATACCAGCCTTTCTGACAATTTTCAATATAAGTGAAACCACGCTTCCACTTGATCTCATTCAGCTTTTCAAAACTGTTCACCGCTATGTTATCATATCACCAGCAGAGCCATATTGGTATCCAGCATGCATTGTTTGATATGAATGTGTACTTGACAATGAAAGTATGTCTATTTTTTCCTCGGTTAGGTCTGTTATGCCTCAAGGTAAATGGCTAAATGCTTTGAAGAGAGCTTCAGTCCAACATGGAAGAAGTGGATTTAGCCTTATTTCAGCTAAATCCTCTGCTTCAGTTGTATCCAAACAGTCATTGTCATTACTGGAAACCTTTGTAACTGACCTGAATTCATGACCACCACTGCATTTCATCATGTAGGAGCAAACAAACTTTTGGTTAAATAACTTTAAAAGCCCCAAGAGTAGCACTGTCTGCTTATTTATCTAACATCATGGCCAGGTGGTATATTACCATTATCCACGATATCCTAGAATAGAATCTCATTTAAGCTCAAATAAAAATGTACTATCTAAATGGAGATAAATCACAGTGACAAGCATGTCCTCTTCTCTTTTCCTGACTAATGGTAAATATAGATAGATAGGTAGGTGTTGGCAGCTGTGGGGGTTCATCTTGTATGAGTGCACGATTCATTATAATTTACCTAAATATAGGTATGTCTTTGACTAGACTGCTGCTTAAGCGCTGTATACATAACCAAAATATGAAGGGCTTTATTTACTAATTATCCAGGAAGGAACCTGGAAGGCCTGAGGCACAATATCAGCATGTCTACCTAGTGGAGAATGCACGGCAAGCTATTTTAATATAGTGCAGAGGAGTTGTAGACTGTAGCCTGAAGACAGGAGATGAAGTTTTTTTTTTAGGTGAGGAATCGAGTTATGGCAGGAGCCGCTGGTTCTGTTAATGTTTTTCCCCATCCTGTATATACTACCATATTTGATACTATTAATAGTCGGCATTTTTCACCTATAGCCATTCAGTGTATTTTTATTCAGTAATTACTTCTTTATATAGTATTTTTCATTTTTAGTGGTGGAGTCTGCCATTTCCATCAGGGTTCAAATTACCTTCCTATGTATGAGGCATGCACAGGAAACGGTGTCAGAGATGTATTAAGTTACTGCTACTGCAAACCAAACATTTCCTGCTGCTGCTGCTTTACATTAAAAGCAACTGGCTAAACACGGGGTTGCTTTTATTGTGAAGCAGTCACAGGAAACACAATGTATTTGTCGCCCCAGTTAGAGATGACTGCAATCGTTAATAACAAATGTATCTATAAAACAAGAGAATGATAATTTTGTTCATTTAAATATTATATGAAACAGTAATGAAACAAGAAGGAACAGCCACAGTGCGCTGTTAGATAAAGAGCTGCTACCAACTTACTGTGCTTTGCTGTTGTGTGGAAAACTACTTGTTCTGTGCACAGCATGAAATAAGATTGCGGTTGCTCATGGCATGATGGAAAAAGGCCAATAATTGACTGACTTCTTCATTAAAACAATGCAAGTCTGTTTGGCTGCACTGTAAACAGATACACCAGTCACTCTTTTGTTGTATTTTTGACAGTCGCTAAAGGAGTGTTTGCTAACCCCAGAAATCTGGGACCTGTAGTGTTAAACCACACTTGCTGTTAACACAGTAACCATGCGTGTTGCCAAATTAATCAGGACTGAAATCTTTGGGATTATATCTTTAAACCTATGATATTAAATAACAGTGAAACAGTGAAAGTGGACCCTTCACCAAGATAAGCCAGTTTTTGTTGGTTGTGTAAGCTGTGAAAGTTTTCAAAGTGAACCAAAGCGACGAGTTGAAAGTTCCCCACACAGTTTGCTGCCTTGAGGCCAACTGAGTCATGACGGTTATCACTCCTGCAGCTTGTGAAGATAATGAGAAGATGATCACCCACTCTTCCTCCTTCAAGACCCCCACTGCTCTTAGAGCTCCCCATCACCCTCTATAAATATCTAGAGCGATGCCACATTCTTCTCTGGTGGGCAGCTCTCAAGGTTGATGGATGGAGGAGAGTGCTGGATTGGAGAGGGAATGTGCAAAAGGGACAAAGAAAGCAAGAAAGAAAAAAACTAACAAACAAAACCACATAGAAATAGAGGAAGCAGTAAGACTTCTTTGGCTGACCATTCAGAAGAACTTTGCAGAACTTGCATCACCTCAAAGACACCAGCAGATTTTGGTTCTGTTGTTTTCCCCTAAACTCTTTTTAAATACTATCCTCATTTGACTAAAACCAGCCAAAGTGAGTTTGGGATAGATGAGAGGAAAATCTCTTAATTAAAATGGACTTCTTTGGAGAAGGCCTTGAAATCCTAATGATGAAACAATGCTGACCCTATTACATCAAGATCCCTTCCTCAAAGGCAAGAGATAACCCTCTTCATGCAGACAACAATGAGGAGAGGAGAGGAGAGAAGAGGAGAGGAGAGGAGAAGAGAGGAGAGGAGAGGAGAGGAGAGGAGAGGAGAGGAGAGAAGAGGGGAGGAGAGGAGAGGAGAGGAGAGGAGAGGAGAGGAAGCAGAGACAGACTGAAAGCAAAGCCTTCTTAAGATGTCACTCAGCAGATTATGTGAATCCAGACTTCATAGTCTTCTGACTGGTAGCTGCCTAGCATCTGCTAATGCTATGCTAAATAGAGTTTAAAGAGAGCATGGTACCAAACAGTTTGCATCTGATCCACGTTTGGTAAAAAAAGGAAATATTAATATATCTACTGTATATGTAGACAAGCAGAAATAATAGAATAGAATAAAATACAATAGAATACAACAGAGGAAGGAAGGATGGAAGAAAGGAAAGATAAAAGAAAAGAAGTGGACAAATTAGATGGACTGAAATGGACTGTCATGGTGCTTCATCTACTTGTTAGTATAATTACAAAGGCAGAGCTGCTCTCTGCTACACTGACTACTGACTAAACCAGCTCTTTGATCAAAACAGGATCCTACACTCATGTGCTCACACACACACACACACACACACACACACACACACACACACGTGTGCACCTACACACATTAAACATGGTCAAATGCATTTCACATTGAGAATCATAAAAGAACCAATTATGACAGAAAATGAGCCACAGGTTCTACCCACTTTCATCTGGATTAATCACATTTCTGCCCCACCCCCCACCCCCCTCTCTCCATGTTTCCAATTATTAGTCTACCAGTGTCACTCGTCTGTTTTCACTGGCTGCTTTCATCATGCTAGGATTAACATATCACATGGCAAAAAGGGGTGAAACATTATTTCCCTAGGCGAGAGTTTAAGGAAGTAAAAAGTTTCAAAATTAGAATAGAAGAATGTGTGTTTCATGATGCACAAATAAAACCAAGGTGTACAAAAGTGTATGATGATGTGTAAATGAATGGTGATCACAAATGCATCTTGCTATCCATTGCCACCAACTAAATAAAGGTCAAACTATTTTACAATTGACAGTTTTCTAAACCCCTCCCCCACAGAGTGTTTGTCCAATCATAGTTCTAAGAGAGATACTCTGCATTTAAGGAGTTTGGAGAATGGTATCTTTTTTTTTTGACTTTCCAAAACTAAAAACACAAGAGCAAAAGTGTAGGTAAGAGTAGCTACATTAGTTTGTTGGGTTACAAGAAATGTAAAAGAAAAAAAAATCTTTACTAGCTGTGAAGCCCTGTTCACAACTAGTGTGTCCACTGTGCTGTGTTTCTCCACTGTGTGGAAGTCGGTCCTGGATGCTATTAGAATAAAGCTTTCAACCAAATCACAGAGTTAATATTAATAGACTAGCTAGTAAGAGCTAATAAAATGCACCAGCCACGGTTGTCCTTCCTGCCAGTAAAATTGACGGTCGCCGGGTTTATTACAACATGGGTCTTATTTCATGGTTTTCCTATTCCTATCAGCTGTGTCACATCTCAACATCAATAAAAAAGAAGACAGTTGGTGCAAGAAACACAAGCAGTCAGATAAGTGGCCTTTTCAAAAGCAGTCATTTTGACTTGCCATAGTAGGAAAGGCACAGGTGTTACTAATGACATTAATGATGGCTTTGTTCTATTCAAGTGTCTCAGTAAGCCATGACAGCGCTACAGTGAGCCAGCATACCAGGACCCTGAAACTGAGGCAGCTAAATGGAATTCAGCCATCATTATTTTATTATTTAAACCTGTGATTTTCCTGGAATGTCAAAATGTCTTCTGTGAAAAAGGACTGTTATTTTTGCGAAATGTAATTTAAAATGTTCCCAGTTTACAAGGTTGTTACTGTAAACAGAATTTTGGTCAAGTGCCGGGTCAGATGTGACAACCATATTTCATATTACCTGCAAGCTATCATCAGTTGATTCAGTTAGCTAAGCAACAGTTACGCCTGGATGGTGTCAATAGGTGCAAACATTTAACAACTAACCTCGACGTAAGAAGTTGTTTATGTGGTGCAACCTGGTTTAATGTAGTAATGCGTAAACACACTTACGTCATAAATAGGCTAAATTTGAGGAAGAGCAGCTGGTGCAACTGGCTCCTGATCAGCATCTGACATTACAGTAAGTCGTGTTTTATATGGAATAGAAGTTTAGTCTCATATGGCTTTAATTTGAGCAACATTTCTGTACTATTTCTGTCATGTCAAGTATGTCAAGTATGTAGAAGCTGTGTACTTTCAGCATTTTTGACCATTGCCTAGACACAGACATGTGTATTGACTGCTTTCTTTTGGCATTACTGTATAGCTTTGTAGTTTTTTATTATTGGTTGAGATCATCTTTTCAATCATACTCCTTTTTTTAAAAGAAATTAGAAAAAAATGAAGCCTATGATAGAGGAAAGAAAAGCAGTTCGTGATTACAGTAAAGTCAGCAGCATGTACAGTTAATGCACTTTAAATGTACAGTATCAATTATTCAACTCAATGTGCAGAATCCATCAAAACCCACTTAGAAAGCAAGTTAGTTCAAATACAGATCCTGTGAGATACCCAAGACATGAGGGTTGAAGGTCAAAAAATAGTCCGGAGATGACTGTCATTCAGGACGATGATGGAGAGCGAGTGTGAGGAGAGGGAAGAGAGGGGAAAGGGGGAGAGGCAGGAGGAGAAGAGTGAAGGACAGATAATGAGTGATGGAGAAGAAGAGGCCATTTTATGGGCTGTTTGAGAGGATACTGTTAGAGAGCCATTTAGCCTTCATTCTCCCCTGAGCATGCAAATGCTTTTAAAGGAAAGAGAGACAGAGAAAGAGAGGAAGAGAGAGAGAGAGACGGGGGTGAAAGAGAAAGTGTGTTTTTACTTTTATGTCTTCATCACATACGATGCTCGTATTGTAAACACTAAATAAAGGAGTAATTGCTTTGCGCGGAGCCGAAATGCCCCGCTCATACGGTTTGTTTTCCTTTTGTAACTGTAAAGCTGAGTTGAAATGAGCTGAAGTCAACTGACAGAGATTAAACGGGAGGAGAAGAGTAGTAGAGAGGGAGAGAGACAGCAGAAAAGACAGAGATTAAACCGGAGTAGGATGAAATAGAAAGCTGATGACAACAACTGGGCCTGAGAGATTTGTGAGTGAGAAAGTGTGGTGGAAGCACAAGAAAGTGGGAGACAGGTGCAAAGAGCCAGAGAAGATAGGATAGTGGAGCAAGGATAGGACTGTGTGTGTGTGTGTGTGTGTGTGTGTGTGTGTAACTATACTGTGTCAAATCCCGCAAACAACTTTCTTTCATTTTTCTTTTCTTCCATTCTTTCTTTCTGTCTTTTCTCAGCAGATGTACACACTAATATAGGTCCAGTACAGTGCTATTAAAAGCCTTATGACATTCACAGACTGCACATGTATCTGTGCACTCACACATTTCCATGTAAAAAGAAAAAGATTTTTTTTCCACCTTCAAAATGAGCAGATCAAATAGAAATGGCTCGTCTTTCCCTCAAGGCGCATTCCCCAAAAAGTGGGTTACATGAATTTGAATATGTTTCATGTAAGAGAGTCATTCAACCTTTGTAGTTCAATATCTCAACCGTGCTTTTCTCGTTTCAAAATGTACATTTTGTGGTGATTAGGTGTAAATGAGACCCTGAAGTGGCCAGATTCTTCTCTCTGGGGTTCAGGAAATGTCATATTAACCTTGGAGAAGCTAGAGAGAGAAGAATTTGGTGTCTTCTTTGGGATAGTACACGTGTCATCTTACACTAAATATGCTATCAGGAAAAGTGTTAAAAAGTGAAACCTGTGTTGGCTTATGTATTTCTTTGCTGATGACTAATATGGAACGTGTTTTTGTGGAAATGAAGAAAATGCTCGCACACTTTATATTTTCTGGTAAAACTGTGACATCTAATGAACAAGTTTCATAAAAACAGGCGGGTGATTATAGCGTGAGGCGAGGTGTCAATACCTTTATCTGTGACTCTGTTTGTGTTTAGCCCCCCTCTGCTCTGTGTTCTGCTCTATAAATGTTACTGTGATATAAGCCTTGTTACCACACACACACACACACGTGCGCGCACGCACACACATTCATCACCACAGTTCACTGACCGGATCATCAGTCATGCATTCAAATACATTAAGAGAGCAGCCTCTATTTGAATATGAGGGGCAGCGTCATGAATATACCTACAGGCTGAGGTAACACATCAGCAGTCGCACATTTGGAACCACCGGGAGCAAAAGATATACTGTATATATGTGTACATGCTGTTTACTCTTGTGTGTGTGTTCATGTATTTTGAAGGCACAGAAAGGGACCTCTATGTGCATATTAGTTGGCATGTGTATGAGGCTAAAATTGCAGCTAAAGGTACGGTCACATCGGCCTTCTGTTTGCCAGATTTTCACCAGACTCAGCCCTGAAACAGGATGTGATGTCACAGTTTTGATGTGGGTAATAGATGAATGTTGATCAGAGCGATCACAAATTGCAAACAGTCTGTAAGACTACAGTTTGTAGTCTGGTGGTGTAATGTTGCAACATGGTGACTAAAGAATAATGACTTTTCAGTCTCCAAACACAGTGCATCACTGTTTTTATTGGCCGACCGTGCACATCCACACGGTCAAAGTTGAACGAAAGTCATTTCTGATTTCTGATTTCAGAGACTGCAACAAAACAGGAAATGCATGCTTGAATTGGGCTGTTGTTCAGGCTTCTATAGTGAATGGTGGAAGTATGACAGTACCTTAAATTATAGGCCTTTTTCACAGAAGACATTTTGCCATGTCAAAGTAGGAAAAGTTTAAATAACAACATTAATTATGGCTAAATTCCATTTAGCTGCTTCAGTTTGAGGGTCCTGGTATTGTACATGCTGTCACACTGTCATGACTTACTGGGACACTCGAACAGAACGGAGCCCTTGTTAATGTTATTAATAACACCTGTGCTTTTCCTATTATGACAAGTCAAAATGTCTGCTGTGAAAAAGGCCTACTTGCTAATTTGTGTGTAGAGTTGAGAATAGCATTTCAATCCATAAATGTGTACTTGGAAGTGTCCTTAATTCCACCCTGTCTCCTACAAAATACATTTATATACTACTAACTTGCTTTAAGAAAAATAATTGCTGCCATGCTTACATTTATTGGCAATGTTTCTTCTACTCAGATTTGTAGATGCACTTAGATTTGAGATTATGTACATCTGTAATTGTATATTTATAATTGTAAGTGCACTCAAAAAAACCTCAAAAGTCCTCAGCATCAGAGTACATTTTGGAAGAAGCCACAGCTTAGCAAACTCGCCTGCTAGCTGGCTAACGTTAGCTACCGTAGCTGGAGCCCCAGTACATACCAGTAACTTCAGGAGTACTTAAGATGGTTCAACTTACTTCCCAGAAGTCCCTTTGTCTTTAGCAGCGTGTACACATTTACATGTACAGATTGATAATTCAGTTTTGTGACTTTCCACAAACATTTACAAATGATTTAGGTCCAAACTTCGCTTCTGAAAATACACAGAGAGAGAAATACAGAGAACAAACACACACACGTAAACACACACAGACACCTCCCAGCCAAAAGGGTCATGCATGGAATAAAATATGTGTGTAGAGCCCGATAAACCATAAAAGAGCCTATCTGCCACCTTGCATAAATCAGATAGCTGCTATTTATGCCCTTGGAGCAAATGTTTACGTTACAGCTTTGAAATGCCGCCGCATATGCCTAATTACCGTCTCTGCGTCTATTCCACAGATTGGCTCTGGGTCACATCCAGGCACGCTGCCGCAGCTGCGGTCAGTGATTAAGTCACTGGGTGCATTTCAATAATACCAAATCCCTCCTTCCTTCTTCCCTTCCTTCCTTCCTCCCCCCCCTCCCTTGCCTTTCCTCCTTCTTTCCATCAATCTTTCCTTTCTCCCTCATTGTCTTTCTTCCATCCCTCCATCCATCCATCCTTTCTTCCTCCCTTCCTTCCTTCCTTCCTTATCCACTCCATTTCACACAATGTCTACAGACAAAGCTGCTCTCTTTCTTGTTTTAAAATGTACATATAGTCCCTGGCCCAAATCTCAGCCATCAATACATCCATAATTTAACCTTAACTTAATCCCATTGCTAAATTTAACCCAGCATTTATTATTTAACCCTTTTGAAAAGGTGAGGATCCATCAAAATAACATTTAAATGACCCCACTTCACAAAATACCCTCCCTCTAAAAAATACACACTTTCATCTTTTCACAAAGAAGTGCAGGAACAGACACACTAATGACAAGTCAATACAACTTTTTATTCATACCATAATTGGGGTAAAACGAAACAAGGTTATCAGGCTTATCCGAAGACGCACATTGCGATGAGAAATGTTTTTTTTATCAAATGCCTGCAGACGGTCAGTCTCCCCTGACTGAAAACCCTCTGTCTGAATAAAACATTGTTGGCGCCAGCCCTGTATAACCCTACACACTCTCTCACCAGCCGTAAACAGGGAAGCAGATCCTGTAAACAAATTCTAATCTGTTATGGTTTCCTAAAAGCACGACTCATGCCTCAAAACAACATTTGCATTCATCAAATTTCATTTGCCTTTTCCCGGATTCTTCTGCATTTCATTTTGTTGGCCTAGTTAACACGAAATCAGGTTTAGGACACGATCTTGTCGAGAGAGAAAACATTTGAAATTACTTTGAAGTGATAAGACTGAAATGGACAGTTTAGCATTATATCATCAGACGATTTAGTGATGATTTTGTCATTTTCAAAATGATAATAAAACTGAAAAAAGTTATGAGACTGTCAATGACCATAGCTCTAAAGGCTGAGGAACTTCTTTGCTTTTACGCACTGGACAGAAACTACACCTCTCTGCTGACTCCTCACAGCATAATGAATAAGACAAACTTAATTGAAAAGCGTTTGATGGAGCCATCATAAAATCTCCAAGTTAACTGTCCAGGCACTGACGCGCAAACCTCACACCTTATCATCGCCTAATCTTTTAAACCAAACGATCTAAAATTCTTTATATGTATCTGAAAGCATCAAATCTACATTATATATGAGCCTACCTGGGATAAATCCTACTTACCGTGCGCCATCAAACCCACGAGAACAAGAACCAAAGTCCATCTCGCCGCCGGCTGCATCTCTCCACCGTGTCGTTTGGGGATCCGCTTCACTTTTTTTTCTTAAGGAACTCTGTCGGTTCAATATGAGAGACAGAAATAATGTGAAATGGCGTGAAAACATGCGTCTGTTCCCTGGTGCCGTCTGTCTACGTCTGCCGGTGCGCTCCTTCCTGATCTGATCCGAACTTGAGTTCTCTTGTCCCTCCCCTATGAGCGCAAAGCTCCCCTCTGGCGCATCCATACTGACTCCACACGGGGGGGCGCCCCCGCCCCAACACTTGCTCTGAAGGATAATAGGCGTAATTTGATTCCGTGGATGACAGGGAGACAAAATGTATGTATACATACAAATTTGAGCCTAAATTCCGGAGGAATGTTCGGCACTGGTGTCTAGTAACTAAAGGCAAGTGTTGCACTCACCGTGGTGTAGTTTGTTTAGGTTTAAACAAAGGTTTAAAAGATCGTGTAAAATAGCCAGAACTCACACAGCGGAACAAATGCCTCTTAATTTGTTTGTGGCTGAGCTAGATAGAGCCGTAATCACAAGAATAAAATAGAATAACATATGACTTAATTAGATTTTGTCAGACGTCGGCAGTTGCATCGCTTTTATACCCAGACCTCCAGCTGATATAGACGTGTTAGAAAGTTTCCATGTGATGGTAAATGCAGGACTGAATGATGCGTTGCCCCTTATGTTTATACAGACAGCGACGCCGCTCACTTCAGCACCGCGGACAGCGCCACTGAGTTTCACTGAGAGCTGTCCGTGGCGCTGAAGTGAGCTGCGTACTTGCATGTACATGTACTTTATTTAGAGGGATATTATTAGCATGTTACACCATGTTTTGTCGCACGAGACAATTGCATGTTGAAATATATCTTTCTGAAACATATGCCAGTGTATCCTGGTGAGCTGAAGTATAATCTTCTTCTTTACTTCAGACTGTTTGCGTTGCTAAATCCAAGATTAGAGATAGACCGTTTAGCATGCTGTGTCTTTTCCCAGCCACTAAACTGCAGCACTGCGCTGCGCTGCGCTGAGGAGGGAAGTTTAGCTGCTCCGAAACATCGTTTCTGCCTCATTGTAAAGCTGCAAAGTATCATAAGCTCCCCAGGTGCCTGTTTACCAGCCTCCGGATCACGCTGATTAAGTTTAATTTTAGCCCGTGATTGTCCACGCTTGGTTTGACGTCATCAAACAAAGTAATTAAGGGAGCCACGCTTAGCCGAGCTGAACTGAACCGAGCCGACACAAAACCTTCAGTGAGCGGTTAGAAAGGGAACGCGACGCAACTGGGGGAGAGAGAGAGAGAGAGAGAGAGAGAGAGACTGAACTGACCTGTTCACCCAATGTTTGTGTGTATATGTGCCTGTCCACACTTGCTTATTCATGGACACACACACTCACAGACACACACAGGAACACACACACATGCATATTCTACTTTATGTTGATTAATTGGAAACGGTAGTTTGGCTTCATGGGATGAATTTGGAACTCTTGTTATCGCAACCCCCTGTTGAACAAGTATTATTATTATTTAATTAACTACAACTTATACATTAACTACATTATACTACATCCCCTGAAATCAGCTCCACCAACACCAACAAATCACTGAGCCACAGTGCCACCCATCCAATATACCCATTATTATTATATATAACTTAGTTTAATTTAATATTATCTTTTAAGTTAATTACCAAGATAATGAAAACACTGCAATATGAGACTGAATGAAAGAATGACCATATTACATATACACATTTACTTTACAACATACATTATACATATTACAATTACCATATTTGGGTGAAACAGCTAAATGGATGGTGTTTCGCCTCAGGTGAAACTCTACCAGATGTGGCATGTGGGATATAAATATCCTTGGAATATATGCAGCTTATACACAAACATGTACACACACACTTTACGTCAGGACCTCGCCTTCACCCTCAGGCCATATCACCCAGGACAAACACAATTAACCTTCACAACAATGTCTGCGTGCTGTCACAACAATCAGTATCCTCTCATTTCAATGCAAGTAAAATCGTCAAAACATTTCTCCTTCTCTTCCTTATTTAGCTTTTGGAAGGAGTTTACAGAGTCTAATCCCTGCAGACAAGCGCTGCATAAAAAGGACAGATGAAGAAAAACAGAATAAGCACAATGGGGATAATGTGTTTTTGCTGTTGCTGGTGTCGCCATCTGACAAGAACTGAGCTCACAGTGTGGCGTTATGACACGCTTGTCTTCACCAGCCTTATTAGTGAAGCGGTTTGGAGGAGGAACTAGGTGAGAATCAATGTTTCTGCCAGGATTGTTTAGCGTGACGCACCATAGCATGTCCTGCTGCTCTGCCCTGAGCAATGTTTAATTCATGTTTTTCGTAAAAGCTGGGTGCGCTGAGTCTAAAAGCCATTAGTGCCATCCTCTTCTCTCTCCACAGCGTCATCTCTCCATTTTCACTTCCTCTCCTTTCAGCCATCATCCCAAGAGTACACCAAATTTCTTTATCAATCACTCTGTCTTCCTTTTCATACTTTTCTTTTCCTCTCAGCCCTCGTTTTACTCGATTTTCCTTACTTGCTCAATAAATTTCTCCCTTTCACCTCACATACCTCGAACATGCTTTCTCCCCCTGCACCTGCTCTCATTCATACAACGTACACTGGTGCCATCTTTCTGCCTCAAGTGAAACACAACGCGTAAAAATATCCATCTCCCTCGCTAGAACTTTTAGACCGTCCTGAATTATTCACATCCACATATCTGCACCACATCTCCTGACCCAGAGAGAAGTGCTTTTATTTTCAACCCCAAGTAATGAAATCTGGATGGCCTGTTTTATTCTCCCTGGCATGATTGTCTCACTGAGGTGCGGTTTAATGGAGCGGAGGTGATCAGAGGCTTCTGGAAGCTTCCAGGAGGCAGGGAGGTGGATATCATGTCTCTCGTATATGGCAAGAAAAGAAATAACAGTGGTGGTAGAGTAAAGAGGTCAGGGTTGCAATATGGACAGAGCAGAATGAGTGACTGTCAAGAGAGGTTCAGTGCTGCTGCATCCAGGAAATAACATCAGTCAGACTCACCAAGCAAAAGGCTGCACCCTGATGCAATGCATAACTTAAGTAAAATATATCTATATCATGATATTACAATACATGCACTTAATGCACTGTTATGGAAACCTACTTGCTTCGTGTGCAGCATGAATACAGATCTCAGTTCCAATTATTATTGACTGACTTCTTTATTAAAACAACATGAGTTTGTTTGGCTGCACTGTAAACAGATACACCAGTCGCTCTTCTGTTGCATTTCTGACAAAGTAGCTGCTCAGCAAGTGTTTGCTGTCATATTAAACCGCACTTCCCATTACCATGGTAACCACTGATGTCGCCATATCATCCAGGACTGAAATTTTAAGGATTACAACTTTCAGAAGGACTTTACACACAAACTTAGTAAAGGATTTATGAATAGGTGGTGCAACCCAGACCTGCAGTCTATAGTCATTCTTTCTGCATTCTGCTGACCTCTCTCTGGTTGAGGTAAGCGTAATGTAAACTCGGATGTATTTGGGCATCTCTTACGTGTGAATGTTGTAGGTGAATAATCCGTGCGGAATCGAGCAGAACTGCTCCGCAGTGTAAATGGTAGGTTGGTTGATACTTCCTCAAGATATTTTTCTCAGTACAAACAATAATAAAAAACTTTGCCAAGATCTTTCTCACTGTTTTAGTGAAAATAAAAAAGGATGCCAATGTCAATCAAAATTGAACTCAAATAGCTCAAATGGTAAAGCAGGTTGGTCATTAATTGTCCTTCTGTCCACATTGAATTGTCCCCCAACATGGCTGCAATATTTGTGTATGGAGACCAAATTGATGCAATAAATTGATATTTATTGCTTCAATGATGGCTTAATTGCAGCCATTGAATCTAAAGTCTTTACCTGAGAGTGATCTTTTGTATCACGTTTTTTCTCAAACTATTTAAAAAAGAAAATAATATTAGCAATCAACACTTAAGCAAAGTGTATATTCAGACCTCAGTAAAGACTTCCACACATCTGGTTGTGTCTACATAAAATGATATGAGATCTGCCAACAGAAGCAATCTTGTTCTTGAATGAAGGATAATCAGCTTAATGCACATACACACACAGATAAATGCAGGTGGAAGAGCACATGCACACACCTACACACATCTGTTCATTTGTATGATTAAGGAAAGCAATAATTTGATTGACTCTGCTCATGTAGATCTATAGCTGTATGGCTCTATAGTGTGAGTGTACTGTTGTGTAGCTATATACACACCTGGGAGTGCAGTACACCTACATAAGGATGATTTACGTCAGCAGCAGGTACCATATTTTACACTGGAGCGAAAAGTGAACAAACACAAGGAAACACACACATGCTGGTTTTGCAGAACTAATTTCCCCTGAGACAGTAAATGTCATATGGTCTGGTGCATGTAGTCCTAAAATGGGTTAGCTCATGCTGATTATAGTAGCAAAGAATCAAAGTGGGGACACCAATTTCTGCCCCAAATTATATATAAAACTCCCAGATTACTAGTTTAAAGTTCTGAAATCTGTCCCCATAGTCATGATAGTCTTCACATGCACAGACTCACACTCATGCAAATCACTGTCTCACTGTGAGGAGATTGCAAGTCAGGGATTGTAAACTGATGGGTATAAATCTGAAATAAACGTGGCAGCTCACCAGTCGGGTAATTCTTTGACTGTTACAGCTTGTGATAGCGAGGGAAGGAGTATTTGACACTCATACGTTCTCGAGCCACGGGCAAGAGGAATACTTAAACAAGCTCAAACCTCTGTTAGTACATCATAAGTGCTGTCTAAGAGCATCGCACTCATTATCGTCTGCAGAGCTGGATATCTTTTATTCATCGCTGTGGCGGTAGAAGGGGAAGGGGAGTATAATTTGAGACCAAATGTACTGTCAACACTGGGGATGTTTTTACATGGTTTGGATATCCAAAATGAACCGAAAGGCCAAACTTAAAACTTAGCTGCCAAGTACAGTGCATCAGTGCTGCGCAGACTGTGAAATATCTGCAAGGATAAGTCTTTTAAATATTCAAAGTTTGCTCTGACATTTGTTCATAGGACAAAAAAGTTGGGCATTCGTTTTCCGTCTTGAATTTATTACTCAGCACAGTATTTCTGTGCTGGTGTCCTTTTTGGTCATCTTCAGGACAAACATACACACACACATACATACACACACACACATGCAAGCTGACGAATCAAATATTGTGTGCTGCTGAAAGTGGGTTATCCTGTGGGACAAGCTGACTTAAGCCATCATGCTTAGCGGGCGTTATCTAGAGGAGCCACAAAAACACAGTGAAAACTCAGAAAGTATAATACTGCAGGGTTGTCTGGGAGTGGCCTATGAGTGGCTGCACTGGAACTACTTTATCTTGGCTGTCTCTCTCTCTACTAGTTTTCACTGTGGCCTGAAGAATATGCAATACTTCTCTAGTCCAAATTAATAATCCTATCAAAAATCTATTTCAACTTCTTAAAGGGAAACTCCTGTATTCTTACACCTGGACCCTATTTTTACATATTTTGGGGTCTAAATGACTAATAGTTACCAAAAGTCTGGGAATTGGTCCAGTAGATCACCTCAGCCGGCATCCTCGAATGGGCTGCAATGGCTGCAAGTAATCCTTTGGGGCAATTGTGCCTGTCAAAGTACATCCACTAAAAGTGCTTGTTTTTGCCACTGACAGCCTCAGACATGTCTGACAACATTATGGAAAGGATCCCTACAGAGACAGACATTTTTGTTAAAGAGTAAGATCTTTTTTGTTTAACCAGAAACAGAAGTTTTGCTCTGAAATATCTCGAGAGGTTGAGTTGTTACAGGAAGATCTGTATACTCTGGCTCAAATATATAGGGATGGCCATCAAATTCAAATGCCTCATCTACGTTGTCAAAATCAGCTAAATATTAAGCCATGACTTTGGAAATAAATTCTTGCTAGCAGTTCCTCTATGTAAACTCTTCTCTCCAACTTTTTCTCACGTTTCCACAGTCGTCTTCCTGCACCAACTCAACCTCTCACAAGATTTCAGAGCAAGACTTTTCCTTGAGCGAACAAAAAGGATCTTACTCTTTAACAAAAAGGTCTGTCTCTGTAGGGATCCTTTCCATGTTGTCAGACACTTAGAATAACAGTCTGAGCCTGTCAGTGGCAAAAACAAGCACATTTAGTGGACGTACTTTTCATGGGCGCAATTGCCCGCAAAGGATTACTTGCAGCCATTGCAGCCCATTCGCAGATGCCGGCTGAAGTGACCTACTGGACCAATTCCAAAACTTTTGTACCTATTAGTCACTTAGACCCCAAAATATGTAAAAAAAAAAAAAAAAATAGGGCCCAGGTTTAAAAATACTGGAGTTACCCTTTAAGTATGAATGCTGTGGTAGCTCCACACTGGTAACAGCAGTCCGTTGAAGCTGTTAAATGACTTCACTGAATAGCACAACACTCAGGTGGAGGCACACAAACACACAGGAATCCACACTGAAGACTATTATCTGGCATAGAGCCTGTCCCATGTTCTAACCTATTTGGGCGTGTAGCGTGAAAAAGGACATATAATTGGGTTTATCACCAGCGTATTTTTAGTTCCCATTTGGGTGGGGGGTAAGGGAATGGAAGAGCAGAAATAGAGGGAGGAGGAGGATAAGGAAATGGATAAGGAGAGGAATGGAGGTTAATAAAGGGAAGAGAAAGAAGGAATGGGCCACAGAGATGGAGTCTGGCACGTGTCCAGGTTCGGTGGAGAGTGTGTGAAGGAGCAGCAGTGTTTCCGCCTTCAGGCACCAGTGCGGGTAGACGGAGCAGAACGAGCCCTCTGGATGACTCTAGGCGTGCCTGACAAACCCTGCTTATTTAGGAGAGCAACCTTAGGAAACATTAGCAGCACAAGCAGCCAGATTTTCCACCACGACGCAGACCTCTGTTAACACCGGCAAACATCGCAAGGCATACAAATATAAATCTGATGGTTGTTGTGTGGTTTGAGGCATCACGTCATGTTGATGAAGTGAGATAAAGAAACAGTTAAAAGTGAGTGCTGGAGGTTATTTCCATGGTGGAATTTCCATTGAGTGGTGGCCTCAATGAGAAAAAGAAATACACAAAAATAGTTACAGACACAGAAGTATTATTTGACAACAGCATAAGTTGGATGCCTCATTTTCATAAATACACATATGTAATGAGTTAGGAAAGAAAGACAGCTTTGCTTAAGATTAGTGTTCAAGTTAAAATAATAGATGAGAAGATTGATACCACTCTCATGTCTTCACATTAAATATGAAGCTACAGCCAGGGGACAGTTAGCTTAGCTAAGCACAAAGACTGGAAACGGGGAAAACAGCTAGCTTGGCTCTGTCCAAAGGTAACAAAATCCATCTACCAGCACCTCTAACCTCACTAATTAACACGTTAACACAGTTAATCTGTACACAAGTTGAAACGTAAAAACGACACGTGGCGTTTTACGGGAGGTTGTGTACCTTTGGACAGAGCCATGCTAGCTGTTTCCCCCTGCTTCCAGTCTTATGCTAAGTTAAGCTAACCATCCCCTAGCTGTAGCGTCATATTTAACATACAGACATGAGAGTGGTGTCGATCTTCTCATCTCGCTCTTGGCAGGAAGGCTAAAAAGGATATTCTTTAAACTATTCCTTTAAGGCAACTGTAACAATGTGTTCAAGGTCTTCCTGAACATTTAAACTAATCTGGTGATATAAATAAGCTATTTTTGCACAAGCTAAATTACCAGAGTCTACATCTGTGCACCAACCATTTTTTTTCACCAAGCTATTTCTGTATTAAGCTGCTTATGTCTATTCATGACCCCTTCAGGTAATATTTTGCTCATACCAGGGCTTTTTTTTGCACTGAGCTAATCATTTGAATTTTCAGACTTTGAGAGAATTTTGGGAAATTTCATGACAACACACTGAATATTCACTGGGAGCTATATGGCCATTAAAAAAGTGTCAAATGCACTTCAGTCACCACAGTTACTGTACCTTAACAAATGGACAAAGGGATCACTGCGTACGTGTGTGTTGGACAAAAACCGCTGATCTGAAAAGCTGGGTTCACTTAAATTAACGCTATTGTGGGTCAGCTGAGGCCAGCTCTGCCAGCTGAGATCAGATGGGTGAGGGTGAGGGGTGGATGTGGAGGGTGGCACGAAAAGGAGATGAAAAGAGATCAGTTAAAAAGCACTGTCCTGGAAAAGTGCTGCTCTGGGAAATACGGTGACAGCATTCAGAAATCAGAGTCACAGTAGGAGGAGAAATGAAAGCTGTGATTCATGTTAGCTCATTGTTGTAGTTAGTTTGACAACACTTAAGCACAAGAAAAGTTCATTTATGTCACATAAACACTGTAACACAATAATGCACGATTAACAATAATTCAAATTATATATATAAATGAATCATTAACAGATACTTTGAGAAGTAGTGCATCATTATATCTTTTCTTATGTATGTTCATACATGTAAAGATAAACCTGCAACAGTTATTGTTTTTACCAATTATTTCCTTGATGACCATCAACAGCTAATGCTTATGCTTCATAAATATTTATGACAGCGGTTCCCAAACCTTTTTCAGACCCTCACAGCCCATCATGTTCCAAAATCTGTTGATTTTAAACTATTTACTATATAAAAGTGTTTTTTGTTAAAATACTTTTTTCATACAATTTAATTGTCATGTTTAGGTTGCTTTGGTCACATTCGCATTCGTACTCCTAGTGGCAGAAGCTAGACGTTTCAACCATTTATACATTACTTTTAAATAAGTATTTCAATTGTTTATCCATTACTTTTAGTGATCCATTTTTTCATTTTCAAGCGTTTATGGATAAATGGTTGACGTTTAGCTGTTTCAGTACCTTTAAATAGCTTTTAGCTAACTCTTTTAGCAGTTTATTATTTCGTTACTCTTAGCTTCCTGTTTAGACTTCCCTGCTCGTCAGTTTTAATGTACTCTCAAGTGCAACACAGGTGTTACAGCTGATGCAATATATGGATCTATATACTTTTTAATCAAATCATTTCTATTTTTCTTCAGTTGAGCTACTCCACAATCTTTCCACGTACCCCTGGCAACTGCAGAAGTACACCCTGGGGTAAGGTTAAAAGTACCTCTGGTTGGGAATCACTGTGTTAAAGTATTGTACAGTGATACCATATTTTACAAATATTTAATAAATAATTATTTGCATTGTATAAGGGATGCATTTGCATGCCTTGTTTCTTTATGAGTGTGTTTTAAAGGCATTCATAAATTTTTACTGTTTTCAGACTTCAGTCAAGCAACTACAAGCAACAGTATTCTTTTTATATTAATTACACATACGATTTTAACATGTTTTCTTATGAAATATGTAGTTTTACATATTGTTATAAGTATATGCTCAATATACTGCAAAATTACTTACATATTCAAAGTAAAAATATAATTCATTTCTCGTCATATTCATGGATAAAATACTATATGCAAATTCAAGAGCACCCCATTTGCAGCTCCTTGGTAATGTGTCTCTGATGTATTAGCTAAGCTGCAGAGAACATTACATTACACAATCCAATACTACAGTATGACAGCTGGCCTGCTCTGTCCTCTTGTGCCTTTCCCCCAGACACACCAACATCACATCTGTCACCTTTATGCTCCAGTCAACCTCATATTGATAGGGTGGGACACCTGGTAAATATCACATGCCCACACACACACAAACCAGACGGGGCACAGTAAATATGCGTTTTGTCAATAGCTGTCCACCACAGCAGAGGCTCATAGTGCTTTTGCTGATGCGCTGACTTCAGGAATCAGTGCTTCACTTTTGCTGAGATAAAGGATTTGGGCCAGTTAAATCTTATCGTAGTCTATTATGTGTGTGCGTGTTCATTCAGTAGCAGAACATAAAAAGTAACAGTGTGCTCTGTCTTCAGAGGCTGCTGACAGTTGGAAGGTGATGTTATTTTCACCTGATATTACCTTTTCATTGGCAGATGGTGTTCACAAATTTGGGCACATGCACTCACAAACACACACACACCTGTAATGGAACAAAAGCGCATTAGTGCTGTCTAGCACATTTCCTCTTTTGTCAGACTGAGGAAGGAGGCTTTCTCGTACACACACATAGACACACAACAACCAGAATGTCCATTAACTGGATGTAACCCTGCATGTGATTTCAACCTTTTTCCACTTCAGATAGATCCACTGACCGAGCGAAGGCTTAAAACGGGTTTTAATTCAAGTGCATGTGTGCTTGTGTGTGCACTTTTGCAAAAAAAAAAAGTCTACATAAATTGTCACTGTGATTAATTTTATCTCACCAATAACACTGATGAACAATAATCACATTTTAAACAGCACAAATGCATGTTGTCTGAACAGGTATTTCTCAGGCAGAGCAACACTTACACATTTATTCACATCACACACATGCAAAACACTGTGCTGTCCTCTGATTCTGTTTGATCAACATGTGAAGTTTGGGAAAAGTTCAAAATGTATTTGAGGTCATCCAGATAAAACACATATCACAAATGACACATTAGTGGCATTATACCTACTTTTGAAAAGTACAAAAATACTTATATCACTTTCTACTGAACACCTCCTTTTATCCCGTACTGTCAGGACTCAGCTGAGTCTTTTCAGAATGTCAGTTATCCCATCCACAAAAGCAATAAAATGATTTCTCTTTCACTAATACTTTCTCCCCTCCTCTCTCTTACTGAGAGAGTGGTTCAACTATATTTACCCTCAAGTGCAGAACTCCTGCTGTCAGTGTTGAGCTCTGAGTAAGTCTGGCAAGACAGCTGAATTGTATTCTACACAGCACATACTCGCCCTCAGGTACAACATGAAGACAGGGTCTAAAAGAGTCTGAGCTTGTAAAATTATAAGTTTGTGAATGTGGAAAAAAAAGGATTGTGCAAACATAAAATTTGACACACGTGTGTCTGTAGAGGCATAAAGTCTATTTATTCAGAGTGATTCATAATTTTTATTTTTTTCTGCGGTGACATAAATAATGTGAGGCCACCATGTACTCTTAAGTATTTAATTATAAAGCTGCTCATAATATTGGTGATTCATGAATTGTTGCTTACTCAAGTGTTGCACATATTGTTCATTGCTTAAAGGATAAGACTGACATTATTCTTTTATTGTCAACAAATCACACCGAAAGACCAAAACCAACATTACTTCTGTCAATACTTTCTGACTTCCCCTGTCTGTGGAACTCCATCCCAAGCCCATTTGTTCGTACTGAAGTTGTAAATCTCCAAAAACAAATAGTTTCATATTCCAAAAAAGCCCAGCAATAATATTCTGAAACAGCTGGGCACTGTAGGTGTTAGCACACGTTACTCAAAAATTAGTAATGGTGGATTTGTTGGGGACTATTTTCAGCCGTGGATTGATGCACATTTGGTGCACAGGTGAATATTTACGGCAGTAGGACGGTGTATGTGGGATTGACTCAAAATACACTGCCGTGTTTTATGGTAATAAAGGAACATGTCACCCAATGCACAAGTGCTGCTCACTAATGTGTTTTTAAATAGTTTTTGGACAACAATGGAGCTCTATGGAACTGAGGATATCAGGCTTTGGATCAATGAATTAGGATCAGTTCATTGTTGGTTTTAGTCGTTTCATGGGATTTGTTGGAAATAAGGAAAACATAGAATATAACAAGCATCTTTTAATGAAATCAAATGTCTATAAAACAAAACCTACACTTAATACTTATGGTCCTTTGAAGACATCCCAGACAAGATGTGAGGAAAAACTGGGGAACATGTGACTGAGGGAACAGCTCTGGCCAAACACAGGTTTTTATTCAACATGTAATAGAATACAGTCAGTGTCTCATATTTACTGTTAATACTGTATGTGACCTGGTGCTGCTACAATTATGACGTGATAAGACGCACAAAGGAGCAAAAATAAGAGAATTACCAAGTAAGTGAGAGAAAGAAAGAAATGCAAGAGTAGAATACACATTCTTCACAATAAGACAATGCATTAACGATTACAACACTTCTTGGGAGGTGGATGGGGCGATGAGGCACAAAGCTCTGAGGCAGAATAAGAAAAGGGCAGAGCGAGAGAGATGATGCATTAATATTTTTACAAAGAGAAAAGGTGGATAGGACAAAGTGTCCTCGCTAAAGCTTGGTTTAAATGTAGAGAAAGGAGAAATTGTGGTCCGTTGTACTGTGCCAACATGAAAAATTGGTATAATGTCTTGTTTTTCACATTAACAATGCTGCAGAGGAGAGCAGACCTCATGGTCTGATAGGAGCTGTAATGTGTAATGAACCTTTGTGCCTCCATTGCGCTTGAGTCTGTAAAGAGCTCCAACTGTTCCATCAGCAGCACATCCAGTCCAAAATGAAATAAAGACAACAAATTAACAGTATTTTTCACCAGCTTTGTGGTTGTTTTTCTTTACACTGGGAGAAGTTAAATGCTAGATAGGCTGCAATATGTCAAAAACGATCTATCTAAATCTATCTCGACTCCATGACAATGTCATCTTGTTAGAAGGAGATCAAGACTGCCATGCCTGTGATGATGGCAGAGCTTGGATGGAAGCATAGTCCATCAAAAATAGAGGCCATGCAGTAAAGTTCCAGTATGATTATGTCTTCATTTGAGGTCCACTGTTGAAAACACAACCAATGCAGCTGGCTGCATTGATTAGGCTGGTTATGTTTCAGATCCAGCCAACAAAGACAGAGCAGAGCCAGACCTGGTGCCGTTTCTCAGTTATACTTTCTGTGACAGATGCTTATTCTGCTGTTTTCTTTCTCTTGTCACAGAAATCCTAGAAATCTCTAAACCTATAAAAAGAAAAACACAACATAGTACATATGAATATAAATGAAGACACACTGTATTCTGCAAAAATCACCTGGTGCATGAATGCTGTGTTTTATGTTCATGGCAGCACCCGGTTTGTTTGAAATTAAGAGAAATTTTGAATGAGCAGAAGTAACTACTATAAGGTTGGCTATAGTTTAGACTTAAATTCCTGTGATTGTTAGCAAATTGTTTGAGCGAGAAAATAACTCGAAAAATGTACCTTTAGGCACAGATGTTAGCGACTGCTAATTCTTCTGTGCATAAAAATAGGTCTACATGATATAGACATTTTGGTGTCATTTCAGTGGTTTTTTTTTGGTCAGCAGATCAGTTTTAAATATTACAAGAAGGAATGTGATAAGTGAAGAAGCATCCACCATGAGCTGATGAGATAGAAATGTAGGTGCTTACTGCAGTTTTGGTGAACACCAGACCTTCAACACGTCTAACACACACACACACACACACAGGGTTGTTTTTGTTGTGTGGAAAACCACTCACACTATTACAGTTTGTTAGGTCTTGTAAATTTTTGGCAACACTTTGGAGTACCAGGTCTTCGTCCGCTATATTGTAAACACTATACACATCTGTACCTGGCAAAGTATAACAGTGTAGCAGGTCCAGGCCACTTCTCCATAACCCTACCCCATAGTCATAGTCACCATGACTGAACAAAGACCGTTACCAGCAAAGAGTCAAATTAGTAAATCAAATACAATACAAATGCTGAGCCTCTTTGTGTAGAAGCATGGGGTCAAGTCATTTATTGGGTATACAGAAAACAGTGTGTTTCTTTTATATTTTAGACATGTAAATGGCTGTCTTTGCCAAGTCAAGAGGTGTGTTGCGATGTACTTTAACGTGTGTTTCAGAGTGTGTATGCGACTCACTCTGTGTCATCAGCAGTGGGCGTGTTATAGCTTTGAAACAGCGGCTGCATGAAGAGCCCCAGAGTTCCCACCACACACACCAGGATGAAGATCCACAGGAACAGACGGTCTATCACCATGGCTACGTACTTCCAGTCTTCTATGATCTGGAACCAAACCAACAAGTTTAGACTATTACAGCTTAAGACAGATCAAATCATGACTATGAAGTATGCGTGTGTAGGAGCTGACCTTCAGGGAAAGACCTTGTTTTAACTCTTTGGGTCAGAAGAACATGAGGGGTCTCTTAAGTTTTGTGTGCTCACAATCCACCTATTTTACAATTGATGGTTTGCTAAACTCCTCCCTCGAACAGCGATTATCAAATGATAGCTTAGCAACTGTAAATAAGTGTCAAGCTTGGGCTTTATCCACATGCCAAAACAGCATTTGTGTAGGGATGTAGTAAGAATGATACTTGCCATTTAAAGTCTTTGGAGGCTCTTTTTTGTCTTTCCAAAACCAAAAATCTAAGAAGTGTAAGGAATGGATTAAACTGTTTGTCTGCTCTAACGTAAACTGTAATCGTTAGCATGTCTGACTAACTAGCTCTTTCCTGAAAGTGCAGCAACCCCAACCAACATTACCTAAAATAGCCTTATGTTTGCTAAACCCATCGGTTAGTCCTCAGAAAGTTATTGTCTCCTTGTTATGTTAAAAGTGAAAACATACTAGCAAGCATGTAAGCTAAGCAGCCAAAAAGATTTATTGATCTTACATTTTTTCCTTATCATACTTATAATTCTAGGACTAACTAGCACTACACTGCAGTGGAAGAACACTTTACTTGAATTGCTATTTCAATGTCTTCTACATGGATCAACAACTAGTGAGGTTGCTGACTTTTACCCTGGGATATGTAGCTTTAACTTCAGTCTTTTAGCATGATATCATATATGTAGCCATCAAGTGCATATTTAAGACAATAAAGTCAGCCAGTGACAGCATTTTTAACCAACTCATGGAGCTAACGTTAACAAGCTAATGTTGGCTTAACGTTAGGTGTAGCAAGAATAACTGGGGGCGGGGCTCAGCAAACGGTCAATTGCACTCTTTTCAGAAAGAGTATTAGTAATCACAAGCAGTGTTTTATTAACTGCTGCTGTGGCTATGACGCTTCTAGGACAACAAATACTGAATGATTTAAGACATGGCATGTTCAATTTCTCATGTGATCCTGACAACCTCTTCATTTCTTGTGCAAATCTCCTCATCCCTGTTGTCATCACCCATCTCCATAATCTGCTTTCATAGGTATTTCATGTATTCATGTATTGTCTCTTTTATAATATATTCTGTCTTCCCTTTCTTTCATCCTTTGATCCTATCTCTTCCTGCTCATCATCCCTTATCTATTTTTTTTAACCACGGCTTTATCTCCTCACCCCTTCATCATTGTCTTCTGTCTTCATGTGTTCAGAAATGTATCTCACTCCATCCACTGCCTCCTCCAGATCTGCATCCCACTGGACAGCCAAACGGCTCCGGAAGTCTGAAAACCCACCACCCCCGTCCGGGATGTCGCCCACCTTCCAGCAAAACTTGTGTGCCAAGTCCTCATTTACGTAGATAGAGTCTGTGTCTGTTCGGATCCCACCGAGTCTGATGTTGGAGTTGCGCTTCTTCTCTGTGCCGCTCTGGGGATTGCTTTTCCCAACGGTACTCCGGTTGCCGTACTTCCGGCGGAGTTTATCTCGGACAGTGGAAGAGCCTGGACGCCTCATGAGGAGGCAAGTGGGCAGGCGTACTAAGAACAGGCGTTTGACCCAGTCGGGCATGTGGTGGGTGGATGGGGAGCGGTGGTGCACATTGAGGACACAGACGGTGCTCACAGTGGAGAAAGTGACCAGCACCATGGTGAACATCAAGTATTTACCTTAGAGAGAAAATATGCCACCATGAACAAATAAATATTGCTGCTGCCTTTAATCACAATGCTCATTCAGTCACTTATTACTCAGTAATTGAATTATGGCAGAGTCTCAAATAATAGCTGGCAGCATGTCCAACATAGACAAAGAAGTATGCCTTTTTTTTTTTTTAGGATGTACATTACCACATCACTAATTTCATCAGTACATCAACAGAATCATGTCATACTCACCAATTTGCTGCTCTGAGGATCCAATTTTAAAATACTTTGCTGTTCTTTTGATTGCTGTGAAGTTGCTGTCAATAGCAGTCAGCACTTCCTGCACATCTTTCACATTAAAAGCCTACCTGGAAAGGAAGGGATTATGCCCCTTGAGGTTTTTAATGTGAAACGTGTGCAGGAATATTTTAGTCTGATTGACAGCAGCGTAACACTGAATGGAAACTAAACACCGAGGTAGTGTTGAGTTTGCATTAACAGCAAGTAGTATCTATAGCAAATTAAAATGGGAGCAAATCAGAAAATTGGGAAATGCCTTACTAATATGATACAATATACTTACAAATCAGGAAAAAATATGAATATAGGTCTGTCTCTAAAATAAGTGTTCAAATAAAAGGCCTGGTTCTCTGTGTAGGTATAGTAAAATAGGACCCTGAGAACTTGAGGTATTTATCATGGTTTATATTTTGCAGTTGCACTCACACAATTTCTATTCTATGACTATTTCTTACCTGGGAGCAGTGACTTCATAGGGTTTTGGTTGGTTGCCTGGCAGCCTCATGGTGATGACAAGTCACTGCGCCCGGCCAAGAAATAGCACAGCACGTGTGATAGGCTACTTTTTATCTAAGTCATAATAATAGTTCAGCAATCTTAATTAATTTAAGCCAAATCCGACAGAAGGATAGATAGAGACATCAAAATGTTATCAGAACTTAGCTGAGACTTCAACATATTTTAGATTTGGTATGGGGTTTTCCCAATGTATTTTATTCCTAATAATGCATGACTCCTCTGTAGGTAATGGTTCACATCCCTAATTTTCTCAAGTCTACACACAGTGGCACATAAATATGACTGACCTATTAGTGGCACTGCAAGAGAGGTGGGTGGCACTATCTTTGATATCAGCAGCAGGAACACAGTGAGCGCCAGCAGCACTGAGATGCACAGTGTCATCTTCTCCCCGCAGTCTGATGGCAGGTAGAACACCAGGATAGCCAGCGACGTGATCAGTACACATGGGATGATCAGATTAATGGTGTAAAACAGTGGCTTCCTCTGGATCACAAAATCATAGGTGATATCCAGGTAGGTGATGTCATTGGGGTCCTCATTTTTGCGTGCCGGGAGCGAGACGATGTCCCACTCTCCGCTTGGCGTGAAGTCATCACGGCTGGCAAAGTCACTCGTGAGGATTAGATCCACTTCTGTGTGGTCGTAGGTCCAGGAGCGGAACTTGAGAGTGCAGTTCTGCTGGTCGAAGGGGAAGTTCTGCACCTCGATGGCGCAGGCCGACTTGTAAATGGCCGGGGGAAGCCAGAAGATGTCTCCTGTGTTGGAGACCACAGCATTGCAATAGAAGGAAACCTCGTACACGCCATCAGCACTGTGAGAGGTTGTTGGTGAGATTTAAGATTAGAGAGAGTATGGATTCAGAGTCTACGATTACAATCAACACTTAAATATTTGAAGTCATCCAACTCTTGAGGCAGCACTGTAGACCCTTTCCCCCTTCATTGCAATGATAATAATCAAAACAAACCTAAACTCTCCCTCATGATTGGCTGATATTAAAACTACTAATCCCCTTCACCTCAGCAAAAAACAGGCTTAGAAGAGAGAGAATGCAGAACATTTTAATTACAAAATCCCCATAGAAAAACATGCTTATTTTAGCAGCAGATTTCCTGCTTGTAATGCCTTGACGGTAATGTTGGAAAACTTCTTAATGCTGTCGAATGATATACTGTAACTCCATTAATACCACACTGTAACTCCATTAATACCACACTGTAACTCCATTAATACCATACTGTAATCCATTAATATGAGTCTACCACACACACACATACAGGCTGTAAATGTAGTTGCATTTTTTTCATTACACTGACTTTAGAACAGGATAATAGAACCACATCACCTAAATCAAATACTGGGTTAGGTCTTCTCTTTGTGGGATGACATGCACATACTTACTTGTTGTAGAGCACTATATCAGGAAGCCAGATGTGTTTGGATGGTATTCGTAGTTTCTTGATGCCTTCATACTTGTCTGGGTCCCATCTCAGCCTGTAGTCATTCCACTCCTGACAAACACACCCACATACTGTACAAACGGTATATTGAACACTGTATGTGCACTGGGCAGTTAGAAAGATTATATTGTACCTGGAACAGCCACAAGTTGGTCGTCATTATCTGTTCTCTCTCATTCTGCAAGAAAACAAAAGTCAACTTGTCATTTAATGAGCTTTATTTCCATAACATTTCACTTTATAGAATATAAATGGTTGAACTATTATAATGCTGTCTACTGGCAGGGGTTTAAGCAAGACGCACTAAAAAGGTCAAACCCAAATATCAAAGCACACCTTTAGGGAGTGGACGCAATAACAAACATTTTGGAGCAAAATAACATACCTTCAAACCCCTTCACAAATGTCACAAAGCTGGACTTCATACAGAGCTGGATTGCATTTTATTGTGCAGGAGTTTGAGTGCAGAGTGTCCCTGAGTTAATATGTGTGGTCGAAAGTTAAAGAATATAACACATTAAAAGTTGTAATATTTAGATTAATTTCAAATGTCAAATATGTCAGATTGAATGCCACACAAGTCATCAGAGCGGGATCTAGTTATGAAAGGAAGGAAGCTAAAGCATTGCATCACTGAAATTGATGGTAGGCGAATTTTGATGTGACTGCATTATAATTTATAAATTGCCATTATAAGTGTTTTCTTACAGTAAGCAACGAGTAGTGCAAGGGATCACAATTTGAAATTCTGTAATTACATTACAGTTACTAACCCCAGGAACACATTTTGCAATCTTTCTCGTTTCTGTCTCACGAGGAGTTGGATGGAAGGGTGTACTCAGTGGAAAGACTGGTCCGATACCTACCTGCTAGCTTGGTACAGGGGCTGGAGGTGGGGGGAGGTGGCTAGCTTCGTACAAAAGAGGGGGAATAAGTCCTCCAGTCACTCCAAAGTTGTATTATTTACATATTGTGTCTCCTTAGCGTGCTTGCTAACATTAGCCACTGGTAAGCCTACATTCAGGAATTACCTGGTTTTGTTCCGAGTTGGATGGTGTTTGAACTGCTGTGTGCAGCTACCAGGGCTTATGCTAAGCTAGCCGTTGATGGTCAGTAAATATCTTCAAACTGTTAAATAAAGAGAGACTTGTGTGTGTTTGATAGCTTTGGAGTTGTTAGAGAGCACTTTTGACAGAGCTTGGCTGAATAACGGAAAGTAATGTAATAAGTAATGTGACTAGATATATTTATATATCTATAGTATAAAATTAAGTAAAGTAAAATAAAATAAAGATTTAGGGACTAAAATGGGAAATTTCTAAATTCCTCGGATAATTCTACATCTTAACTTACATCTTGTTTGTAGGTACACCAATGTGCCACTGCACAACCTTTGAAAACTTTAGCTGTAGTGAATGAAAGTGTGTTAGTTCAGAGTGTTCATGGCACACAGTGGATAACGGTCTTCATTCAATATTACAAAAACATAGGTAATTCAGAGATGGATTACTTTTTTAAAAAAACCAAATGACCAAAATTATCCATCCACCCATTTTCTAAGATGCTTATCCTGTTCAGGATTGAGGGAGGGCTGCAGCCTATCCCAGCATGCATTGGGCGAGAGGTGGTGTACATCCTGGACTGGTCACCTGTCTATCACAGGGCAAACTTAAAGAGACAGATAAACAGATTCAATTTAGTTGCCAGTTCACCTAACCTGCATGTCTTTGGACTCTGGTGGTATGATGCATTATCGTAAAGTTTTTATTGAAACACATAATGTCATATATTCATAAAGCTGTGTTATTTACATTTCATTTAAAAAAGGGACACCAGGCCAAGTTACTGTACTTAAGCAGTTACAAAGTACTGAATAGTTAAAGTTTCCACGTAATCTGTAATAAAAAAAGCAATTACACCCCGTAGTTACTGATTTTTTTAAAACAAGACTTGAATTTTTGCTGATAGAGCAGGGGGCTAGGAGACAGAGGACTGCACAGATTAAAGGATCTGCACACCCACACAGGTGTTTTCAATTACTCTGGCTGATTAGACCTCTAGTCAGGTTGAAATAAGCTTTTTTCACCAAAGACATTTTGCCATGTCACAGTAGGAAAAGCACAGGTGTAAATAATCACATTAATGATGGCTAAATTCCATTTAGCTGTTTGAGAGTCCTGGTATTGTGCATGCTGGTTCATTGTCACACTGTCATGGCTTACTGGGACACTCAAACAGAACGGAGCCCTCATTAATGTTATTGCTAACACCTGTGCTTTTCCTACTATGACAAGTCAAAATGTCTGCTGTGAAAAAGGCCTATTCAGTGGAGCAATGCTTCAATTCACGTGATGTTACCAAACTCTTTGAACTAATAACAACAATAATGGTCAGGGTGTCCCACCCTGATGGAGATGTCAGTCAAACACAGTTGGTACACATCCACACAGTTGTGAGAAGAGCCCTAATCAGGCTACACAAGTGAAAACACCTGTGTGGGGGACTTAATAAAATACCAGTGATACTGTCTCTGTAGGCTTAATGATTAATGATGACCATGACACCACATTTTTAAGTAGAAAATGTTACAAGTTTGTTATGACTGTACAGAGCTGTGATGCTTTTTTTTTTTCACAGCAAAGTGTAAAGTAGGCAGCCTGCATGTAAATAAAGACTCAGTATCCAAACAGACATTTTGACACAAGAATTGCTAGAAGCTTGAAAAGATATGAATCCAAGTTGTCAGGTCCAGGTGACAAAACAAAACAAGCAAACAGAACTAGAGGTACAATTTATGCGTTGTGACCAAGCTGCAGAGGTATTAACACTAAATCAAGCCAATTATTCGGCAAACCAATTATTTATTATAATATATCGAAAGGGGTCCTGGTTATATGCCTGTAGACATTTTGTCACAATCAGGATCTCACTGTTATCAAATAGGTAATCTAGGAATACATCTGATACAAGATAATCTGTATTTGTGCATGTGTACAAATGTATATTTGTATATAAATATACTTACTACACTGATGAGCTGAGACAGAGACACTTGTATGGAGATGGTGACTTGTTGGCTCTTATTGACAGCTGGTCTGATCAGTTTGTTGTAGCGCTCAGGACCCAACAGGTAGTTCACCAGCCGCTCCTCTGCATTCTCTGCCCTGCTGCCTACAGGCAGTTCAGGACACAGAGAGTGGGAAAACATTATACTTTGAAAGTGTTATGTTACGGCTGTGTGTGTTCCCCTGTAATGTTTGTCCCTTTTCCTCTTCTGTCCTCTCGCGCTCTTCCCAGGTGTGCTACATCTTGATTGCTCATGAGGGGCACCTGGCCGGGGAATGAAGCGTTTAACTTCTGACGTGGGGACTGCTGAAGCCTGTACTATGAAGCAGGACTTGGAGTTAGCAAGGTAACTTTTAAGTTTAAGGTTTAACCCTGAGTTTTCAGGGTTACGACGGTGGTTCACTTCTTACTGGGGTAAATCGCCATGGTAACTTATGCTGCACACGTAACCTTTTCCAGAGCAGGTTATGTTTAAGATAACAGATCAGCACGTATAAAAGCACTGCCTACTGAACAATCAATTCTCATGGCATCGCCAATAGAAAATCCCATGGAGCTCAGTGCGCAGATTGTGAGAGGGGCTCTTTTTATATGAGAGATAGTTTCTCATCGGAGGGACTGACTTATCTGTGTCAGATTCTTGCAAGAAATGTCAAAGCCATTTTATTGTGCTTTTGTATACTGATATCATCCTGCAACAGAGGCTGATTGAAACACTAAAGCCTTGTACCTGTTGCAAGATATGAATGTAAGCCTATTTACCACTTTGAATTATATTTTTATATACATTTTTTTTATTTGCTCCCAAGTCCATTTGACACCGCAGGGGTTGCAGCTGAATAAGGCTAAAATTGTCATACACGCCATAATAATACATCTAAGCAACACATTAATTTAATGGAATACACAAATGTAATTATAGTCGGATCTACTCGTGCCCTAATGATGGGGCAGTGATATTATAAGCTTGTTTATTAACACATTCACACAGTCTGGGTTTTTTTGCCAGCTTCCTGCATTTGGCAGATGCAGCTGTGTTGCTTTTAGCCTGGATGATGTGATTAACTTCTTTGTATTTCTCTAATATTTTAGTTTGCTCTTCACTGGTAAAATATGGCCAGTACACTTGTCATGTTTGGGATTGGTCATATGCTGCAAACGCCGCCCCTTTTATGTGAATGCACTCATGGCTAGATTGGGAAACCCTGGGTTGATAACCGAGTTGATAACCACCATTTTGCGACCGCTTAGCGTAATCGCGGTTGTTAGGTTTAGTGAAGCCAGATAACGAAAAGATATCCTGGGTATGTTGAACTTGCTTCGTAATACAGGCCTCAGGTCTTGGTGCCTCTCAGCCTGGGATTTTGTGTGGCTGTTGTGTTCTGACTTTTCTTTTAGGTCAGTGGGTCAGTGATGGAGGGTTTATTCGCCCCATAAGGGTGGGGCGTAACAAATGGGGACTCGTCCGGGATTTAATGTCCATGAGGTTACATTTGTTACTAAACCCTTGGATGCATCTCTATGTAAAATCTTTACAATACAGAGACACTTGAAAAGAACACAGTATTTGTCAATTAGCAAACCATGAACTCTGTTTGTAGGGGTAGTGCGTCTCCCTTTCATTGTAACATTGAAATGAAAAATCTCACAACATTGTGTGTGTGTGTGTCTATCACATTATGTTTTCAGTCCAGTGTCATCATGAATGATGAACAATAAACAAGTTGGCTGTAAATGAAGTAAATTCACCAAAGGGCATTAAGGCTGAATCACATGTTCTCTTTAAAGTGTGTGTGTGTGTGTGTGTGTGTGTGTGTGTGTGTGTGTGTGTGCGTCTTCCAGTCTCACGCTTTACTGCAGGGTTCTAGAGCAAAAGAACAAACAAAAATCCAGTCATGCATCCATCCCTGTGAGAGGATCCCTGAAGCTTTGTGTTTCCTCAGCCCTAAATTATTGGTTATGTAAAAGTGATCGTATGAATAAGTCAGAAGCAAAATGCTTCTGACCCACTCTTCCACAGCCATTATGTCTACATTGTCAAACAAAGTGACAACAGCGCAGAGAGCGTTTAATATCTGGAATGCTTCACCCCCTCTGTGCCACATGAATTGTCTGTTTTTGTAAGATTACATGCAGGGAAGGCTGAGCACGGATGTTCTTTTTTTTAAACGGCACCCTGCTGTTTCAAGTTGAACACCAGTGTTTTCTGCTATTTGCAAGCAAGAGAGGCAAGGGAATCTATTAAAACTTAATGGAACTTCAGACTACAGTTTGTTTTAACTTCAGAGAATAAATTACTTGCCATCAAGTAAGAACCTGAATAGTCTATTTGTATAAGAGAGAGATGTTAAATAGAAGTACCTATTTAATAATTACAGGGCACAGTATTTTTGTTACTGGAAAAATGGGGTGAAAGTTATTTTAAAATTATGATATGCTTTGGAAAATTACATTGTTAAAGGAAGAGTTCAACATTTTGGGAAATACCTATATTTTCCTTATTACTGAGAGTTAGATGAGAAGATCAATACCACTCTCTTGTCTGTACGGTAAATATGTAGCTGGAGCCAGCAGCCTGTTAGTTTAGCTTAGCATAAAGACTGGAAACAGGGGTAAACAGTTAGCCTGGCTCTGTCTGAAGGTAACTAAATCCACCTACCAGCACCTCTAAAGCTCACTGATTAACATACGAGTTATATTTTGTTTGTTTAATCTGTGTAAAAATGAATGTTTTATGGGGGATTATGTGACTATTTGTCATTTATCTTATATTAACTTCCTGGAGTCTCTGCTAGTTGCCTGGCAACTGGTCCCAGCCATAGACTGTATATAAAGATGGACGACGCATCTCCACTTCCTCCCATTGTACAAAATGAAGCCAAAATACCCCGGTTATGGGAGCTGCCATATTGCACTGGTGACGTCATTTGGAGCCAGAGTCTGCGCAGTAGTGATCTGCGGTGGAGCCACGGGATCGAGTTCCCGCCTATACACGTGCCTGAACCAATCGTGAGCACACTCACTGTTGTCAATCATGACGTGACACCCCATTTTATAAAATCAAATAACTAATTAAAACCAAACTGATCAGAAAAACGAACACTTGAATAAACATCAGCGGGATAAGTACTACCTAAAATGACTCCACTAACATGGAGGAGGCGGGGCTTATGACCTATACTGCAGCCAGCCACCAGAAGGCGATCGAGATGCTTCACTTTCGGGGAGCTGTCATGTCGTCCATCTTTATATACAGTCTATGGTCCAAGCAAATAAACTTTATATGAGATTTATTGGACAACATTTTTTTTATTATTCATGCATGAGTAATTCAAGGAGGTAAAAGCCATTACTTTTAAAAGAGTACTCCAATGATTTGGCATTGCGCTTCTATAACATTGTCACACGCTGGACAGATTAAGAAAAAAAGTATCAAAATCGATGTAGCAGATATCATCTTTTTTATTCCACAAACCTAGAACCCACATTACCCACAATGCAACTAAATCCCCTGTAGTTCGGTCGGAGATTCAGGTGTGTTATGCTAGTAGCGGCTAATGTAGCCTCAAGCCACTAGCCTCAATCAGAGATGACGAGTGGGCTACAGAGGTCTGGTAAGTTCACTTCTTCCTAACTCCACACCCCCAGACTTTTTTAATTTTTAAACTTGTAGTCTCCAGCAACAACCAACACTGCCTCAAATGACATCACTTGAGGCAATTTATCAGACTTTGTGCAGCTCGCTCTGGAGTTCCCCTTTAAGTGACCTTTAGGAAAGGGCAGAGAAAATGTGGGAGAAAGCTCCCTTGTTAGTGTGTAGTGTGAATCTGGGGTGTTTGGACTGTAAATTAAAGCTTTTAACATCATAAGTATAGTGTAGCTTCCAGTTAGTATTTCACTGGCACCCCGTATTTCTGACTGTATTCATGATGTCTGAATGCAACATGGAATGTTTAGACCCATTAAGATTATTGTTTATTATATTGGATCTCCATGTTTTACGAGGGCTTCAGTTAAAACACTGATGCTGTGACTGAGGAATGGTGCCAAACATCATTGCATAGTACAAGGCCTGGTGAAGTCTTTCAGGCCTTCAGGGAAATACAAACACTCACAACAACATGGTGGAAGACACAGAGAAGTGCTATGTGCCTTCTTGGTGTATTACATCATTTAAATAATTTAAACCTAGATTTCAGGGTATCTTTGCCTTGATGGATGTTACAGAATAATGCTTGACTGTGTTGCCTGTCATACCTGATCTTTGTCAGAGTCCAGTTGTTTTAGTAGAGCAGATATGAACATATGATTTCTTTTTTCCGTCTTGTTAATTTTTGCTTTTTAAAGCCCTATTTAAAGATAAGTCTAGCCTTAGACTTATCTAAGGCCTAGCCTACAAGGTAATACAATGTCATGGGGAAAGGATGCACTCCATAGAATAAAACCTGGATCAAGGTCAGGTTGATAAAAGGAAGCTCTTCTTTTGGGACAGTGGTGGAGAAGTGTTCTGCCTAAAAGACAGGAGACGGTGCTTTCTTGGCGGTAGGTATAAAATAGTCCTCTGTAAACTATTCAAAGAACCCATCTGCTTTTACTTACAAGTATTTTAAGAGTATGAACACTACGCACAGTAAAGGTTGCTGCAAGGAATATTGTGGCTGCTTTTGATTCAAAAGCTCAGACACATCAAAGACATACCACATCCTCCCTTTTTGGAATACACACGGCTCCTCTGAGTTTGAGTCTCTTTCTTTAGTCATAAAGGGCTTAGGTTTATCACCAAACTCTACACCAACAATGTAAATCAGATGTCACAGAATACAAATATAGGTAAGACGGGTTGTTTAAGATCATTTCCACAATGCTTTATGCTTTTTCTTGTCAACGTGAACTAAACACACGCACACGTTGGAAACTGTTTATGTTGTTATGCAATTTAAAGAAACAATGTGATAAAAAACAATAAGTACAAAGCAGAGCTAAGCTACACGCAGGGTCGTAGCTATTATTAAGGACACTGAGGTCATGTCCTCGATATTCTTTGTAGAAATGTGGGGGTTTTAGCAGCCTGAAGAGTTGTTTACATTCTACAAATACACACAAACTACACACGATGGGTTATTTAATGCTGGATATCCTCTTGTACTCAACATATTTAAAATGTGTCTCTTTTTGTCGACAAATCAAGAAAATCAAATGTAATTTTAATAAAAGGGATTTAGTGGTTTTCTATCACAATGATATTCCTGGCATGTGGAGAAGGGTTTGAACAGCATTTAACTATCGTAGACAGATAAAAATCATCATATGAATAATTAAATGTAAAAAAAAAAGAGAAAGGAAATTTCACTGCCATGTTTACTATGGTCAAAAAAGAGAGAGAGCTTCAACTCATGACTTCAGTAATTTCAAATCGAAGTCCAGAACAATGATAGACAATAACAAGACAAAGGTTTGGTTTAGTTCTTCAGGACTGTGTTATGATTGGTTTAGATCTCCTTTCATGTATCCTTCTGCCTGTTAAAGAATATAGAAGAATATTACTGAAGTACTGAAACATTTTGAAACATCCGGGAGGCCACACTGAACCCCCACCTGTTTATTTTATTTTATGAAAAAGTCAGTATCACATTCTCTAGTGCCCCCTTTAATGTGACCTGCATGATTATCTACAGGACACTATTCATTCACCTTTAGGTAAGTTATCTCTTCTGCAACTTCTTGAGTGTGTGTGTGTGTGTGTGTGTGTGTGTGTGAGAGAGAGAGAGAGAGGGAGAGAGAGAGAGAGAGAGAGAGAGAGAGAGAGAGACTGTTCATTTATCTTCACCTATTTAAAAGATTTTGGCATGATGGCAAAGTTGTGTGCATATCAGCACCACGGACAGTCTTAGTCAAAGCGCAGAGACTGGTTGACGCTAACAGAAAAGAGCTCAGTGTACGTCTTGAGAAAACACTTTTATCAAAACAGCAGTGTTTGCATATTACGTCACCTCACTTAAATACATATCCATACTTTTAATTTAAAGAATTTAAAAGAACTCACTTGTGAGAGAGAGGATGGAGAGCAGGAGAACTGTGTTGGTAGTCATCTCCTCTCTGCTTCTCTGGACAAACTTGCTACTTTCTTGTATTGTCTATCAAAAAATGAAGCGCCTTGAATATGAATAGCGGAGATCTACAGTCTTTATTATCCGTCGCTATACAGTAAGCCTTCTTTCTTACATCTCCCTTCCCTTCTCTGCGCTGGTTGCCACACACCTGCTCCGGTTGGTCGTCTGTTGCTGAGCAGCGCAAGAATATACGAAGAAAAAACTTTGGCTAATCTAATAAGCAGGTCATTTGTAGAAAATGTTTATTTGCCGAAGACAACATGTTGGTCCTTTGTTTTATAGCCAACTGTGAGAGGAGCCGGGCTGCCCAACGTGCGCCGCAGCATCAGCCACAAACCGCTCTCGATCCAAATCCAGCAAATCCAAATGAGTGCAAGCTTGTCTCATTTAACTTCTTCTTCTTCTTCCGTGTGTCAAACCACCAGCGCTCACCTGCATGAAGTTCGCTCTCTTCTGATGAAGCGCAGACAAGTTTCTAGTGCGTTAAGGAATTGGCGCAGTTGCTGAAAGTGCAGGGCGCGCACACAAGACGTTTGTTGTACATCGGTTCCTCCTCGGGGAAACTACTTGCTGTTAAAGTCCATAAAGAGGGCCAGGGACGATTTTCCATGAAAGTCCGTGTTGCCCGGAAGAGAAGCAGGAGGAGGGGGGTCAGGGAGGGGAGGTGTGGTGTGTGTGAGTGTGTGTGCTCTTTGAGCTTCGGAGCTTGGAAAAGATTCAGCTGCCAGTCTGCTCTGCACGGCCTCTGTTCTGCCAGTGGTGCTTTGATAGCCTACTTTTCATGGCACTAAGTGAACCCAAACTTGAACAACACAGAGAAGAAAAACGCACAAGAGGCCGCAGAACAAGACTGTAACCAGAAAATCTAGGAAATTCTGGTTTACAAATGTACACAAGAGACATTATACGTTCTTGTTCTTGCTGATTGTGCACGTGTTTACTCACAGTGAGCTTAGTTTGAAGATAAGCATCATGACCGGAATATGTTTTGAAATAGAATAAGCAGACACCAATAGAGTGCCAGCTGTGAGCAGATGTTGTCATAATGAGAGAGGGGAGGGAGTGGAGGAGGGGGTGGGGAGAGGATTTCTTTCCATGGCTCTGTGAAAAAAAATCTCACTGAAAATGGAATAAAAAAGAAGTGCGAAATACAACATGTAATAAAAAACTGGTGGTGCAGAAAGTCCAAAAAAAAAAAGAGAAGAACACTGTGTAGGGCTGCTTTTTCCAGATCGATCAGCGTACTGGACCACTATTGGCTTCCAGGCTAGTTGTGATGTCCCAAACTCCTGCTCATGTGTACACGTCTTTAACTGAGAATTAAGGTGAACACAGAGAAACCTTCCTCCTTCAGCAGATGAATATGAAAACCTCCTGCTAGTGTTAAATTCTGCACATACATCATTCTGCACAGTGAAGGTCAAACATCCAGTCCAACATAAACATATTTTTGAGCGGAGGGGGGCTTTAAAATCACAAAATAATGTGAGTAGTGGAAATTGCAGTAACCACAGATTTCTTTATTTATTCACCATCAGCAGGCTTTCTGTATCTCTAATGTCTGAAGAATAACAATTAATGTTAATCTTCTTTTATTATTATTATTATTTTACTTTGAAACAAATTGTATGGGCTGTGTTAAAAGACACTCCTCTAGAGAGGAGCTAATGTCTGCAGTTCATCTTACTATCCTGCATCATCCACCTCAGAGCCACCATACAGAGTACTCAGGTTGCATATGTTTCTGTGTGTGTGTGTGGGGGGGGGGTGCTTTTATACTCATGCCAGGGGTATTTTTAACAGTTGGACTCGGTGCACATGGCTATGATTTGCCGTCACACTAAGAGTAGAGGCATGTCGCAGGCCACTCTGCTGCAGAAGTCCCAGTGAAAAGAGAGAAAGGCTCGGGTGTGAAAGCAATAAAGATGAGAAGACATGAACAGACGCCACCTCTTTTAGACATTTCTGCTTGTCACTTATGAATAAACCATTGCAGATTCCATGGCTAACAGTCGCAAGCATAGATTCCTCTTGGCCAGGGGGACTGAGAGGTTCTTTATTTTTTGAAACATTTTTGAGATACAATAAAACATACAATGCACAAGCAGAATATTAAAAAAAAATTAACCTCATGGAAACATCTTGTTCTGTCAAAAGAAACATTTCTATCACATTTTCATAATTGAATCTAAATCAGAGGACACTTTTTTTTCACTTCTCTTCTGTTATTTTTGATGCAAAAACGTGAATATGTGCAAACCACCCAATCAACCTAAAACAGAGATAATGATGTCAAAACAAAAACGGAAGAGAGATTTACTCCTGTGCCATTATTGATGGGTTTAGCATGTGCATAAATCCCTCACAGTCCAGGCCATATAACTGACACATTACTCCCTCACACGGCCCAGTGGAGATTTGAATCTGCCATAATGGAAGTGTGTGTCTGCTTCAGTCACGTTAACTGGCATGAGCGCACCACAGCTTACGGCAATTCACAACACCCTCCCTCTCTAGCTCAAGTGCTCCATCACTACCTTTCTCTCTCATACAGGCAGGTTCAGGCTACTAAATAAAAGTGCCAAGATGACACCTGTCACATTTATATATTTACAGTCAGGACACACTGTGTTTGGTGGGACCAATATGTCAACATATTACACAGAGGAGGAGTTACACCATTAGAGCTCTATACTTGGTTTTTAATCTTTATTTATCCAGATAAGGTCTGCTGAGTGTGCATGTTGGAAAGATTGCTGAGCCTGCAGCAAACAGCCTCCATCCCCATTCATAAATACACACACACACACACACACACACACACACACACACACACACACACACACACACACTCTCACACATGGGTGAGTGTGCTAATGTTAGCCAATAAACAGCTCCAGTGGAGGATTGGCATTCTCTCAGCAGCAGCCTTGTCACAGATTGAATCTTTACATTTGTTTGTTTTTTCTAATGCATAGTTTCATTTGGTTTCATTGGGAAGAGATAACCTCAGATACATACAAATACACAAACCTCCCAACAAGTCCAAACCCACCACATGTACAAAAATACAAGGCTCAAAATTTACCAAGATGGATAAAGAGAAATGAAAAAAACAACTGCAGACCACTTGTTTATCCATATACAGTACCTGAAAATTCCACTATTCCAAACAGAAGGACAAGAGGCATACTGACATGTTAGACAACGAGTTTACTGCAGGAAATACTGTATATGTAGAAGTCTTATATGTAATAGTCAACTCTCAACAAGCATCCTAAAAGTCCTTCTTATGCAGAAATCCAGACGGGAAAAAAAGGAGTGAAACTCATCTCTAACCTAGTATGAGTCAACTTAATCAATACCAATGTCAGTCTGTCTCTTAAAGGGGCACTTCAGCAATTTAGTATCACACTTCCTTAAAATTGGGGGACGGGCCAGAGACAGATTTAAAAAGAATGGTCAGAATTGAAGCAGCAGAGGCCGAGACATCCTGACTTTTAGTCCGTAGTATGGGTAAAGCGTAGGATCCCACATTTCCCATAATGCAACCCAATAGCATCTTTTCATTAGAACCACACTGCCTGATAAACTCCCACATCTTTCAAACTCCACACCCCCAGTTTGTAACGCAGGTTTTCAGTTGCATTTTGTAGTCTCCAAGCCCAAGCTGAGATAAACCCTGATGACATCACTAGGGCCCCATTTACACCTGGTATTAACATGTGATCTGTATCTGGATACATCATCTGAATAATGACATCCAATCCCTAGGTCTTTGTATTTACACCTGGTATCAAAATGTGTCCACATTGGGATCTAATCTCAGTATGCAGATTAGTTAGGCCAGGTCAAGGGAAGCAATGCCACAAACGGACGTCATTCATTTCTAAATCACTTTTTGTGAGGGAAGACTTGCTAGCTTGGGCTACTGCTTGTAGCTTTTGCCAGGCTTGCTTAAGCTAGTATGAAGAGGCGGAGTTAGGTGAGCTTTCGACTTGCAGGCAGGATTTTTTTCTTAAGAATGTGGTCACATGGACTGCATTCACACCTGAATGAGATCTGATCAAAATGCAAGCCAGACCAAAGTCCAACAGTCTAAATGTGGTCTGGCTGATCCGATCGCATTCTGATCCCAATGCGTTCTGCATGCATTTACTGGCATTAACATAACAACGTAAATGGGGTTTATGACATCATCAGGGGTTATTTTCTCAGCGTCCTTCTTCACAGGCTGAGTAGTCCTCATCCTGACCAGTAAACTGACCTTTATCTGTAAAATCAGTGGAGGGCCCCTTAAAGTGTGTAAAGCTCGGGGGTGGGGGGTTGGCAACACAGCATCAGATAAATATGCAGCCCAATCAGAGGAGCGGGGTGAGGCTGAGGGTGGATCTGATGCATGAGGATAGAAATAGAGCAGACAGCAAGGAGGCCGGGATCAAAGCATGACATGTGAAAATGAGCCAGTAGATAGAGTCATAAACGTTATATGGGGGAATGTTTTGAGTGCAAACAGCTTGGCACTGGATGGCGGTTTTCTAAAATTACACCAAGATCCTGAAAAGAAGTCACTATGGGTTCACAAGTACTAATGTAAAGGTTGGGTGCAGGCCAGACTGTTCCAGGAAAAAGAGTCACTCCATCTTCCTGAGAGTGTATCAGAGCTAGAGGTGTACAAGATATGTGTGCCTCAGCCTGAGGGCTTAAGGCTGGGAAAGAAGAGTGGATTTGAAAGTCGTTGGCATAGTAAGTAGGTGTGGGATGTTGTGATAGGGTATAATAAACTGGAGTGAGAGGCAGAAAGGGTCTAGGACTATGCCTGCAGAAATCCAGTGCTCTCCTCCACATACCTGATAAGTAGTCGTACACATCAAACACAAAACATCAGACCCAAGGGCATCAGTTCTCTAGACCTTCATCTAATGTTGTTTGGCAACACCAAACGTGTCTCATCTGGGTGTTTATTGGAGCTATCTAGCAGAGTTTCAGGAGCAGAACCACACCTCAATGGAGCCACTTCCGGCATTCCTATAAATACCCACCTAACCCTCTCCTCCTCTTTTGCTCTCGCATACTGCGCCCCTCCACGTCACCCCATTTTCTCTTCCTGTTTCTTCCTCTCCTTCCTCCTCTCCGTAGGGTCCTGAGGGGGGTCCGTCATGCCTGGGTGCCATGGCGGATTCCCTAACGAAGCTTTCCCACAACGCAGACCGCCACCTGAAGATCTACAAGTGAGTTTCAAGCCTTGCACAGCAATCATTTTTCATTAATAAATCGTTTAAATGCATCTTGTTGACGGTGTGGTCCTTGCTAGTGAATAGTATAGTCGCAATTGGTGAGTGTGAGGATGAAATTCACTGATCACTGGTGTCCCGCCAAACCTCTATGTTCAGACCTCACAGCCCTGGTGTCTGAACTCATTTAAACAATAAGTAATGCAAATATTACATAAATCCATTAGAGTTTAATTTGTAGCAACAGGTATTGCAGGACACTATCATCAGTTATTGTAATAACACAGGTCCAAAGAAAAAGCACTGACGTACGTACACAAGCGGGCAAAGGCACACACATTCACGCGCACATATACACAGAAGGGTAACAGGTGTAATGTGTCACAGTTATCAAAGCCCCAGAGCTTTCACCCTGCAGTTAGTCCTCCTCCTGTGCTCTTACATCATCACATTCACCTAGGTTTGTTTGTGAGTGCATGTGCATCCAAATGTGGCTTCTTATGCAACACATGTGCATGTGACCTTTTGCAAAAGTGCTTACTATAGTTTCATGGCTGGAAAATTATTTGCCTTATAATATCTTGCACTTGTACATATAAAAGGACACAGATTCCACATAAGCAAGGCGATATGTCGATCAACCTACATTTTATTTTATTTACAGTATTTATTATGTATATAGAACCTTTGGATTTTATTCTTCACAGGTTTCCAGTTCACTCAATTATTGATCCCTTTGTTATGATACAAAGGCAGTTTGCACATCTGATTATAAAATGCCAGATCAAGAGGTAAAACTGGAATGACCTCACTTCAGGTAGGAGGGGTGTCTCTGAAAGGCAGGGAGGGAGAGCAACACAGAAATGTCCACAGGTCTTCATATGAAACTACAAATGTTTTTTACTAGAGTACACCTGCTTTTAATTTAACTAAATGAATTCATCTATTTTCTTTACTGGCATGATTTACTCAGTGTAACTGATTACATTTCCTGACGTTTTGGAAGTGCTCAGTTTAGGTGGATTAGCTGACTCTCGACACAAACAACGCCCACAACATTTTACTGATACATCATGGCAGCAGCCTGGATCTGTTTCAAACAATCAGTCCAACATTAATTTTCAGAATCGTTTCAGTCAAACATCAGCTAATGACTCAGTTTAACTCGTTACTACAGGTCTGTATGTGATGGCTAGTGTAAAGGTTGATTCACCTACACTCAAGAATTTGTCCAGAACATGAACTTGTGCTTCTATGGCACGCTACAGATTTTACCCACATTTTCCCATAGATGCAGGTGAAATTAACAGTTTATATGTCCTCTTTCATTACCTGTTGTATGCTTGACTTAATCCTGAAAAATAGGACAAGAGGTATAGGAATGTCTGAATGGATATTATGTGGTCGTGCATATACTGTATCATGTTCACCACTAGATGGCAATAGTAGCCTAATGACTGAAACTGAAAGGGAGGGTCCTATTATAGCCCTACAGTCTGAACACAGACATGTTACAGTCTGAAGGTTTCGAAGTGACAAACAAATGAACAATGATGAAAAATGTTCAGACACTTTGTATGTATGTGTGCATCAGCATCCCTTTGCATTCTGTAACACTCATATGTGGATGGCCTCTATTAGTAACCCACCATTCCTTTCATTCCCTGTGCATTGTGTGCCGTATTACTATGCTGGAATATTACATGGCCCCCAGATTCACTGTGTGGCCATTAGATGAACACAAATAAACACATGCCCCAATAAGCACAGTATCAACTGAAATAATAATACTAATTTGACACAGGGCCTCAGGATCAGGTAATATTACAAGACCTGACTTATTATGACCCTTATAATGGCCGTTTATATTGTGCTCAAGTGTACATATTCCCAAGTTTTAAGTGTAAATCTTAGTGTAACTCGATTTAGCAAATCATACTGTTGATTTACTAAATCAGGTTGCACCTTTAAAACTTGAGGAATGTCTTAGCTAGTTAAGACTTAGACCCATGCTTACACCCAGTAAAGTGTAAATCGGTTGCTATAGGAAACATTTGTACCTCTGTCCAATCAAAAGCAACTGACAGTGTAAACAGGAAGTCACTGTAGCATCTCAAGCTGTAGCATAATTTCCATAAAATACAGTTTTATGGGGGCAAATACATTAAACTTAACTGCCAATCCTTTGTAAATGTAAGTATGACTTTATTATACATTGATGTAAAAAATAAGAGTATTTTAGAGTTAATTTAATGCAATTTAGAAAGGGGGGGGGCAAGCTGATGTTATTTGGTTATTTAGAAAAAAAAGATTATTGGCATATTTACCAAAGGTTAAGGTTGGCAATTTCTTTTCAGAGTCAACCCCATGGTAGAGACCCGGCTGCTGCTGGTATGGACCTGGACCTGGAGCCCCACGACCAGGTTTGCAGCTATGTCTGTGTCAGAGGACTGCAAGGAACTCAGTCCACTCATAGCTGTTATCGTTGAGTTGATGTTCATCCACAGAGACTCAAGTAGCAGTTTTAAGGTGGAAAATGATGAAAAAGTGACTTCATTTTGATTTGTGAGTATATGGACCTGTATTCATTCACATCTGTATCAGAGTCAAACTGTCAAAAGCGAATCTCCTGTTTTTACTTGTGTCACTCCTCAGGCCAATCAAATATATACTGATGGTCTGAAGGATGAAAAGGATTCACATATGTGACTGTGACTGTTCTATACATTATATTATACAAGTCATGTTAATGAGTGACTGAGGAGCTCCATTCCACACACAGAATGTGACCTAACAGTGATATAGAACACAATGATGTCGTAGAATCATAGACAGACAGAGTCCACAACAGGCAGAACAGATCAGTCCTTCAACTCACATCAACTGAAACTACACAGAGACACCTGTCTGTCCTTCTTTACGTTCGTATTTCAACATTCGCATTGAGTTTGCTTCAAAAAGATCCACAGCACTGAGTAACATGTCAGGTAAGCTGAGAGTGGTGAAAAGAAAAGTCAGAAATATTAATCTATAAACAACTGAGAGGTCTTTTACTAATTAATAATCTGTTTAATTCTTTATAAAAGATACTAATTGTATTATATACAGTTACAATTGTGTGTTTTTTATTAATTTCACTACAAAGTAAATATATCATTAGAAACATTGTTTTTTGGATCTTAAATCTTGGACTAGAGTAAATCTCTCATGCTCTCCATGTTAATGTATTGTGTTAAAAGAAAAATATCAGTAACAATTTCTATGAAGTGTAGATGGGACTGATCTATCTTGACATGATGTTCCTTGTTGGATGAGATCAACTAGTCTACAAAAAGTGTGTTGAACCGTGTTCAGACATGCACCAGTAAAATTGAGCATGTAGTGCTTTGACAATCTGAGCCCTCCTCGTCCTCCACAGACAACTTCCCGATACATGAAGGAACCCTGCTGGCCTCCTGCTACGAGGTGCAGGACTTTCTCGGGGAGGGGAGCTTTGGAAAGGTGGCCAAGTGTGTGGACATTGTAGCCGACACAGAGATGGCCATCAAAATAACCAAAGACAATCCCTTTTTCACTGAACGAGCACTGGAAGAGGTAGAACTGTTTATTTATCAAACCTGAAGCTGGATTATGCATGTTACATTCATCACATAACAAGAACCTTTCTTAGTGATTAACATGCAGTTTGTCTTTAAGCTGACAGGAAACAGTAAAAATCTAACCTTTCATATCTTCCATAGATTAAAATTCTCAAACAGCTGCAGACCCTGGATCCAGACAAATGTAATCTCGTGAGATGGAACGGCTCATTCTTCCATGAAAGGTTCATTTGTCTGGAGTTCGAGCTCCTGGACCTGAGTCTGCTTGACTACATGCAGCAGAGACCTTACCAGTCTCTGTCCATGGCAGAGATCCGCCCAGTTATCCATCAGGTATGTTCTTCTTTACTATTCTCAGAAGTATCCAATGTAGAAGTACCATTTTACTGCATACTTATAATTTAGTGGGAAATCACTATGTACATTGCTGTGACCTAATAAATATAAATACTTGTGTTTCTTCAGGTGACCACAGCACTGCTCCACCTCGAGGCCCTGGAAATCATGCATGCAGATTTAAAGCCCGAAAACATAATGGTGGTGGACCGCAGGCAGCGGCAGCTGCAAGTCAAGCTCATTGACTTTGGCCTGGCTCGCCACGTGTCCGATGCTGTTCCAGGGTCATGTGTGCAGAGTCTGTGGTACAGGTAAGTACAGAAACTGGAGGGAAGAAAACATGCAGCAGAGATGCTGTGAGACACACAAGAAAAGAGCCAGAGCCAACGTCCTCAGTGATGTTTTCCTAGAAAGATACTGGTTTAAGACTGACAGCATGACAGAGGGGAGATTTTACTTTTCATACATGAAGTTTTATATTGTTCTTTTCCTCTTTGCTCAGGGCACCGGAGGTCATGCTGGGTCTGGTCTTCATGGAGCCAATAGACATGTGGTCTCTTGGTGTGATTGCTGCAGAACTTTTTCTGGGCTACCCGCTTTTCCCCGGGGGCCACGAATATGACATGGTGGGTATCTCCTTCACATATGGCAAAAAGTCTCTAAATCCTGGATTTGATCCTCAATGGAGTGTTTTTACAAGTGAGACGTCTGCTCCTGAATCAAACGACAGTAAAACAAACTTGATGTGTGTGTGTGTGTGTGTGTGATGTCTCCAGATGAAATTCATAGTGGATACCCTGGGTCAGCCACCAGATTATCTGCTGAACTGTGCACAAAAAAGCACTTGGTTCTTTCACATTCAGGGCAGCTATAACCAGCAGACCTGGAGACTTAAGGTAAAGTATCTGTCTATCTGTCTATCTATCTGTCTATCTACCTGTCTCTCTGTCTGTCTGTCTGTCTGTCTGGATAAATGATGTAACTTAAACACTGTCTCTTTGTAGTCTCCTGAGGAGTTTGCAAGTCAGACTGGGCATCATTTCAGAGACACCCGATATTTTAACCTCAGGTCTCTGGACGCCTTGGAGGAGGTAGGTGGTCTCTCGCTCATTAATGTAAAGTTATTACAAGGAAAACAAATGTCTTTGGAGGCATCTTCATTGACTGCATTGCCATGATCCAATAAGGTTATTTGTTATGACTGACACTTCTTGTTTATCCAGATGATGCCTTTTAAAAACAAGGCCAAGAGGAACGAGCTGCGAAACTTTGTGGACCTCTTAAAGAAGATGCTGCTGGTGGACCACAATGGGAGAATAATACCCCTTAAAGTGCTGGAGCATCCATTCTTCTCTGTGGAGCGACACACTGACAGCAGCCAAAACATGAACATTAAAAACCTGACGGCTGACATGAAGGAGGCTGAGCCAAACGTCACTCAGCAGCCTTCCTCACAGAAGGAGAGTCTCCACGGTTTTGAACTTTGCAGTGTTGCATCCGAGGCCATGACTCCTCATGAGGAAACAGTTTTTACTCAACCAGAAAATGTGTCTACAAAGCTGGAGGATGAGGAGGATAAGGCAACACTCCTCCAGCCTGGTTAGTCACATGTCTAAAGTCCTCACAGTCTCCTTGTGTTTATAGTTTGGATCAAACTAACATCGTGCTTCTTTGTGGTTCTTCAGAGGTCGTAGTGGAGACCAGCAGCAAGAGGAGGGGCCTCGTCAAGAGGTTCTTTAAGAGGATCAGAAAATCTTTCTCCTCCTGGTTCCACAAAATGTCATGAATCATCTGTCTGGTCTGCATGATCAGTCATCACTTATTATATGTCACTGATTCTTTTTCTTTTATTGTATTATTTTTCACTCTTCATTGTCATTTGTCAATAAAACTATTGACTAAATTTGAAAATGTTTTCATGATGTGTGGAGAGAAGACAAAGTAAAACAGAAATGACTGTGAAATATACAAATACACAGAACATGTAGTTATATTTGAGGTTCAAAGTCCTACAGGTGCTCAGAATCATGCACAACATCTATAGTTCAATGGCAACTGAGCAAAATCAGTCTGCTGATGAGGACCATGTGATATGGTCGAAAGGTCCCAAACAGCTACTAAATGAACCTTGAACTGAGACTGTTTTGTCAAATTATATACATTATATACATAAAATACATATATAGTCTTTTATTCTCATTCCACTGAGATTTACCTCGTGTTGTCTGACACATAACAGCTTCAGAAATGTAATCTTACCTCTGTCACTCTACTGTCTTATATGATTTGTGAAGTCTTGATTAGGAGTGATTTTATGTAAAATACGAGTATAGTGTGGACAAACTGCGTCACACCATAATGCAACAAATCACATCACAGTTACCACTAACTGATGGAAACATACAGTTTGCTTTTTTTCTGATATTTATTGAGAAACAAAGAGTCATTTCAAAAATGATTGTACATCCAGGTCACTACGATTATATCTACAAAAATACTAAATGAGATCAATTTGATTCCAAATTAATCTAATTAACAAATAATTGCATGTAGTTTATTTAAAAGTATATTAAAAATCAAAATGCAGAAAAATGCAATAGCAAATAAATGAAATAAAAATATGAATGCCATAGCAATAACCTTAATGTTTTTAGCACTTGAGAATGATTTTTAAAGTCAATGAATCAATAGTCAACAAATAATTGCCAATAGGCTTATTTAAAAGTACAATGACAATCAAAATGCAAAATGCTGCACAACCAAGAAAGAAAGCTAAAGCAGGCTGACACTGTGACTGGCTGACATACAGCAGTTTGAGAACGGTGCCATCCAACTACGCATCAATAACCTGCTTCTGCGCACTAAAACTGTCAGACATCATAAGCATGAAGCTGAATGGACGTACAGTTTATGTTGTGTTGATATGTACAGAGCGTTCAGTAGGGAACTGGAGGCAACACCAGAGACTCAAAAGCTCCAGCTGCTGCCGGACAAAGCACAACAAACCATGAAGAGCAGACATGGATAAAGGGTCAATAGTGCTATGTGTATAACGCCATGAAGTCTGTAGAAAGAATGGTTTACTAAGGGATACACATGATCTTCCATGATCTTCTGCCACTGATAATCACATTGATTAAGGTTGAATTTCAAAACCATTTTGTTTTGGGTCGTTTAATGTGACCCCTCTGTAAGGGGAAATTCAATTATTTAAACGGTGCACTAGATGGTGCTGTTTAACCTGGTGTGATTGTTAGATACAGTGTGAAAAAGATGCACCTAAAGTGGCTGCATTCCTGTGCAGAACATTGCCTTAGACAAGCATCTGTCTTTAAGTCTACCTTTACTTTAGCAAAATGTCAGATGGGGTCAGCCAAGATTTTTTTGTGATTTAACTAGCAGGACAGGATATTGTCCATTTTAAGCTTCCCTATGAGTGACTAATGTGAGACTGATTTAGATAGCCTGCCTTTGTATCTTCTGACATTTGCCATAGCAAAAAATCTCTAACCTCAGGCTTAGCCAGGGGGAGAGGTGGCTAACTTTCCTACCTCAAATTAAGTCAGTTTTAATATTTATCTAACAGACAGGCTTAATTAGACTAGTCTAACCTGACGATTTAAGACTAGTCTAAGGCCAAGACTAGTCTTAAACTAAGTTTATGCAACTTAGGGACATTAATGAGCTAGGTTAATACAACCTATGAACTCTGGACAGCATGTCATACGCATAGTTGTACATTCCCTTGCCTCTGATGATGATAAGATCACCCAGCCATGGAGAGAGTCAGTGTCATCATGTAAACTATTCCTGCTACTGGCACAGCAGCTGACTCTACCTGCCATAAGGGAATTAACGGCTTTAATTCTGTTGCCCCTTGACTGTCATGTGACATGTCCTGCTCTCAGAGACCTGTGGCCTGCATGTGTCAGGTGCACTATTTTGTAAATGAAACATGACACTACTTTTCCCATTTAAAGCTACAGCACAAACATTCAGGCAATGATATGAACTTTTAAAAGCTGAAAGACAGGTGTTGAGGAAAGAATAACTGGAAAACACACTTTTTAGAAGAGGATGTTATACATTTATTATTGAACCAGCTTTTGAAATCCAAAAGACGGGGTAAGGGATTAAAAAAATCATTGCACTACTTAATAAAGTATTACTAGTAATAACTCTCATACAAAATGTACAAATGTTTGTTAAAAATTTCATTATCATCATAACAGGCCTTCAAATGATTTTGGTTACAGATATAATACATAATGAAACTACTATGACACCGTTTGAATGACAATGACAATTGAGTTTCATAGAGTTTAAAGGAAACATATTCAAACAACCCAACAACTTGCGTGGAAAAGATGAGCAATATGAATTGATAAGCACTAATCAAACTGGTTGCGCCATTTTCTGAAAGACATAAATAGTGGGACTGAGGTAATTGCTAGTGTACCAAGCAACAAAAAAAAAAAAAAAAAACTGTCCAACATAAAACAATCCTAAGACACAAAATGGATGCGCACAGTCAGAAATATGACCTTTGACCTCAGAGAAAATAAAGATGACAGAAAATATAATTTCCCTCCATTCCCATGGATATTACATGACTTTATACACTGACAACACTGAAGAAGAGTTGTAAAATTATGTTCTTCCTGGACACTGACACACTGTTGGTTGGCATTTTCTAGAAAACAAAACTCCGGTTTGAACACATGTGTTGGTCTGATGTGGTGACACTGGATCGATAAAAGTTGCACCTGGAGAAAATGAAGCTTTAGAAAAAGGCATCTCAGATGTAAGACACTGCAGGCGTCTGGAAGAACTTTCCAAACCAAACGTCTGTCCAGGCAATCTCTATAAGGCCTATGGCAGGTTGTCAAAATGACACAAAACACCAGTTGTGATAAATAGTGATAAATTACATTTGAATGCCTACTTTGCCCATGAGGTGAACATCTCCGAGTTACATTATCACATGCTGACATAGGCCTTACAGAGACGAAGTAATTATTAAGAAACAAAGCCCCAAAACCTCTGGACACAAACAGACGTGCAGTGAGAAGAATATAAAAGGAACTGACATATTGGGATACTGTACTGGAAGTTCATGTGGAGAACATTTATGTTTTTAATGCATTGAAATGTTTGTTCTCATGCACACATGGACTGTGGAAAACTGAGGAGTGGTTTGTTCAGAATGAAAAGAGCGTGTAGGTCTTAAATCTACATATTAAAGTGCTCGAGTGTCAAATCCACCGTCTGGTGAAACAGTAGATTTAGCTGTGACCTTTTAAGTCTCTTCAAACTTGTTCCCTGTCCAGGATGGAGAAAACATTGCATCTATATCTACCAACACTCACAGAAGTCTGCTTGGGTACCAAGACAGATATAGGCGCATGTTTTCAAAAGGCCTCATTCCCATAAGAAAGCTAGTAAGCTGAGTATGTATGAATGTTTTGCATCCACCTCAGCAGCTCTGTAAGATCCAACAGTATTCGCATATGTGCCTTGGGGGAGAGCTTAGTGGATATGTCGAGAAAGAGATAAATAGTCTTGATCAGTTTTCTTTAGCTTAGGACGTGCTGTATGACAAAAAGAAAAGGAGTCTTTCAAAAGCCTCCAGCGTTTACTTGTTTGAGATGAGAACAATGCAGATGGGTAGACATGGAGTGATGGAGTCAAAGTTGTAGAGCGTGTTACTGAAGTGTGGCTTAGATGAAAAAATAAGAATCAACTACTACAACTGTTAACTTCCCTGGAGGTGTTCCTGGTCCTACACTTTTGATTTTAAAACTCTGCTTTCTGAACAAATCGTGGCTGTAAAGGTCTGAAATGACCCACAACCTCCAGTGAATCTAAATCTATCTGGTGTAGCGTGAAAAAAAACAACATCAGGATAAAGGAAGTCAATGCACTGTACCACATGAACTGTATAAATACCACAGGAGTGACACACACAGGCACACATACACACACACTTGCACACAGACACGCGTATAGAGAAAATAAAGTATATTTTTCACTGTTCCAAAGTAGCTCACTCTTTGACACACAGTGTAGAGTATCTTTGTTTTCACCCCATACAGACTGCTCTCACACCGAGGAATGCAAGAACACACATACGGAAATTAAAATTGACCGGTACTGCTCAACTGCAATTATAATGAGTGTAACAAAAAGGACAGTCTCTGCAAGCCAAGATGTGAATGCTTAATTATAACCAGAATAATAACAATGAGATCATCAGAATCTTTGGACTGCCAATTCTCCCTAAATGTTTGTTAGTACAACTATACAGACGTTTTTCAAACAAGTCTTTTTCTCTGTCCATCACCTAGAAGACTGACCAGGTGGCATCAGTTTGGAAGGGCTCATAAGGACTTAAAAAAATACACGTGTATGTCCACCTGCACATGACACTGTATATGTTTCAAAGGCCATTCATAGTAAGGAGCAACCATGAGCAGAAGGCAGAGTAGGAGGGGCATAATAATCCAAAACAGAAGACCTGGGAAGTCCAGCAATAAAGTGAGCATGAGTCAGTAGAAAATTGCTGATCCCAGGTGAGAGTTACTGTTCAGTGTCCTGGGGGATAAAGAGTGAAGGAATGAGGAGCACTGGTCCCAGTTATGTGGCAGAACATGTGAGTGGAGGAGTATGATCGAAGGAGAGAAGTTCACTGATTGGTTGGTGCATCCAAAAAGGGAGTCAGGGATTGCTGTGTGCGTTGGGTGTTGATGTGAGGTCACTCAGAATCCCGCTGGACCTCGGAGGCATCGGCTCGACAGATAGGACAGGTTCGGTTAGCCTGGAAGGAAAGGCAAATAAGGAGATGAGGGTTAAAATGGGTAAAGAAATATACCTAAAAGATCAATACATAATAGATACAAACACCCGAGCAGAACAACTTACTGATACTACATACTGAAACCATATAGAAGTCAGCAGATTAAAGGCCCGGTCACACCAGCATTTAAAAACAGCAACATTTTGTGGCAAAATCCATTAATTGCAATGAAATCGCAGCTTCAACTTCTGTGATGATTGACACTCAAATCACGGCGTTGATCAGTGGCAAGTTAATATATAGCTATACCAATACCAAATCCAAAGTGTTAGCCGTTTGCTCACCATCTACAGTAGTTCGCCAAACAGTCCTGTGAGTAGTCACTATGTCACCAAGCTTTTGCAAAGACGCGTGGCTGAATTTTGCTGTTCCACTTGCTGGTGTGACCAGACTTTAAGGACGTGGTGGAAAACAGTTGATTCATTTACAATTATCAAAAAAGCTGAATGTCTTTACTCACCTTCAGCCACTTGTCTACACACTTGGCGTGGAACTCGTGATTACAGGGCAAGACCCTCAGGAGCTGGCGAGACTCAAAGTCACACATACATACCACACACCTGTAAGACAAAGCAAGGTTGGTACCATTTAAAACGGCATCTTGGACAAATTCATACCACCTCAAACCTACAGCCACCCCACCAGAAAAATCCCTCACAGCACAAGGATGTTTAAAGTCAGAAAGGTACTCACAGTGTTTGCTCAGACTGATGGTTGTTGGGGTTGAACCTGTAAGATGGAAGCTGTTCTATATCTGCCTTAGTTAGACCACGGGGTTTGGCCTCTCCTAGGCGTTCTGCAAGGTTCAACAGGGCCTGAAGATTTCACACAGAAAGGCAAAGTTCACAATGGAAACAAAGTACAAGAAAATGGTTATATTAATGAAGTTGTGTGGAAACATGACTGGATTTCATATTACATATGTGTACATGCTGACAAAATAATTCATTTGTGTTAATAGCTGTTTCTATTAAACATAAATCAATGTGTATCGTGTGATAACATTAGTCTTGGCTGAACTATGCGTTTGTCCTACCTCATAGTTCTCCACCTCTCCGTCGTCAACATCCAGCTCTAGACTGATAGTGGGGGCCACATTTGGGGGCACAGGAAGCATGGACCTGTAGGTGGTTTAAGATGGGGTAAACAACGTTTAGTAGAGTGCATTTGTTAACGTCTCAGAGGCATACTCAGCTCTATTGCAAATTCACCTGTATATTTCCAACATAACCTTGAAGAAGTGAAAAACACTTACAGGAAGTAAGGCAGGAAGCTGGGGTGGTAGGGTGATGGGGGTACAGCCTGCTGGGAACGGTAACGCCGGCTTGTGAATCGGCGAGGCATAAAGTGGGGATAGGGCTGTGAAAGATGAGAAGAATGAGAAGAAAATCTATTTATTCCACCAATGGTAAAGTGACATTTTACCATAATCGTATATTATAATCCAAACAAATGATGATGGTCATGTAATTAATGTACTCACCACTGTAAAGAGCTCCTGCGACAGGGGGTCATGGTGCGAGAGGAACTGGAGAGGTGTGGATGGTGGCAGGGTGGAGGGTGGCTGGTGGTGATGGTGGTGGTGGTGATGGTGGGCGTAGCTGAAGCCACCGCCTACTGAAAGCTGCTCTCCCAGAAGCTCAACCTCATTTTCGATCCTCTGTAAGGGCTGAGAAGAAACACACTAGGTTATCGATCATGACAAATCGATAGAGGTGTTATGGTGAGACAATAACTGGGCCACAGATGTTTACAAGTAGCTTTGTAGGACACTTTAGTGAGAGTGACATCCATGTTTGGTGGCTCCATTTTTCTTAGTGGTTTAAAGTTTAAAGTGCAATTAAAGTTGTATGTTGCAACTACTACGATAAAAGTAAATGCAAATGATATGACAGATTTATTGTCTACATTGTCAAGAACAATATGAAAATTAGTGTCATAATAAGATATTTAAACACAAGAAAAATGATTTTTTGAAAAAACAATTGTTATGTAGATATGATGACTTAACGGGAAGAGGCAAGTACAGTTAATTTAAAACCAGGAAAAAATATCTATTTCTTGTAATGTATAATGACAAAATCCTAGAGAGAATAAACCATTTACTTGATGACTTTTATCATTTGAATGTGCATGCTACAGTGCAGATGTACCAAACTGGTACTCTAAACAGGTTAAAACTAGCATGACATGATTACACTAATTAAAAAGTACCAGTTACAGTACTTTTTTCACTTTTGTCTGCTGATTGCATAACCAAGTTTCCCCATTGGACATAAAGTTAATTAACTCCAAATATTATTTAGATGACAGCCCTGTGCAATCTGAATAGAAAACTAATTAAACTAGGGGTTATTTATAAGCTGGTACAGTTTTTTTAAGTCTATATAAAACTACTACTACTAAACTACAACTTCACAAACATTAATGGCTTCCTTTAAGCATACCAAAGTCCTTGTGTTGCCATTATTTTTAGCACAGAATGATGCGAGTTAATATAGATAAATATCAGATAAACTATAAAAACATAAATCATTCACATACCGATCGTGGCTGTTGCGTCTGGAAAGGCAGGAACTGTCCGGGTGTGGGGAGGTGGGGAGGGTGGTGAGAGAGGTGGGGTGGGTGGGGAAGCAGGAACTGAGGGTCACTGGACAGCAGCGAGGGAAAGGCATAGGGCACCGGCAAATGTTGCATTGAACACGCCTGTAGCATCTGGAAAAGGGTGAATAAGACGAGAGAAAAGAAAAAGACAAAAGTTTTAAATGCATGTTGTCTCACCATGGTGATTGTAATGTGCCACCTGCTGCCACAAGGTGGCAGCCAATACCAGGGAGATTAACAAGCCCCTTCAAACAGCTAAATGCTCTGCAGGTCTTTGCTTCCTTTCTCCACTTTTCCTTTTGAGCACTTTGCTATTTTTTTGGTTGAGCTGTAGGAGAGGCTGTACAGCACAAAGCATGCTTTTTTTTTTATTAACAAACACACAACACCCACACACTCCTGCAAACTGCACACTGTTGTGTTCTTCTCACCGGGTGGTAGTGTTGTCCAGTGCTGAAGACCACGCTGCAAGCAGGGACTTGTTGTGAGGAACAGGTAGGGGGAAGGTGCTGGCCGCTACATAAAGGCGCTGCGAGACCGTGTGGAGGGACTGGGGTCACTGTGTAGGAGACTGGTACACTGCCCTGCTGCAGCTGAGGAGAAAACACAGTTAATATGCAGCCTCACACACACATCCATGCAATGTCTCCTAACCGGTCTCACACGTAAACTGAAAGTATTTGCAGACTAACCTGTTCATGCAAGTCCATGACCATGGCTCCTTGCTGCTGTTGCGCTGCATGATGCTGTTGCGGATGCTGATGATGGTGGTGGTGGTGGTGAGCGGCCGGGTGCAGTAGTCGTGGAGACAAGGTGGGGGGGTGGAAAGCTCGGGGCTCCTCCAAACCTGCCCCCCCACCTCCAGCTGTGGGAGGCTGACCATAGGCGCTGGGTGTGTGCGTTGGGTACGTCTGGTGTGTGGAGGCATGGGGGTTGCGGTGGTAGTTTTCATCCTGGAGCTCTGATGGCGACAGGTGAGGTGCGGGGCCTTGGGTGGAGGGGTGGTGATGGGGAGGCAAGTGACGGGTGGGTCTGGAGAGACGGCCGCGCTGACGCCTTGCTGGCGGACTGGAGGTGGGAAGAGACGGAATGTTTTACAATTGGGACCTCAGTTTTTTTTTTTGTTTTTTTTACAGTGAAACTTGTAGAAATCAAGAAAGCATGTTACCTGCGTCTGTGCCGAGCAGGAGTGAGGCATCTCTCCTGGTGGTAGTGTGTGTGGGGGTGAGGCTGTCTCCGACTTGGGGGTCCTGACTCCCAGGGGCGGATGGGGGGAGATGGGGTGGATGGTGGGGGGGCGGATGAGGTTAGCTGTTCCAAGACAGACTGACTGGACAGCCTCTGGCGCTTTGGACTGGGGCTTTCCTCGCTCTGTGGAGGGAGGGGTGGAAAACGGAGGAGGGAAAAAGAGGACAGAAAAGAAGAGTGGGAGAGAGTATTGTGGTTAGTGACCCATAGCACTCGTATCAACTCAATTTCACCATGCTTTACACTCCCTCTGGCCTACAATCCATACTACTGCACAGACACTAAGTTCTTTTGTGACTCATGGCATTTCCTGTATGATCCAGTGTGTGTGTGTGTGTGTGTGTGTGTGTGTGTGCGTGTGTGTGTGTGCGTGTGTGTGTGTGCGTGTGTGTGTGTGCGTGTGTGTGTGTGTGTGTGTGTGTGTGTGTGTGTGCGCTTATATGCATTTGTGTGCATGTGTGTGCGCGCATGTGTATGTGTGTGAAAGACAGCATATTACACTACCAGCGCTCAGAGGCCCAGAGGGTTCAAAGTCACTTCCTCTTGGAGTGAGGAAATGCAAACGCAAGACAAGCACTCACAGGCCCATGTGCGCGAGTCACATACGTACACACCCTCAACTGGAGAGCTTGACAAATACAGTGATACACAAAAACAGAGACATAGCTGAACAAGTAGTCATCCAGGTTTAGATTGACTAACGAGTGTTTCAACCCTATCAACTCATCTGTGAGTCACTTCACTTACTGTCAAGCAGTGACTCTCACACTTGGCACTTGATGAGGCAAGAACACACATGCTCATGTGTCAGTTCTTAGTCATTCTCCCTTACGCGGATCTTAGCTGTGCTCTGAAGAACACACCGGTTCTTCAAAGAGACACCACACACACTTCCTCATAGTTACCATTTCAACAATTTTTGCCCCCCCTCTATTTACCTGATCCCTGCCTCCACCTCCCCTCTTCGTGGGAGAGACACGTTGTTAAAGTGTGATAAAAATGACTCAGCGGCTGTGACTTTTAACTCACACACACAGCTCAGCAACCTTGAGAGCAGTGTGATAGCTAACAGGAAACAGCTGGAGAGCAGGCTGCAGAACACACACACACACACACACACACACACACACACAGTTATGGAAACGCCTGCAGACATGCGCAAATTCACATTCACACACGGGCAGCTGCCACTGTTTGAGCTCTACAGCCTATAAAGAACAATACCTTCTGAAGCTCTTTAGAGGCAGACTCTGCTGTTCTAACAAACCTGAACAAAATGTATCTTGACTGTAGGGCCAAACACACTGTACACTCACGGCTCTATCGCTCACTGGCACTGGATGTGACCTGAGCTTGACCAGCTTATGGGAAAGACAAACAATAACAAGGACTTCAATTAGTCTTGACCGGAGTGGACTACATGATAGGGCTGGAAAGAAGGAAGGGCAATGGGAGAAAAAAGAAGCAGAGAGAATGAGTGCATAAGACAGGCAGAGAGGAAAGAGAGGTGAAGCTTGGTGGAGCCTCAGGGTGCACCAGACTCTAAATGAATTTAGGTCGTAGCGAGGGTTACACACCACGATTTTGAGTGTGTGTGTGTCTGTCTGTATTTTTATAAGCCAAGTAAATTACCATGCCTAAGCATTTGTGTCCAAGTCAACTGATACATCAGCATGCCTGTCCCAACCCCTTCAAAGCTGTCTAAAATCTAAATGCATCCGTACCTGCCCTTTCCATAACTGAAAATACATTTTTGTTCCCTCATTCTTTCTGGGAGTAGTGGTAAAATGTCTTTAACAGCCAGCTTTCAAATTGTGCGGTGGCCCAAACATTTTCAAATAACATAATATTCATGCTGCATGTGCTTAAACACACAGTTGTTTCCAGTAATTTACTCCATTCTGTTATAAAGGTTGAACAATTCTGATATTCAAGGTTGTTACCGATTCACTTTTAACTACTTTTAGAAAGTGAACTTTCAAAATATGAAAACTTACCGGTGTCAAACGAGAGCCCTTAAAACCCATCTTGAGAAAAATAAAAGTTGACTTGAAAATACTATTCTGATAAATTTGAATAAACTTTCCCTAGCTATCAAACACAAAAAACATGCCTCTTTCACAGTGATGTTAAGATTAGAGATAAGTGTAGGATGGGTCCTTCATGGCTTACAATTTTTTAAAGGCAATGTTTGGGGTAGCACTTATACCAAGAGCAGAAGTTAAGAACTCTCAAAAGGCCATGTAACTAATGTCAGAGACAAAAGCACTTTGTCTGATTCAAGTCTGTAATGTTCCAACGCAATAAGGTTCTCTTACATTTCAGAAGACCTTTGCATATAGAGACACATTTAAAGAATTTTACATATGACTTTTGGTAAATGAAACAAAAAAGCCACATGGTCAAGTTCATCATCAAGTAACGATATGATACACAAGGTTTGGTGTGCACAAGTGGCACTTTGTTTAAAAAAAAACAACCTTTTTCTATGGGGTATTCTATCTAAAGTAATATGGAAGGCACACTCTATGCCCATTTCTACACAGGATGGGGGGTACCAGCGATCCAACCCCACCCCCAAACCTCTGTTCCTCTCAGCAACAACCCCCTCTCTTCCGACCCAACACCCCACAACCTCTCTACCAGCCCAGCCCCAGCACCAACACCCTGGGGATATCTACTGTGCCCATTTTCATATCTAAGCCAGCCTCCTCCATCCCAAGCCTGACACATTCCCTCCTCACACACACCCCCACCCTCCTCAACAACCTTCTCCCACCCCCCACCCCCTTTCCTTCCATCAGATAAGCTGAACCCCTCTACAGTCCCCTCTTCCTCTCTCCCCCTTTTTCCTCTGTTTGTCTGTCCTATTTGAGACCCCCATCCTGAAATCTGAGGGGACAAGACAAGAAGTCCATAGACAAGACACACACACACACACACACACACACACACACACACAAACACTCTGTCTTAAAACATGCAGACTATTGCCCATTAGTATGAAAGTTTGATGGGCCTGTCTACCCACGTTAGTGGGAGGGGAGTGGTGTCAGACAAAGGAGTGTGTGTGTGTGTGTGTGTGTGTGTGTGTGTGTGTGTGTGTGTGTCCTCAAGCAATATGCCTTAACGTGGCCTTATGTTCTAACAGAGTGCTTGTTGTGCACATACACACGTCTGGTCCAAACATGTTTCCACTAAAGCCAGAAAAATAGAGAGAGAAAAAAAACATGCTGACTTTCAGAGGCTCAAAGAACACACATACAGACAAACAGACACACACAGTGACTCCCAGCACGGCCCAGAAACATTGTGAACTGCTCTGTGGCTGATATTACAGCACATTCTGCAGTGCTCACATTGTCGGGACCACACACACACACACACACACACACCCTCCATTCCTTTCACTGTGTCCACATTCGGAGTGTGCAGACACCAGGCTGGGCAGATATCCTGGAGCACGAGTACAGACACACCCTACCACGTACTATTTCACTGTGTCCACATTTGGGATATGCATGCATCCACTCGCGCACACACACACACACACACACACACACACACACACACACACACACACACTGTAGCTGTGGCCGGCAGCTGTTGTGGCTTCGCTGTCATTGCGGAGAACCAAAATAAAGAGAGAGGTCCACAGAGTGCATGCTAACACACACCTAAGAAACACAACTGAGCCGCAGTCTCCCTTTTCCAGCATCCATGCCCTAGAAATTGTGCATGAATGTGCACACTGAGCAAATATGGTCATTTGCTTTTACAGATTCATTAATATTTGCAGACATGCTCCCACTAACACTCAAACACATCTCCCTCCCCCACTTATTTTCTTTCCATCAACAAGATTTCAAAGCCCATTTTGTTTCCTCTGCCACTGTTCCTCCCTTCCTCCCCCTCCCCTCCCCTCCCTCGCTCCTTCCCCTCCTTTCCCTTCTCTCACTCCAACCAAGTCCCACAGCTGGAGGTGAAATCATTAGCAATACCCCCTCCCTGTTTTTGGCCTCCCCTCCCTTCCCTCTCTCCCCTCCAAGCTTTCTGCAACACCTTCCTCAGCATCCTGCCTCCCCTCTTCTCCTTCTTCACTGTTTTTTTTTTTTTGCTTCATCTGTCTGCTTTTTTACACAGGCCTTCGCTTGTGATGATGACTATCATTTACTGGAGTACACTTGTACACTCTGGTGGGTTTTAAATTATGCTTATATCAAGTACATGAGTATGTTTCACAATACTGCCATCATTGACATGGCAGTGTTGCTGAAATTATCAGCAATACTATGTTGAAAATACATGATATGGCATGGTCAGCTCCTACAAATCAAATGAAAGAAAAACAAAAAAAAAACGTGAAGCAATGTGAGCACAGCTGCCCATAAGGATTGTGCTTAAACAACAAACAAGCACACTTTACATTTCTCCAACCTTTTGGGGGAGCGGGGGGGAGGGGGGCTACTTGCCACAGGCTTAAGCTGCTGAAGGCTCTCTACACTGGCATAATGTGTACTGCATCAACATACTTCAGCATTTATGAAACATAATAGCAGAGTTGCGATTTGCAAACTGTGCTTTGTTTGAGTTTCTCAAGGAAGTACTACTGTTAAAAGCGTGTACACAACAGACACGATGGACAGCCTGAGAGCACGACGTAGTGAACCAGATTAAGTGTTTCTCAGAGCTAAAGCTCCAACCAGAGTAGCCCAAGTTCCAACACGGGAAAAGACACAGAAAACAGCCATTATAGTTTTTTTCAGCCCAAATTACTTTTCATTTGTTGGGTTTATTTTAAAATAGATGAATGTGAATACATTTAATTAAGATAATAAATGTTTATTTTGTGACTTTTACTTTATTGCTTTAAAGTTGTCTAAGAACATAATTTGTGGATCAGATTGTTATCTGCACGTCTTTGTAACCAATTGGAAAGCAGTAAGTCATGGGTTACAAGAGTTCATGACCACTGCAGCAGCAAAACCAAAATAAATCCAGTCATATTTATTGGCTACAACTCAGCCTCCTATTCTCTTAGACAACTACAAGTTCACTATGGGAGCATGACACTCACTCATTATACTCTGTATATACAGTACACTAATGGGAACTGGTCTGGTTCTGTGTCTATGCGTCTCCACCCAGCATCAGCTGAGAGAAGATGTCATCTAATATTGAGTCTTAGATAAGGATCTCAATCAGGCTGCACAATAGTGTGCAACTTAAAAACATCCCTATATTTCTTATGTTGGTATATGAACATAAGTCAGTAAAAGGTGTGTGGCTTACCTTATCACTCTCCTCTCCATATGCATGATCTGGGTGGCAGTGGTAGGACCCGCCAGAGGCTCCTACGCAGAGAACACAGAATATAACACATGGTTATTACAAACCTCTCACTTACACAGAGCAACATCTCATTTGGAAATTGCTGATAATACACCATTCACCACCACTAATACTACATTGCCTATGATTACTCAACAATGTAATAAAATGTATGTGTTTTTCTAATGTAATTCCATTTGGACCACGAACCAATGTGTTTCTGGCATAAACACACAGACCAAGAGTTGGTATGAGCATGACAGCATTTGATCGCCTCAGCAGTTCAAACAGCCATTAAAATGTGTTGTGTGTCTGTATTAATTATTACTGTATTGTGTATTATTTTACAATACAATATACAAAACATTTTGGTAATACCTTTTGTTGAAATTGACAGCTCCATTATACCCAGGCATTGTGGGGAGAGCCCTGTTTATCTACATACAGTACATTTAATCCTGTTGTTGTTGTTATTGTTCTTGTGCAACTTGGATTTAATACAAAACAGCAAAAAACAATGACAACATGTTTGTGAGAAGGGGTGCTGACCGTGTGTACAGTACAAATGTGACTGGAACCCATATGGTATGTCTCAGATCAGAGGCAGTAGATGTAGGTACACATGCGCGCGCACGCACGCACGCACGCACACACACACACACACACACAAACACACACACAAAATAAACACAGTAATCCCAGATTAGAGAAGCTTTCTGATGATACCGCCGCTTGCATCACAGCTAAGACTTTTACTCTTTTGTTTTTCCACAATCCTTTCATCTTTTTATTGTCTTTTCTATTTATTCTGGCTTTTGTTTCTCCCTTTTTTTCCATGGGCAGGTCTTTAGCCGGGACGTCCTCCCCACAGATGGTGGCAGTGGTATACACGCCAAGGGTAAGCACTCCCAAGGGCACTCCAGACAAGGCTACCTTTACGATAGAGATGAAGAAAGCTAAAGTAGAAGAGAATAGATGCAAAAAAGCCGTTTAAAAGAGCATTTTTTCACCTCTCGGCTGTTTGTTTGTTTGTGGGATTTTTCCTGCTCACAGCCTCCCTCTTTGAAGAAAGCTGTGATTGACAACAAAGAAGAGAGGGGGGAGAGAAGGCGAAAGAAGAGGCAGACAGAGTGAGGTTTTCACAATTGAATTCCTCAATCCTTAAAAAAAAAAAAAAAAAGCATTTCCTCTCATACTCCAATCCCTAGAGCAGGCAACAGAAATGGTTTGAAAAGGTTGAGGTAAGTAAACCTTACATTTCATCGAGGTGATTTGGGACAGAGAACTGGTGAAGCATTCGTGGGACTCGCTGGCTGCATGGCGCTCTTCTGTACAACACTCATTCACCGGTCACAATAGGCAAAAATCCAGCTCCCTGTCTGTGTATGGTCTCACTTGCACATTGTCAGAGTCCGGTAAATTGAGTCAGAGATGAGTCATTCAGTTGGAGTCACTCTATAGAGCACAATAGAGAAGCTACAGGACAGGTTTCAAATGTTTCGATGACATCATGTCCACTGTTGGACTAACACACAGCACAGTACGCACAATTTAGTTCCTGCACTCAAGGAAAGTTTGATAGCAGGAATGCTGTATGAATTTCAATGTGTGTGGACACGGTTATTTCCTCTCCTACATCTAGGACATTTTAGAAAATGCTAATATGGGCAATTTAATGAATATTATAAACTTTAAAATATGTCAGTATGAAAGATTTTCTCATGTAAGACTTCATTTGATTCTGCACAGCATGAGGTCTTATCGTAAGTGATATACACAGTACATGAGTCACCATTCCACTGCTGAGACAGGGTCAGTGTTGAGATTTATATGTATAATTATTGGTAGTGTTTGTGTAATCTCAGTCTAATTCTAGAGTGAAAAAAGATCAAAGCTGGACCATGAGACAGCAGCACAGCTCAAGAAGCAGAGCAGACAGACAGTGAGACCTGAAGACAAGAACCAGAGTAGGACTGTCTGCATGAACACACTGCGACCAGCAGCTAAGCACAGAGACCACGCATTCACATACTGGAGACTTATGCACACATGTAACAGACACACTGTAGGCAGAGTCAATGTTGCAAATGCTGGTGGAAAATAGTGAAGAGAATGAAAGAAAAGAGGACGGGTGGGGGAGAGAAATCAGGGATTCAATTCAATAAAACACTGATTCTCAATTTGAAACAATGGGATTTAACTATGGAAAACCTGCACTTTTAGGTAAAGAAAAAGCACATCCAAAATGAACATGTATTACCTTAAACCATTACAAACGTATTCGTTATGGACAGATTTCATTTGATGGTTTTTCACCCTTTATCTATCTTGTACCACAACATTGGAGCATTTATACTTTGTGAAATGAACAGGATTTGCAAAGTGACATTTCATCACTTTCCTAAGCATGGTAGAGAAGAAAACAAGCCTAGAAGGTCTTCACAGCCAAGCTGACGTAAAGTTGGGATGAGATGGTGTCCGACTGTCCGTCATACAGAGGGTTGTGATTGTGAGCAGGAAGCAGTCATAAGTAATAATGACAGGTAAGACTGTGCCAGTAATGTTAGATTTCTTTTACAACTTGCTTTAACAAAAAATATTATTGGCAAGAAGTTAAAAAAAACCTGATTCTGTTATTTTTGTATGAATACATGGCACCACTATAATCACTGCTAGAATAATGAAGGTCAACAGACTGCATCATTATTGGATTCATCTCCATCTTTTTTTTTCTGCTGTGTTAACCCGACAATAGGACATATTTGGTTTTACTTAAAGTACTAAAAACACAAAAGTACTACTTTACAAGCGCCACAAAAATGGTACACCACAATCCACTATCTCGACTTCGAAAGTTGTACTGAGGTGTCAAATGGTATATGGGTGGTATAAGTAATGTCACAGCACACAGTTTGACCAAATAAATATGGGCAAGTAAACACAGAAAAACTGAATTCAATGCAGCCTGTGTTTAAATGTAAAAAGGTGGAGCATGATACAAATGTAGAAAAAATGTGAAATGTGAAAGATGAAATAATCATTAATCAATTAGCTTAAGTAACAGTGTTTAGAATGACAAGATTGCAGACCACATAAAACCATTCCTATGTTCCTATTGTCATTGACTTCAGATGTTTGTTTTGGAAAGTTATTATATTAAAATTATGGACGTACAAGTCCATGATCTCTGTTGTTCTATCTAAAGCATGCAGGCGCCTGTAGAAGCAAAGAGGGTGTCTTGGAAAGAGGGTGAAAGACAAGGCCAGCACAACAGTGATGGGAGGTGAGGATGAAGCGGGCGCACGAAGGAGAGAAAACGGCCGGGGAAGAGGGTGTCGGGGACAAAAAGGAGGCAAAGCGGTGGTAAGGAAGAAGGGAACAAGGGGGGAAATGCACATGAAAGAGTGAGTGCACTGAGGAGGAAAGGGAGATGGGAAAAGATAAAGAGGAGGAAGAAACATAAGGAAGACGACTGGAGGGGGAGAGAGCAGTAGACGGTGAGGGAGAGAGAGAGAGGGAGGGATCGGGGTGGGGGTTGTGGCTTCCCCTCTTGACTGCTATTGATTTTCTGTAAGCCTCAGAGTGCATCAGCTATTTCTATCTATTTCCTCCACCTCTCCCTCCCTTTCTCATCCACCCCTCTCTGCACTCAGCTCAGACACCCTCCTCAAACATCCTCCTCCTCCTCACACTCTCCATCACTTCATCACCATCCCTCCCTGCCACCGATCTATTTCCCTATCTGCCGGCCTGTCTCTCTCTCTCCCATATATTCCTGCTGCTGCTTTATCTCACAGCATCCACGTTTCCTTGCTTCCCCCATCACACCGTCTCAGCCCGCGATCTCCATCACCCCTCTCTCTTAAACTACCCCTTCCTTTCTCATGTCAAAACAGAAAAAAACACAGGAGAAAGTGGATGACTAGTGGGTGGTTTGGATAGATAAGAGACAGGCTTACTTAACAAATCACCAGCTCAACAGTAACAAATGGGGAAACGGACAGAAACCTTGTCGACTGCTGCAGAACTTGTACCAATTTACATAACATACACAGAAAGTAAAGACAATTTCAGCTGAGCATATGTGTAACACGCGCACACACACCTCTCACATCACCCCGCCCCCTGAACACATGTCACAGCACACTTCACACCCTCGTGCAAAGCAGAGTCGAGTAACAAGCTGGCATACAGGCTTAAAATAGGCGGGCATGTAACGCCTGCCCAGCCATTACCTGCCTAACACTGCTTTCATACAGGCCTGATGGCAAGTGTGTGTGTGTGTGTACATATAGAAATGGGAATCATTCTCCCTCTCGCCCACTTCATTGTCCTCCTCCATCTCTTTATTGTTCGCTCCTTCCTCATTATCTTTCTTTTCATCTTCCTTTCTGTTCCGTTGCTGCTGCAGGTTGCTCCTCCATCCTGCACTTTTCTGAAGTCTGAAAACTGCTTCTACATCCCACAGAACACGCGAAGGTGTTCGCACTCAACATACTTGATCATGAAGTTATTTGTGTGTGTATATGCAGCAGTATTGCTTTGGTCAAAATGGGAATGCACTGGTAACAAACAGAAACAAAACCCGTTTTCAACCCTGGTATACAAGTATATCAAATCAAATAAATCAGAAAATAAATCATGCACCAATCACAGCTGGCTTGATTCACACAGCACTGCAACACATGATGTGCAGTTGAAATGTTGACGGTAAGCATGGTATTTAATTCACAAGCCTGCGTGAGCTACAGCTACCCAGAAACCCTTTCTGTGTGTCCCTTCACCCGGACAGTTATATCACGTTTGCTGAAGCATGTTTTCATGTTGTAAACCTTCTGCACACAGGACATTTACCTGAGCTTTTATTATGGGGATTATTATGTGATTAACAGCTTTTTAAAAGGGCCAATACTGGTCATCAAGTTAATGTCATTTTTTTAAGCCCCCACCTAAGAGACCCTGCAAAAGACATTGGTTTTCTTCATAACCATGTTTCTTTCAAAGTAAAAAAAAAAGTCCAAAGGTGCAGAGTTTGACACTGGGAGACTGTTTTCACATTCGTCTGCTGAAGGAGGAAAGTTTTTCTCTCACCTTAGATCTGAGTTTAAGAGGTGTATGTACCAGGATGATTCTGGGACATCACAACTAGTTTGGGAGCCAATCGTGATCAGGTATGCAGCTTACACAAGCGTGACGAGGCAAACTGAAACCTCCAGTGCACATGCACTGAGAAAGGACTTTTCAGTAAAATGAGACATTGTGTGTCCCGCAGTTACACTTTTAAATGAAAAATATTTGCATATTCTTAGAATCAGGGGATCTCTTGAATATTTTCCTCTACTCACTTTAAAAAGACCCTATGTGTGGAGGATCGCAAAATGTCTTATTGAGACTCGTAGTGCAAGTATCACAGCTGTCTTTGGCAACTCCTAAAATGAACCCATTCCATCTTGTGATCTTGTTGTTATATTTTTGGTCATAAAAGTGAGAGGCTGTGCAGCAAGAGACAGGCGCTGATCCTAACACGCTGGCTCACACTGTAGGCATACAGTAGCTTATAGCATGCTATCCAGGCTCGATACACTCAATGCCTGCACCTCAACCTGTCTGACTGCATTGTGATTCCCATACAGTTTCCCTGCCAATAACAGCTCCAGAGTGTATAGTCTATTAGCCGATTAGAGTATTCCTACTGGTTGATATTTCAGTGAAATGTCCCTACTAAACACATTAGTTTAAATGCCATCTACCTTTGCTATCTTGCTTTCACTTCTGTCAACGTTTTCTCTTTTAGTGCAGTAAAAGAAGAGTTTTTACAGTGACGTCACTCTATATGCACGCATGCATGCATATATTTCTGACAGTCCTGTTCCTGCTCCCAGCCCACCCAGGCAGCAACTAAACACAGCGGGCGCACATACATATGCAGTCAGCAGAGGAACGTGAACATACACAAGGCTAACCACTCCTTCACACTCCTTACTCTTTCACATCCCATCTCCCTCTCCTCCTTATACCCCAATGGAAGCCAGAAACCAGCTGAGAGAAGAGAGGGAGCATCAGGGCAGAGACAGGGGAGTCTTAATTCTCTTCTTCCATCATAAATCTTGACACAATCACCAAAAACTGAGCTATCAACTCATTGAAACTACATTCTGAGGAGATAAATGGTACAAAATGTACTTGTTCTGTGTCTTTGGGACAACCAATGCTCAGTTTATAGGCCCATGATCATTTATATCATTTATTTATAATTTATTCTGAATTTGAGATCATTATTTCCTTAGGTATTCTTCAGTTTTGGCTCAATAAGCAGCCACAGATACTGCTGTATGATGTCAATAATAAAAAAGGTAGGTTTCACTTTATTTAGATACAGGAATGGCCATAGTGAAGACAAAAAAAAACAAACATACACACGCAGCTTTTGTTTATTTATTATGGCTTTTGTACAACAGCTACCAACACATGAAAAACACATAAACTGTATACCTGATTTCAAATGCGAAAAGCTTATGATAATTTCATGCGCTGAGAAGTGTCAGTCTCCTAGTCCAAATAGACCTCCAAGTCTCTTTACATTCTGTGAATGTAAAAAACAAGAACATAATTCCACCCAAAATATAACCTTTGAGTATCAAATACTCAACCCCTGTAGGCTTGAATGGTGGCTGTTAAAATTGGGCAAGTTTGCACAACAGAAAAGAGAATTAAAACGAACAAAGGAACTTGTCATTCATAGAAAGATCTTATTGAAGCTTCTTAAAGCATTCCTGCCACATGTTCGACTTCCCTGCTGCCCGCCTGTACTGTCAGTATGTCCTCAACAGTCCTGGTTTTGCCAAAACACAACAAACAAAAGAATGTTTTCTTACAGCTACAGGTCGTAGAAAACAACCAAAACAAACCTATTTACTACCTCAAATCAACATCTACGCAGACTTGCAGTGGGGTGCAGTGCCAGCTCAATTTGCATAACAGTTAAAAGAGAGGAAGAAAGACGACAACAGGAGGTGGAAATAGGGAAGGACAGAGGCAGGGGTTATGTTGAAATACCAAGCAAAAGCTGAAGATGCTGACAAACTGTTGAGACACAGAATTGCTACAAAAGCAACTGGGGGTTAAAATACAAGAGTGAGAGACTAAGACATGGTAGCATTGTTGGTGTCAGAGGCAGGTGAAAACAGACTCATCTTTAAGTTGGATTTAAACTTGATGAAAGGGGTTAACAGCAGCCCCGCCATAGATACTAATGAAGTGAGGCTAATATGAAGTTTCCGGTCCAGTCAGTGAGAGAGAGAGCTACAACACAACACAAACCCAGCTGCCTGAAGATATACTCATTCTGAACTACATCCAGTGGACTTCGGAACCACGGATTTGCACCCATAACACAATCAAGCCACATCCGCTGGACATTCCTAGTTATATCAACAGGGATAGGAGGCTAACATGCAAACAGCAGGAGCAAACAACCTGTCCCTCCCTCCCTTCTCCTTAACTCATTCACCATCCATCCCTGCCTTTCTCACACATACCTACAATCACAAACTTACTGCCTCTGGTCTCGGCTTCAGCAATCTCTCCTGGCCTCCACTGTGCCTCAACTTGCTCCCAGCCAATCATTTGCACCTTTCCAGTCACAGTATCCACGCCTCCTCCCGGGATGCACACTCAACTGCTGTTTGTGAAGCATGCTTCTTCTCTGTGCTTTGCTAACAATAATAGTTATGACGCCGCGTGTCTCCTCCACAGTCTATTGCACGAAATGTTCTCCTTTTGCCTGTGCAATTTCTCCTGTGCTGCAGTCTTATCATCTTTCCTTCCTCATCCTCTCTCTGCACCTGACCTTCCTAAATCTCGTGCACTGCACTTCCTCCCTACATCAACTCCTATAACTGCCTAATCCAACCCATGACTTCTTTTAAAAACTGACTCTCCTCTTCCTCCTCTCTCTTTTCCAGTTCTGTTTTTGCACTCTCACTGGCCTCCCTCTTCCACCCTCCCTATATTGACCTTACATAAGACTTTTTAGTGACCTCTGGCATTCTCCCTCCCACTACCTCTGTTTCAAACCAGATCAGAGCCCATCCCTTGGATTTAAAGCTAATTTGAAGTCACTGTCCTCTGCCCCCAGGATCTTCTCTTGCTGACCAAAGTGACTGCTTGTTTATTTGGAGTGACGGAGTAGCAGGAAACCCAAGTGAAAGAGTTTCTCTTTAAACCGGAGGGGGTTGCCCGGGCAACAAGACAAAGGAAAGAAAAAAAAAACGAGTGCATGTTTCCACTTCTGTTGCAGACAGAAGGATGGAGGGGATAGGAGTGGAGTGGAGGGGTAAAGGTAGAGTGGCAAGAGTGTCTGCCCCTTTGCTGCTTTGGGCAGTCCATTAAAACGATCCCTCCATTAGACAAATGTGGGGGAGGAGGCCAGAGAAAATGGACCGGAGGGGTACGGAAAGGGTTGACTGATCCAAAGGAGAGGGAAAAATGAATGTGACTAAAAGAGGACAGGCTGTGACAGAGGTGGGTCAAAATCAGGATAGGATATCAACTGCTACAGAGGACGTTTTTATCCACATGGACCAATTTGGCAGCAGTTTTAAGCATTTGGTGTGCACTTTTGCTTAAGTACTTCTACATTTTCTGTGCTTCTCTTTTGCACCTTGAGGCTCAATTTTGCGGACATTGGCTCACAGGAGTCTTTTTACCTCGTAACACACGTTAATTGCCTGACATGGTACGCAAAGTCATGTGAACAGTACATGACAGAAATTCAAAAAGAGGAAAGGGAAAATGTGAGCGCTACAAATTGTATAAAACAAGCATGAAAGGAAGGCACAAAGGGTAAAAAGGGGCCAAAAGATATGGACTACAAGGAGAAGGGGGGTGGGGGGGTTGAAGAGTGCAGGATATCATTAGCTTTCATGCCCAACGCAGGTGACTAGAACAGGAAGAATGGACTAAGTATCTCCCCTTCTCTCTCACTCTCTCCCAACAAGCAGGACCCATTCTGGGAATGGAAAGAGGGTCTAATAAAAAGGTGTGTAGTGTTGGGAACGGTCCAGCTAACCAGCTGCTTCACTTGTGTAAGAGAATATTCAAGTATAAATTAGCCCAAGGCTTCCTCTGGCTAAGTTAACAAATGTAAATAGCACTCAAAAAAAAACAAATGGTGCAGGTTTTCCCTTCAAAATAAAGCAACAGCTTTACTTTGGAAGCGCTTCAAAGCTACTAAATGAAGCATAACCTTTTTTTGTTTTTGCACTTTTGCTACAGCCAGATCATTTCTGCTACTTGCACAGAGTACAAAACACAAATGTGTACACACACACACACACACACACACACACACACACACACACACACACACACACACCTGTATTCTTTCCAAAGTACTGTGTGTTTCAGGTCTAATTGAAATTAATCCAGATAATGATTGAGTGTTTTATAGAATTTCTAGCCAGTGCCTCCCCCACTAGATCGAAATCCATTTGGATGGAAATACAATACAGTCATTCTATCCATTGATTTGTGCTATCCACGTCATAGCCAAGCTACTATGACAGAGTATGGGTCATAGGTCACAGCAGACAGTTAAACTCTGCAGATGACTAGTTCATCTTCTGTGGGGATGCAGTGTGAGTTGGCACACAGATCTGTATTTTTATTCTTTTTTTTAATCCTTTGCCTCAGTTCTTCCTCGTCTTTCTTTCTAACACAAACATACAAACACAGAGCTTGATTTCCCTCTAACCCAGCAAGCAAATACAAAGCTAGACATACTGTATAACACACACACACACACACACACACACACACACACACACACACACACCTAGACAACCTATAGGCTGGGAGTCCAGAAGGGGCCTTTGTTTGTTTGTGTGTTGTTTATGCAGCCGTTTTTTTTCTTACTCTCACTCTCCCAGACAGGTAATTCCAGTCCCCATACACAGTTGCTCAGTCTCTCATGTACACACATATGCAAAGCACTTTTTGTTTAAAACAGGTGTCAGGGAAGAAGCAGACTTTCTATGCTGTACGTGTGGAATTCGGACTGGTAGAATATTGTTTGGTGCTTTTATTATACAAGTCAGATTTGTTTCCCATTCAATGTAGCTAACCCTGGGACCAACTGAGTTGCTCAATGAGAGGAATGACTGGGTTGTTAAGTTCTTTTGAGAGCGATGAGTAGTCAGCGTAGTCAGTCTGCTTAGGGCAAAGCAAACCAGTCACTGGAACGTTCTGAACAAACAACTATGAAGAAATTCCTCTTAAACACTTCCTTTTATTTAGCCCTTTCATTTTGATAGTCAATAATTCTAATTTATACTTTTTTAAAAAGACAGTCTCATGGTTTACACATAAGGAAATGTAAAAAAAATTCTCTTTTAGCTTTTCAATTGGTTTCATTGAGAAATTACCACTTAGAAAGCACCGCAGGAGAACTACCAACCACACATTTTCATTACCTGAGAAGCCTGTTAGGTATGCTGAAAGAAAAGCTCTCACATAGCCTCACTCAATGTGAAACTCTAGCTGTGCTGTATCTATGTTGTGTGGTTCACTGCACTGCATTCGCTGTGTGAGAGTGCCCTCACATGTATTCTACACCCAGCACCGGTCCACACACACACTCTCCAAGTTTTGCTTTGCAGTGAAGCACAAATATCAACGCACGGCTTACCCTCACTAGAGACTGTATGACTGTTATTATAGAGGCCATGGACATCCTCTTTCACGTAACATAACACATCCTATTTTGTCATTTAGCTGATTCTCTTGTTCCTAGTACTACACCAGGTGTAGATTTACTATACTATGATTTTAGTATGTGAATGTGAAACAAGCCAGCATCTTTACCAGTTAGTCCCATCTATCCACTGAACTATACAAGACCGTACTTACAATGAACATGAGTGTCCCTACAGAAATATATGAGGGGTGCCGGTTTTCTTTCTTACTTCTTGTTCACATCTTCACATTTGCAGCCCACACCCCTGGCTTATCTAGCCATAATTTGTACTCCATGTACCTGTGAGAGTCTTTGTAGAATAGATCATGCCTAATTTAGACAAAGATTAGCCTGTACACACTGTGAGGCTTGTTACCTAGCTACATCAATATTTGTGTAGTTGACTAAAAGTAGACATGCCACAGTGCCTTAAGAAACACAGTCTGGGTAACTAACTATGCACAGCAGTTCAATAAGCTTGAGGCTAACCCAGTCCACACCACAGACTGCTGTTGTTCATTTGCCTTCTGTACGCGCTAACTGTGCACCACATCCACACTGCAGCTCTGTGGCAAGCACAGAAAACACCCCGTCTAATTAGAATACAACAAATGTGTTCACACATGCACAGACACTTTTGTCATGCCAACCCCAGGACAGCCCCCTCCTCCTCTCAATTTGCCTCTAAAAACCTCCCCAAGGTATTAAACACCACGACTTCTATCACTTCAACGTGGCGCTTATGTAAAGACAAAAGTGTAAAAAAAAAAACGTGTGATTGTTCTACCTTTCTTGGTAGAGGGTACACTATCACGTTAACATGGTGACCATGATAAGTGGGGACATTTACCTGCCGTCGGGATGCGGTGCGCTCCGGGAACCGAAGACAGCCTCTGAATGCCGGGAGAGACGTTACTTCCTGGGGCTCGCGGTTGGTTCTCTAAGTGGTTGCCGTGAGTTCCAAGTGGTGCGCAACCGGCACCGTGGTGCTGCTGTGGATGTAGTTGCTGCTGCTGATGGTGGTGGTGGTGATGGTTAGATCCCATGACTCCGCTGCCGGTAATTCCGTTGCCATTCCCACCACCGTATTGCTGGTAATATCCAGACCGAGAACGCGATCGAGTCCTTGGGGGCTCCATGGCCATTTGGTGGGGGTGAAGGGGGTGGAAGAGAAAAGATGAGGACGCGGCTGGGGACTGCGGCGGAGAGCCGTTGAATGATCCGGGCTGTACAAAGCCCCTAGCGCCGCTCTGGCTGTAACTATAGCCCCCAAGTCCTCTGCCCCCCTCCGCGCCCCCGTACTCTGTTCGCTCCGCCGACTCCGCCGCCCCCGCCTCGTCGAATAAATCAGCCCCTTTAGGGACAGGCTCCGGGGTGGAGGGCAGCCGGGGGCAAACTCTAGGCTCCTGAGTCGTTGGCTGTCCAGCGGCTGCGATTGGCATTTCCTTTCGGGGGATTTCCTCTGTTTCTTTTTTTCTGCGTTTTTCCTCTCGTTTCCTCTCACAGAAGAAGCCTTTAGTCGCTGTTTAAAAACACAAAGTTGGAGAGTGGCTAACAGTTCAACGGAGCTGTGGGATAGTCTTTGTTAGACTGCCAATCAAAACATTCACCAGATTAAACTGTTTACAAAAACACATACGTATGTTTTACTTTGACACGCATGTGTGTGTGTGTTGTAACTTTGAGGTAGCTACTTCCCTCAAGTTTGTCCAAGTAACGTTAGCTAACGTAAACACAGCGTGAATCCCCAAACTGGTTCAACAACTAAACAACGTTGTCGGTTCGAGATATCACCGATATCTCGTGTTTTAACTAAACACAACTGTGGTCAGGGGGCGGTTATTTTAGGTAAAGAAAAATATATATGAAGCTATTTCCACAGGACAGTAACGTTAAATCTCATGCGACGTTCAGTTCATAAGAACCGAGCAGCCAGTACGACCACGGCTCGCTAGCTCACCGGAGGCTAACGTTGGGGGGGGGGCATGCTAACGTTAGTGCGCATAGCATACTGTGGTAAACGCGTTATTACGCTTAGTGTAATCGTAGAACAACCGTGTTAGCATATCCGGTCGTTTTCTCAGACCCGTATTTATCCCCAGACTGAGTTTAAGGCAACTTTGTCCACTTTAACATCCATTTAAACTTGTTTAGCCAGTCTGCGTAATGGTGTTCGCTAGCTTGGCAAGCCATACCAACCCCTCCTCCTCCACCGACCAACACAGGAAAAAAACCCGTAGCTAGCCACCCACGCCTAGAATCCCTTTAAATTGCTTGGTTAATAGTAACAAAACGAAAAGGCTTTGAAAAAAACTTATTCGGGGTGATTTCATTGAGTTAGGGTTACGTGGTAATGTTTTCCCAACTGGAAAGGGGCAAACAGCAAAGCGCACAGAGGGAAAGATAAAAAGTGGTCAACCTAAAATTACAAAGAAAGAACCACGGCTAAAATTAACATGATCTTAAGGAATAACCCCGCCTCTGAGTCTACCACTGAAACCCGGTCTAATTTCCCTGCCCAGAGTAGTTTTTGACAACAACTTACCTTCAATGTGCTCTCCTCGACTGTACTCCTGACTCGGATCTATCGATAATATGGTGAGCTCTGCTTGTGAGTGTATGTGAATGTGTGTGTGTATGCGCCCTGTGTTCGCTTGGTGTCAGCGTGAAATGTGACAGACCGTCAACGCTTAAGTCGGATTTCACCAGGCCTGCCCAATCGATACCAGAATACCGAAAGCGTTTGTAGTTGTTCTGGGCATACGCCTTTCCCACACATTCACAGAGAACAAAAGAACACGCAACAATATTTAAAAGTGTTTACAATTATTTGTTTTCACTCGCTTTAATCTAGAACCACGAGTTTACTGGTAATATGAACGTGTTGAGGATCGGTAATCGATTATCTCCCCTGTTAAATCAGAAGCTGTGGATAGCAGAGAGGCAGGCAAAAAGGGGATTTAAATTATTTATTTACAAATACCAAGCCTACCCATTGCAGCTGTTTCCTCTGGAGCCGAAAGTTCGCTTTAAAAATAAGTATTTGCTGTGTTCGCAAAACTTACATACCATTTTACAGTGGCTAGAAAACAAGACAGGAAGACAGAAAGAAAATAAAGAGTGACGAACATAGAAAAAATATGGTTTATTTAGCCCACGTCTGAAATAAATTAGCCTAATTCAATTTTTACCACCAAGGCTAAAGGAGGCGAGTCTGCTTGTGTGACCTGAGCCAAATATCTCACGGATAGAACAGGTTTGTGCATGTGTCTTCATCCCTACACAAACCAACTGAGCTCCTTAATGAAATGTGTTGGAATAATTTATTTTCCAGCAATTAGTGAAGCTAGAGAGAGCATAATACTTTTCTGTGGAAACATTTAAGGGCTGTTGTGTCAAAGGTCAGGGATATGGCCTGTATATGAAACATTTCTGACATAAACTGGTGTAAATAACATGTCGTGTTGATATTCTATGCATCCTCGGTGTGTGGGTGTGTGAGGGGTGTGATGGATGGCATGTGAAGGGAAGCATGCATATGATCTCTGTCTGTCTGCCCTCTCTCTTTCTCTCTCTCTCTCTCTCTCTCTCTCTCACATGCACACACCTAAACCCATCCCAGTCCATCTCACCTCCCATACCCTATTCCCTTGGTCTTGTTCTTTCATTTCACACACACTCAACACCAACCCATCAACACCACCTCTAATACACACATACACCGCACGCACACACACACACACATTCTCTCCTCATTACACTCCCTTTCCCTACTTTGATGATATGCAAATATCCCTCCCACCCTCCTGCCCTCACACCTCCTCTCCTCCCTCCCTCCCTCTCTCCCGCAAGCCTCCACACACACACACACACACACACACACACACACACACACACATCACACACACTCACACACAGGCTAATGCGCTGTGGCAGCGTCCACAGACAGGCGGGGAGGATCAATTTTTCACCCAGTGTGCTACCGATATTCATAAGATAAGGCCACAGAAGAGAGAGGAGAGAGGGAGGGAGGAGAGAGAAAGGTGGGGGAAGGAAGGGGAGCGGCAGAGATGGGGATAAGGAAAATGGCGAGTGGGTGTAATGAAGGGGAGGGAGTTTGAAGAAAGGGTGTCCAGGAAAAAGGGTGAGTGGGAAGCAGAGTGAGAGGAAGGGGAAGAAGACTAGTGAGCTGTTACTATGGTAGGGAGGGTGAGTGCGGGTGAGAAAGTAGAGAGGGCGGGGAAGTCTTGTGGGTGTGTGGGAGGGTGGAGGCAGGATGAGTAAGTGGGTTAGGGGTGGTAGGAAAGGGGGATGGGGTGTAGAGAGGGCTCGGGGGGATGGGGTTGGGAATGGATGGGGTGGTAAGGGAAAACGAGGGATGGTGTGTGGAGGGGGGGTTATTTTGCTGACGTGCTCTCTTATTGGCTTGTTCAAACGCTGGGGGAGGGGCAGTCACAAACCATACTCTCACCAGCTGTAGGGAAGAGCAGAGAAACAAAGAGAGAGAGAGAGAGGAGGAGGGGGGGGGGGGGTGCAGATATGTGTTTTAATGTTGATATTCTGGTCTAATTAGATTCCTGTCTAAGTGGCGGAATGAATGGTGTTGATCAGATAGAAATGGGCGTAGTAGAAGAGCGAGCAGGCTTTGTTTGAGTTGGAGAATTCTGTTTTTAGTGCACACAAGGGGTTCTTGATCTATAATTCAATTTCACTTGAGAGACAGAGAGGAGCAAATTGCCAACACTGTCTCTTATGGATACATTCAAACTCACATGTATTCATATTGGATAGAAAAAGACAGTGTCTTCTGAGGATCAGCTGCATTTTAGATGGCATGTCATTGCTTTAATACCTCCAGCGTTGTCTAATTGCATATGTTTTTAAAGGTTATATGTGACAATAAAGGCATTTCAAATGATCCAAGTGGTTGAAATTTGTTAGTCTAGATACAAAGTTCATTACAAAAAAGAAACACATATGGCCATACCGTAGGATGTCTGCCTCGTCAATATGTATAGGTGTAAAAATATTTAAGTTTCTTTAAACATGTCCATAGAATTACAAGAATATTAAATAAAAAAGCATGAGCGGCATAGAAAAAGAAATACCATTCCAGCACACACAAGAAGGCAGATTGAGAGCCATGTGTTTGTGGAGCCCAGCTGAACCCCGCCTGCTAAACCAGTCCGCTGGCTGTGACAGACTGACAGGCAGGGAAATAGAGAGGGTGGTGTGTTATGTGTGTGTGTGTGTGTGTGTTTGTTAGAAGAGAACAAGAGAAGGGAAATTGAGACAAAGAGGCAGACTGACCAATGCAGACAGACACAAAAAAGAAAAAAGAAAGGAAGGAGACAAATAGGAGAGACATAGCGACACTTAGAGAAACATACAAAGAGAAAGCAGGAGGGATGCATACTGTAGTCATACATGGAGAATGAGAGAGGGAGAGCAGAGAGTAGAGGAAGCCAAGCTTTCTGTGGCTTAGCCAGACTGGAGCGGTGGGACTTGGCTGGCTGTGGACCCTTGGCTTCACTATTAAAGCAAGGGAGAAAAAAAAAATCACAGTCAAAAATGAAAAGGGCAAAGAGCTATGCCAAGAATGCACAGGCAAGAAGCAACACATTAGGTTCTTTCCTTCTGCCTGCCTTTCTGTTTCCCCAAGCAGATCTAAACAATAGGTGGGACCAGCCTCGAGAACTGAGCACTATACTCTCAGAAGCCTGCTGAGTGACCGAGGTCGACTCTGAAAGTTTGAAACTGTGTATAATGAGCATATAATTTGCGTAATACACAGTTTTCCTTTTTTGTTTCTTCTTAAATAGCTTTAAGGTTGTTAAAGTCATCTTATTCAACACACTCTGACTGTTTTATGTGCTGTATATTCTGTATCGGCCTCTTCCAACTCTTCCTTGAAGCTATATGACGTTTACACTGAGTGAAATATTTAAACCCAAGAAAGACGTTTTTTTTATGGCTGCATCACTCAAATGGAAATATTTGAAATGTCTTGTGCATCATTTTATACACATTTTCACCAGATTCAGTCTGACATATTCGGGGCCTTTGAAAACGTCTCCATTAGAATTTAATATAAAATGGGTTTGATCAGTGTTTGGCTGCATGGACTGAGTTTGTAATGACTGGTCCACCAGCAGGCCAGTTAGCAGGCCAAAGTAAACTTTTTAGATAATTCATCACACTTTTAATACACGAGACGAGTCTACAGTCTTGCTGGCTGCTCTGTGAGGCTGTACTTAGACACTACGATGCTTTGAGCTAAATGCTAACATCAGCATGCTAACATGCTCACAATAACAACGCTAACATGCTGATGCTTAGCAGGTATAGTGTTGACTGTGTTCAACATCTTTAGCGTGTTAGCATGCTAATATATGCTGATAAGGACGGGATTGGTCCGATGGGATGGGATTGGTTTTGCATATATTTGGTAAACCAAAGTACTGCACACATTAGAAACATGACCTGATAATGAAGCTAGCAGAAAATTCAGGAAATCTCCAAAGTTAGGCTATTTTATTCATTCATCCTGAGGGGTGCATGAATGTAAGTACCAAAATCTGTGCCAATCCAAGTGGTAGATGTTGAGATAATTCACTGAATAAGAATATCAATCCATCCAGTAGTTGTCGAGACATTTCACTATAAGCACTAAAGGAAAAGTCAAGGGATCACCAAAGTTAGTAGGATGCATCCTCTGGGGACCATGAATGTCTGTACAAAATAGTTGTTGGCATATTTCAGTCTGGACCAAAATGGTGGGCTGACCAACTGATCGACCCACCTCTCTGAGCTGAAAATGTATTAAAAATCTCATTTTGGCCTTTACTGTGTTTACTCCCATTTGATAAGCAGCTCTTGAAGTTAATGGCATCTCAAGAACAAATGGATGCTAGAAGTTTAGTGCTTGGCATGTCGTGTTTCAGTATCTGTTGCGTGTGTGTGTGTGTGTGTGTGTGTGTGGTATTTCAAGTGTCATGTTAGCCATTTGGTGGATTGGCATTGCTTATCAGCCCTATAGAATGAGAGCTAAGATAGAATTGCAAGCCAGAGTGGCATCAACACCTGTGTAATTCATTCCACTGGCACACACACTCACACACACGCACACACTCACACATATAAACAAAGAACATTCCTCTATTGGTTTCTGCACAGACCATACAAAACAACAGAATATCCCTAAATGCAATCTGACTGACACAGCTACTCACAGCTACTAATCATGTAGTAATAGTCGCCATGCCACAATCATATCACTACATAGAGGCATGAGGGGACTTATAGGCTTTGCCAGATTAATAGTAAAAAACAACTACTTATTTTCCTGACTTTTCCATCCGCTGATACCCTAAGTAGAGGATTATAGCTTTTAGATTGTCTGACTCCAGAAAGGCCGTCACAGAGGGGGATGTTTGTGGAAAACACCCCAGAAATGGCTCGCCACACCATGGTGCACACAGCACACCAAAATATCCAACCGACTGTGCCAAATGAGCACCAGAATGGCTTTGAAACAGTAAAGGGTGAGAGATTTTTTTTTGGCTTGGTTAGAAAAGCTTAAGCTGTTTCCCTTTCTTTGACAGTTTGACAATTCAAAAGAAGCACGGAAAAGTCATTCTGAAAACTGATATTTTCTCATCCACAAATGAAAATATCAGGGGAAAGCAAAAAAAGTTTCTTCTCTGTACCTCAAACAGGTACCACAAAGTAAATCACCATGTGGTCCTTTGGTTATCTTCATCTGTCAAATGTTTGAAATGCTGCTTGATTTTTTTGCTCGCCATATGTCTTGTACTGCGAGGCTAATTGTGTGTATGCAGCTGAGATGCAACCCCAAAAGCCATGTCATATTCTGGGCTTGGAGGAGCAAGGAGGATGCCAAGAAGTGAAACGTGATGACGAGTGGGTGTGTGAGAGTGTGTGGGGAAACAGGAAGCCTTCCAAAGGCTCCTTTTTTCTCCGTGTGCGTGTCTATGTGTGTGACTGTACTTTCATGTGTACGCACATGTGATCAAGAGTGCATTTATGTGTGGGAAGAAGGAATCCTTCCAGCCGTTTTTCTTTCCTGAGCCTCTTCCTGTGTACCCCCCCTCCCGCACACAATTCTCAAAGCCAGCGTCGGAGGGTTTGGCCTCGGCAAGATCCAACCCACCAGAGGAGACGGAGGAGAGGAGCCAGTGTTTCTCTCTCTCTCTCTCTCTCTCTCTCTCTCTCTCTCCTCCAAGCTCTGTCTGTTTCCGCCACTCACTGAAGGTTACTATAAATCCTGTTCGCACAAATACACGCACACAAATATTCCCACATCTCTCCATCCAGTGTGTGTTGGTGTATCTCAAATGACTTGGCAGAAGTGAACCGTGCGTGTGTGTGTGCCAGTGCGGGAATGTGTGTGTAAAGAGTTTTGGCAGTTTTCTCAACGCAGCCTTACCAAAAGATCCTCTGGGAAATGTGGTTTTAACGCCCCCTCTCTTCTCTCCTCTTGTTTACTTTCTCTCTCCATTTCACAATTACATCGCCTCTGTTTCTTCATGCTCCGCTCCGCTCCCTCTTTCTTTTTAATTTCCCCTTTTACTCTCAATTCCTTTACATTTTCCTCTAATTCAACCTGTGGAAATCCTCTCTGCTTCTCCTTCTAGCTATTCCTTCTTGCTCTAATGACTTGCTCTAATGACTTCAATCTCTGTTTTTTTTTTGTGCATATTCCCACATCTGTTCTCTATTAAAATTATGACATCATCATTTGCATAAAAAACATTGTAAGCTGTGCATGCATATAGACCTCAGATTCAGGATGTAACTCTCCAAGCGCTGTCCACACACAATGAATGCTGATGGAGAGACATGATAGGTTATCCTGTAGGGAAGGCTGGTCAGATGAAATAGCTACTTGGTATTCCATCGCTCTACAAAGCATGACACACAGGAGAGGGATGCGGGCAAATATGCAAATGATGAAATACTTCATTTATTTCATAGCCTTCTGAAGTTCATCAGCAACAGAAATGATACGCAGATGTACCACTACATGGAATATTTCCATTATAGGCTATATACTTTTACTCCACAACATTTTAGAGGGAAATATTACACTTTTTTACTCCATTACATTCCTCTGACAGCTGTAGTTACAAGTTAATTTGAAGATCAAGGTTTTAAATATCACTTAATGAAATGTGATGCCTTGTTATAGACACATTACCTATTTGACATTAATTATCTTAAAGATTCATTTAAATGTAGAAAATGTGTTATGCATTTTCTTTTCCTCACTACACTTGTTCCAGAAATTCACCCTTTTAACAGAAATACATTGATTTTTTTTTTTTTTACATTAGTCCTGGCCCTTTGTTTCTTAAACATGGATACTGCTGTCAAATCACATTGGCTTTCACTCATTTTAAACAAACTGTGGATACTTTCAGGTAGTAATTTGTTCTTGACCTGTGCGGTGATTACCAAGTCTCATTTTAGAGCCTTACATTTAATAAACAGTGGTTTCTTAATAAGTAGTTTTGTTGACAACTCTTATAGCTAATTTTTTAAGTACAAAATTGGATTAGGATTTTACATGGTAAATATTATGGAAGTATAAATTAACAATAAGCTTGATTTAAGAAGTCCTTAATTTCATACAGTATATTTGACATCCTTGACATAATCTATATCTACTTTCCAGCATAATTCATTATCTATAATCACTCCCAAAATGATTTCAGTCACTCTTTCAATTTCAGCATCACTAATCATAAGTTTGCTTTGTAAATTTGTTACACGATGACCAAAGAAGATGAATTTGGTCTTGTTTACATTCAGAGGTCATCAAAACTCTTTAGAAGTTTAAATTCTTTTTCCACGGTATTCAAAAGTTGTTTCAATGTCTTACTACAAAAATTATATAAAACTGTATAATCTGAAAATAAAGTAAAGTTTAAAAGAGTACTCCAGTGATTTAGCATTGCACTCATATAACATTGACAGACTCATGATGGACAGTTTTTTGTTGTTGTTTTTTTTTAAAAAGGATAAAAATTGATGCAGCAGAACCAGATGCATTGTCTTTTTTAATCACATTTTTCTTTGTCAGGCTCTATACAACTTTATGCAGTAGTACTGTCCAGTAAACAGACCTTACGTAATGTATAAAATTGTTCCCCTTTAATGTTTTGGAAACAACTAACAAGCTACAACATAAAATGCTGCATACAGGCCTACAGTAATGCATCCATAATAATAATACAAAAATACAATGTAACACTGACAAGGGTCATTTTTCACAATGAGCTTTTACTTTTCATACTTTGAGGACATTTTGCTGCTAATACCTTTACTAAGTACTACTTTTACTAAAGTAAAGTTTTGTATGCTGGAGTTTTACTTGTAATGGAGTCATTTTACCTTGAGGTATTGCTACTTTTACTTAAGTAAAAGATCTGAATAGCTCTTCCACCACTGTATATTCCTGCATGTTATCATGCAGTTGCACATCTCTTTCAGTCATTCATTATCCAGAAACAAGTCCCACTGACAGTGATAGGGATCGAACCACACAGACGTTGGCCTGTCTTCCACACTGACTTCAGCGGCCCTGTTCTGCTCTGTGAAGTTCATCAGAGTTCATCTTCTTTGTCTCTGCTGAGCTGAGGCTGCCTACTGTCTCCATCCTTGTCTCGCTCATCTCTCCTCACCCCTGTCCCTCCCCAGGTCTACTTCCATCACCTATCCCGAGGGGATAACTGCCTCCACACACACACACACACACACACTGTCCCTCAACCAACCCGAACTCACCCTGCCTCTCCCTCTGCTCTTTGGCTGCAGCCTCTTTATGTGATGTCATTGAGGAGAAGTACAGCCTTTTTGGTGTGTGTGTGTGTGTGTGTGTGTGTGTGTGTTTGTGTGAATATGAATGGGTGTATGGTGTGTGTCTGTGTGAGTCAGTGAGCGGGGGCGTGAATGTGTGTGAGTATGTGACAGGGAAAGAGAGAGAGAGAGAGAGAGAGGATCGACAGAAAGACGGAAAGAAAGGCACAAGTGTCAGGTTTCCCTTTTCAATTCAGAGGCTCAACTCCTTGTTTTTAATCTAGAAAAGAGGGTGAAAACAGCAGGAAAGGAGAGAAGATAGTTGGGAATTTGAGCTGCTGACAGCTGTTTTTGTCCCTTCTCTCCTCACCCCTCTTTCTTTCTTTCTCTCTTTACAGGGTCATGGCTGGGTTTGTATACATGCAACTGACTATAAAATGATGCCATTTTACACAGCTTTATATCCGTTATCATATATAGAACATTTGATTAGAGATGCCGCCACCTGTCTCTTTTTTTCCCACTGATGATTGTTTTTACTTCTCAAATCACAATCATTCTCTCTTCCTGTGACGTCTCACTCACCACATCCTGGTTTTGACTTGTCGCGACGCCGACATAGCTGCAGTTTAACGGTTTTCCTGTCAATTTTCAGTTCACACGTATATGCACTTGGAGGATATATTTTCTCACTACGCCAGCTAAAGCGCACGCGTCCACACTGTGCTATAAATAATTATATACCATCATGGTAGGCTACTGTCCAATCTGTGGGAAGCCCGTTTACTTTGGTGAGTCTGACCTCTTTAATTTTTGTACTCTATATGTTTGGTATTTTCTCTCTGTCCTGTTCTCTATGTCTTTCTGATTTTTTTCATCTCTCTCTCTCTCTCTCTCTCTCTCTCAATGACTTTTACTTGTTTCACCTATAGGAAAAAGTATTAATAAGTAAAGAGTATTAATAAGAGAAAGTTTTGCCGTTACAACAGAACTTGTCACAAACATGTAAGCCTATGGGATAAAAGAAAAGTAATGAACAGGAGAAAATGTATTAATTGCCCTTGCTTACAGTGGACATTATAACCTGCCAAACACAGCTCAACAGCACAACTAATAACATTAGCGATGGCTGCATTCCATTTAGATATACCGACATTAAGGCCCTGTTATTGTGCATACTGACTCACAGACACATCATTAACATTATTAGTCACACGTATGCTTTTTCTGCAATCAGTCAAAGTCAAAATATCTGCTTTGAAAAAGGGGCTTTGATATTCATTATCTATTGTCTATTTGCTGATATATTTGGCTCTGCAGGACAAAAAGAAGACCTTTCACACTTTCTTTCTTTCTGGCTTTCTCCTTTTCTTTCAAGAACACACACACACAAATGCACGCACATTTATCCATGATAACAACAGGATGTGGGTCTAGCCAAACGAGCTTGCACGCTGCTCTCTGGGTTTCCTCCTTACCTTCTGTCTCTTTTGGTTGAGTCCTCTCCCACACTCAGAGCTCACTATTTGATGCACAGCAGCACTTAAACCAACTCTTTCAAGCCTATTTTGTTGTTGTTGTTTTTTACTGCTAGTTTTACTTTCCTATTCATGTGCCAGCTAAGTTCAAATTCTCTGATGTGACCTGCCCTACTTACCTCTTTTCCTCCAGCACCACACTCTCTGGTCTATTTGTGCTGATGAGAGTAACAGTCTGTATTCTGAAGCAGATGCTCGAATTACACAGTTTCTTGTAAATTAAATTACAAATATTATTATGTAATTGAAGGGATTGTCCCACATGCCAGAGAATCCAGACATGATGAAAAATACATAGTGGATGTGTGCAAATGCAAATAATTAATATCCATAAAAATAATATCCCACCCTGCCTCTCATTAACACAGTCCTCGTTTTTCTTTAGGTGAGAAGAAGAGGTCCTTAGGGAGGGACTACCACCCTCTGTGTCTGAAGTGTCAAAAGTGCAACAGACAGCTCACAGCTGGACAACATGCTGAGGTATAGGAGGACAATGGATGAGGAAATGTGTGAGGAAAATAATAAAGAAGTGATTGAATGAATGAGTAGAATGATACAGTAAATATGTCCTGCTGATTGTGTTTCAGTATGATGAGAAGCCATACTGTTCACACTGCTATCTGAAGATGTTTGGTCCGAGAGGTACTGTCTTCCCACTATGAAAGCACACACACACACACACACACACACACACAAGCACCCATATGTAATTTCTGAATGTCTTTTCTCTGTGTGAATTGTTCTTGACAGGTAACAGGTGACTGGTGTTGCCATGGCGCAGTGTAGCTCCTTCACAGACGCCAGATTGAGCCAAAATGGACAAACGCTGACATACGAAAGATGGGCCTGTTTATTGGCCAAAATATGAAAAGATTAATAAATAAATATGGATGATAGACATATATACAGATAAACAGCCCCTCCACTTTAGTTGACTATCATTTACATATTTTAAATATTTATAAATATGTGATGACCACTTGGTGCCATGTGTATGTGATTGTTCATTTTTATAATGTAAATGAATTTTGCATGTAGAAAATTGTAAGTCAGTATTAATAAATGCATTTTTAAACAGTGTAACATCAAACCCTGGTGGATGTCTCAGTCTCTGTGGTTGACTTTGCAGACTTTGCAATCAGGAGCACACATGCTCACATTTGGCATTGCAGGGTGGATGTATTTGCTCACAAACTAAGAAATACTCTAATCACCGACAACACACATGCACATTAACAACAAAGAGTTGAGCTATAGGGTTCCCCCTCTCTCCCTCATCAAGCAGCCAGGGGAAAGGAGAAGGAAGGAAGGAAGGAGGAATAGATGAGGGTGGTTGCTGTTGGCAGGGTAAACCAGATCTTATGCCAGCAGAATCTGCTGGAATGGGTGCTACAGTGAGGCACACACACACACACACACACACACACACATATGCATGCCCCTGCAGCAGTGTGCCTTGACTGCTGCAGGGCCTTGTCACCCAGTGGTGGGTGAAGTACATAGGTTTGACACACACACACACACACACACATACAGAAAGAAAGGGAGAGAGAGAGAGAGAGATGTGCTGATGTGCTTCTCTGTAAAGTGTCATGTGCCACACAAGTGACATTTCAGGTATATGTCCTTGAAGGATAGAGGGATACAGAAATATATGGTAAAAGGGATAAAGGAGGCAGAGGCAGAAACTGTGTGGAGAAAGCTGATGGACAGAGGGAGAGAGGGCTGACGGGATTATTTTAACATCTAGCAAAGAGCTAGCAGAGGGATGCCTGTATGTCTCTACAGCATGTCTTTGAACCTGTCTGTCGCCCCCTCATCCCCCCAGATCCATCCTTCATCCTCCCTCCTCTTCTATCCCTGCACTCTCCCCCTCCCTCATCCTTTCTCCATGTCTCCTTCACCCCCTAACCCCCTACCTTGATAGATCACATGACTGCTGTGATACCAGCTGGCTGACTGCTCATTTGCATGTGTTTCAGCTACACTCCCTTATTAAGGAGACGGGTGGGGTGGTGGTGGTGGTGCTGCTGGAGGGGCCAAGGTATAGGTGGAGAGGGGCTGAGGGTTAAGGGAGAGCGAGGTGCTGTGGAGAGCGCTGGGTGATGGAGGGGCACTGTGAGAACTGAAAGAAAAGAGAGAGACCATGAATGTATAGGGTCTACAGGAAGAGAGAGAGGAAAGTAAAATAGAGGAATAGAAAATTATTGTATTAACCTGCATTAATCCACCATGGTCCCAAACTGGAGAATGGAGCTTCAGAAAATGTGTCAATATCTTACCATGCAGTGGCTGAACCAGAAAAAGGCCCATTTGTGGTCCCAACCATAAGTTCATAGACAGCCTGTAGGTAGGCCAGGAATTACTCCTATGCTGGCCAAACATTAACAATGATAACACTTGATGAGGAACAGACAAATTAAAATTAGTCTATAAGGAGCACCAGTATTTTACATCATAGTAAAAAAAAGAATAATTAAAGTATGTTTCTAAGGAAAAGTCATTGTGCGTGCAGCACTCTACACTTTGCACTGGTCTTCATTTCTGTATCCCTGTCGACATCTAGTGGCCACAAAAGTTACTGCTACATTTCAAAGGAAGGCAAGCAGTGACATGAATGAATGGACACGGAAGGCATCAGCATCCTTGTTTAAGAAGTGTCTTTAACATTTTGAAGTGTGACGATGAATTAAATATCAGAATACCAGTATAACAGAGCTTTGCTTTTTAGTATGGCCTATTCAAGTTTAACTCACAATAAGTAGCCTAAAGGAAAGTCGTACCATCTACCTTAAATCATTTTCACTTTTGTTGAGATTTGGGGAAATTCTTCGTAATGAAACCTACAGAAAAGCAATGTAATGCTGCCTATTCATATAAAATGATTTCATTAGTGATTCCATAAAGTTGAATTATATATGTTGAACCTTGCAGCCGCTAAACTCTGCAGTCTTAACAGGTTGGTTGACTGTGGTAAGGTGAGATTAATGTAGGCCTATCTATATAAATGAAGCTTTATATTGGGTCTTGTTCATTGTTTACAGTGTAAGTTTACCCTAAAAAGAAGCGACAGTGGCAGAGAGAGAGACAGAGCTGAGGGAAGAAAGTGTTTCACTGCAAAGCTGATTTCAAAGCAGGCCCAAACGTGATCCAATTAAACTGACTGACTCAATAAAAAACCATAGGAACTAATTTTTACCTCCAATAACAAGCTATATTTGTCTTTTGTTGACGTTGAAAGCATGTTTTTATGGACTGTAAATCTTGGTTTGGTTAGCTATAGTCTAACCATGTGAAGTTGATATGTGTAATTTCTATAGTAAGCTAAATCTTGTTGGAGAATTGTTTTTCGCTAGTTGTGTCAAGATGAAATTTGACCGAGAAATTGCTGACATCTTCAAATCTCGGGAATTCGGACTTCGCAAGGAGCACTTGAAGGCAACTTTGGCCAACGGTGTTCTTTTGTGGAGCGCATGCGTAGTGAGCTAAGTGGGAAGCAGAGCCGACGAGTTTGACGGATTATGTGGATATGTCGGTGAGCGAAAGCAGCTGCTTTCGAATCATTTATTTGGGTTTTTGTCTCTTTAAAATGGAAGGCTGACAGCTTAAATGACATTCAATGTAAGTCAATGTACATTTAATTGTATTTATCAAAAACTAAGCGACAATGATGTCAGAATGCGACCCGACAGAGACAGAGACCAGCGAGCCCGTGCTGGACACCGGAGCAACAGCGGTGTCTGCTTCAGAGTGTAACTTTCACTCCTCAGACCCACCGAAGGTATTATTTGACAGGAACAGGCTAGGTTTGGGGCTTGAGGTGAACCCTGGAGTCGCCGTTCGTATTTCGGACTCTTGTGAAAGCGTCCTGACCGAGCTGGAGACGGACGGTTCCGGCGAAGAGGCGCTGTTGTTACCGTGCTTAACAGGAAGCTCGTCGTCCCCGCGGGGTGCTCGAGAGAAGCGAAGCAGGCGGAACAGACACAGCTCGTCCTCGGATAAAGACACCTTGGCCTCCCCAGGTAATTGTTTTGGATCAATGCCTTCGAGATCTGATTAACGGAAGTACCGGCGGATAAATAGGCAGTTCAAGGAACTCATGCTCAGTCAGGATATGTCCTGAGGAACATATGTTTTCTGTCGCAGATGGTTCAGTGCAAAATTACACAGACTTATCTTAGGCGAAGAGATAACAGAGAATGCAACGTGGTCAAAACGATGTGTTATGCAAGCCCTCTGAAGAGTGTTAGCGGCATGTGGCTCCCCGCTGGCAGCCCCTCAAGGGCCCCTGGAGGGTCTTGGGCCTGATTTGGGGAACCAAAACGTTGGGTCTGATAAGATAAAAAGCAATAAGCTGTTGCCTCGGCACAGTAGAAAAGTAACTGGTTTGTAAGCCAACAGCAAACATACAACTCTGTGTGTTATGCGAACTATCCATATACATTCACGTTACATTGAAGGCATCTGGCTTGTGTTTGCATGGAGAGAGTCTGTACCCTTTCCACTCAGCTGATGTAACAGCAGCTTATCATCATCATCCATGTGGATGATATGAGCTGGCACTTTCACCTGGTGACCTGAACACATCAATGACGTCCAGCCACGAGTACAGTTAATAGTAATCAATTGTAAAATGCCCTCATTGTACACCCTTAAATCACACTCTCATAATTGTTTGATGTTCCTCTGTTAATGCCAATTCAGATGAAGCAGGTGTTTAGGTTTCTAGGGAGATGTCCTCCTCTGTGTATAGGTATAGACTGAAAAAGGAGGCTAACAGAATACATTATTTGTGTATTGTTTTGTTGCTTATCTGTTGTCAGTCTTGCATATACGCAGCACTACATTTGTTTTGGACTATAAAAAGAAAGAGAAGGTATAGGGATAAACAAAAGACAGGTGATCTAGTCACCATGGAAGCAGCACATATTCTGACTTAACTGCTAATTGGATTTAACACCTCTCCCCCTCATACCGCCCACCTTTTTTTTCCCTTGCAACATAATTTTGGAGCATTTGTTCCCTTCTGTATTCACTTCTATTGGTCTCTCTCTCTCTGCTGAGATCTATTGTTCGACCATGTTCTGTCAGGGCCTGAAATCTAGGGCACAGGTAGTCACGCTGAGCCTGAAATCGCAGGTATTAAGTGTCCCATTTCCTGTGGCCTTTTAGAATAATAGTGTTCAAGGTCTAGAATTACCACACAGTTTTTATTCAGTGTGTTACAAATTGGGAGTCGCACATAGTCCTGATAGCTGTTGTACTATGTCGCTTTGTATGACATAAACTGTCGTGCCAATCTCCATTGCAAATTCTGGCAGTTAAATTCTACTGTGCTTATCTCACAGAACGTGACCCCAAACCATGTGAGTCCTTCCAGCTAAAATTTACATTTCATCTTGACTGATACATTTGCTTACATTGAGATATTTAATCATGGGACAAGCATAGGACAAAGATTTTTCAAGATCAAATAAAGCATAATCAAGAATATGAGCTTGCAGTGACTTAAATATACAGTTGTCTTAGTTAGCAGTAACCCTTTTCGGAGTGCAGTGTTGCGACATCTCGCAAGCTGTGTGCACTGCAGGTCAGCAGGTCTCTAGAGCTCTGAGCTCCTGCTGTGGAGGAGCTCTGTTGGGCCCATTAACTGACCAAGGGCTCTGGGAGACAGACGTTAAATATGCATAAGGCCTTTGTGCAAGCAAACACACAGAGAGATATGCAAGCGCGCTGTAGTGCAGTAGAGTGCATGATGACGATGAACAGGTAATGTGGGAGAGAGGAAGTATGCATGAGTATTTACTTTCACTCTGGGTATCTGCCGGGTGGGAATAATGGAAAGAGAGAGAGAGACAGAGAGAGAGATTCCTGCCTCTTGCAGTCACACTTTCATCAACAGTACAATCCAGTGCATGCTTACATCTGTCATAAGGCAAGACAGCTGAATAAACACCCTGAATCTATTGTTGGAAATTAAATGATGAAGATAAAATATTGTGTCAACTCTGTCTTACTCACAGAGAAATTGTGTTGTAAATCAGAGGCATCCAGCAGCACTCTATCCCCATCTATCTTTAGGTCTGTGTTGACATCATATTGTTTCCATATTAATGTCAAGATGGAGCTGTTTTTAAATAACAATCAGCTTCACTGCAGACCACCAAAAGGCCACACTCCTTCAGGCAGGGTGGCGCATTAGCAACTTGCTAACTGTACATCAACCAGAAGGCCTTCCAGCTTCAGGGGGGTAGCTGTGGACTGCACAGTGGCCTAACTCAGGGAAATGATCCATCTCATACTAGGTAATCAGGCAAAGATGGTGCAGCACACACAGAAAACCAGTGGATGACATGTTGCATGTGTTTCTAATAACAAGCATTTTCCAATTACAGCAGTACAATGCACAATGATTACATACGTACACAACATTCTGTGAAAGTATGTTGCCATGTAATATTTTTTTCACTGCGTGTATTCCTCCAAATCAAGATCTAGGAGTTTGGCATCTCTGCTCATGTAAACTGTGTGTGTCAGTTAATAGTTTACATTAATGGATATTGGGTTCATCAGGAGGGCTGGCAGGCAAGTCTTGAGGCAGTTCGCTGTAGGATGATCTGACCTGCTGGTGAAGTTTGCCCAAGTTAGAGTTGGTCTTAAAATCATCTAGTGCTCTAATTCCAGGCTCTCCTTAAGGCATACCAAGCGCCAAATGGAGCATAAAACACGCACACGCACGCACACACACACACGCACACACACGCACAGTGTAAGTGTACAAGTAAAAGATTGAATTTGAGTCTAAACAGACTATGATAGGACATTGTGATGTATTTGGTCAGGTCTAGGTGGACCACATGGCTAGCAAAACCCTGACCTGTATCTACTTTTTAAATAATCCAGGTCCCTGATGTACTTTGTGCATATCTCCATCCTTCTATTCTCTCCTTCCTTCTTTTTAATTAGCTTCCTTCTCCACCCCCTTTCAAGTGAATTAGCTTCAAAGCTATCTTTGTTTCTCCTTATCTCTCTGTAACAAATGGCATGTTAACTGTCCTCCCGTCCCTTTGTCCACCCCCCTCCCCTTCATCCCTCCCTGCGTCCCACTGTGACTTTAGTGGGACTGATACACAGCATATGGAGCCTTTCTGTCAGCTGACTGCTCTGCCCCGTGTGAGGGAGAGAAGGTAGAACGTGTCATGTCGTATGATTGGGCGGAATAATTGGCACTCCATAATCCATCAGAGAGCAGTCACATCCAGAGAATTATATTAGATCTGCTAGGCAATAGAAAACACAATTTTCTGACACGTGGCCGTCATTCATTTGGCTCTGTCGCTCCACATCAAGGAGGTACTGGGTTTAAATCCACTGAGCGACTGGACCCTGTTTGTACGGAGTTTGCATGTTCTCTCCGTGCCTGTGTGGGTTTCCTCCCACAGTCCAAAGACTGCAGGTTTGGTGAAAACATTGCCCATAGCTATGCTTGTGTGTGTGTGTGATAGACTAGGCACCTGTCCAGGTTGTACCCCACCTCTCACCCAGTGTGTGCTGGGAACAGTTCCAGCCTCCCATGACCCTGAACAGGATAAGCAGTTTCAGAGAATAGATGGATGGCTCCAGTTGCCTCTCGCATACAAACTGTGTGCATGATATGACTCAGTAGAATGGGTAATTAGAGAACACTGACCTGTAGATAGGTAGTACATAAGAAATATACATTATTTGGATGATAATTATCATTTTAAGTTAATTTTGCACATGCATAAAAATTGATCTTATTACAAATTTGCTTTGGGGCTTTTTAAAAATCTGTATTCACTTGTGTAGAGCATATATAGCATATAAAATAGTTTTTGCAAAGATGACCTAGATGACCTGTGCATGCTTTTCAATATTATTCATTATGCATACACAAATTAAAAAGCTATTTTATGTCTTTAATGGCAATCTGCTCATTTTTATATGCTATGACACAGCATATAAAACATGCCATGTTTTCAGTAGTGAACCATGATGAGATGGCTGGGGTGATGGGACAAGCTACAATTATCTCTGATTGGGCCTTCAAACTTACAAATGATTCCTCCTGCTTTCATTTTTTTCAGTTTATCTCTGTTTTACATACTGGTCTCATAATTGTTTGGCAGTGATGCTGGTGATTAAGGAATCTGAAGGGTCTTGATGATGATGCTTTGAGGTTCACTAAACTTACAAATTTATTTTAACTGCATGACATTAATTCAACACCATATTTTGATAGTGGCACGATGATGCTGTATTATTGTTCCATTTAAAAAAAAAAAAAAAAGCTATTGCCCACAGTGTAAATATGAATATTAATCTGAACTTTTTCCCGTTCTAGGTACCAACAGTGGGGACTTCAACCATTTCCCTGAAGATCCCGAGTTTGCAGATATCATCCAAAGGGCGGAACAAGCTATTGAGAATGGCGTCTTTCCAGAGAGGATTTCCCAGGGTTCGAGTGGGAGCTACTTTGTCAAAGACTCGAAAGGGGTGAGGAGGGGATAGAGAAATGTTCACATTCAAACTTATCCAGCTAGTTTAGAAATGCTAGCTGGTATTGAAATGTGCTGGCTTTTTAACATTTAGCTTACTGTAAGCTCCCTATAAGGTGGTTCTACTTTGCTGTGGATCAGAGTCACGCAGCTGAAAGGAGTGAACAGGAGGTGAGGAGTTAGAAAGTTCACAGGAGGAGGAATCTACAGTGGAGACTCGCTGAATAATGCAGCCAGTGATGCTCGCATCGATAACAGATAGCCAGCATGCATGATTAGCATCACATTAACAAGTTTAATGTACGCTACAGGGAAAGGATATCGATCTCTAACTTGTTAGCAGAATCTCTGTCACTTAACATTTGTTGCTTAGAACTTAACGGGTATTGCCTGTGGTTCTTTAATCTTGTTCTTTAAAGGTCCCTTTAAATTAAAAAGTGCTAGTTATGTTGCTGTGTGTGCTGTATTTTCCCATTGTCTGCCATGTGCCAAATGTATGGCAAAATGCATTTTTTATCATTCTCTTTTCCTTCTACAGAAAATCATTGGCGTTTTCAAACCAAAGTCAGAGGAACCTTATGGTCACCTGAACCCCAAATGGACCAAATATTTTCACAAGGTTCACAGTGTTACATGTTTTATCTGTGTTGTAAACAATCTGAGGAGCATAAGCAGACATGTCACTCTAAACCAGGTGTTTAAAAAAAGCTTTCTCAAGGTTTCATGGTTGCCCTCTTTCTCCTTCCCTCTGTCATTAGCTGTGTTGTCCGTGTTGTTTCGGCCGAGGCTGCCTGTTGCCTAACCAGGGTTACCTCTCAGAGGCCGCCGCCTCACTGGTTGATACCAAGCTCGGCCTGGGAGTGGTGCCGAAAACGAAGGTGGGGGCTCTGAGGGCATGCATGTTATTGCATTTTAAAGTGTTTGAATTTGCAACATGACATCAACACTGAAGTGAGCAACTGAACTGAACTGAAATCGCACTAACACGAACACCTGAAGGAACCTGCATGTAGATGTGATTATGTTACATTTTTCTAGCTGTAGCAGAAACTATCCAGCGGTGGTCACAAGGTACAACTAAACAAGCGTTAAGTGAGCGTCTTCTTTTTTTATCAGGTGGTGTATCTGTCTAGTGAGACGTTCCACTACAGCGCCATCGACAGAGCCAAATCCAGGGGCAAGAAGTATGCCTTAGAGAAAGTCCCCAAGGTGGGACGACGCTTCCACAGAGTGGGCCTGCCACCCAAGGTAACAGTGTGGTAACCCTTCACGGTCTAATGTCACCAACCTTTAGCTGTTTTGTATTATGAATGATTGAGGAGCATCAGCTGGAAACTCTTCTTTTGTTCACTCCTGTGTATATATCCCTTTGGCTTTTCTTTTCCTTTTCTTTATGTTATTGTGTGAAACACTTAGTTGCTGCATTTTGAGATGGTCTATACTAATGGTGTAATTAAAACAAATATTAATATATACTCATAATAATTATAACACTAACATCTTTTTGTTTTCAACATATTTAGACAGTTTCTTCAAATGTCCTTTTTTTTTAATTGTACATATACATGGTGTGCTGTCTCATCATTATGTAATGGAAGAGTTGTTGCCTCAGCGAGCGGAGGGCTCAGAATAGCAGCTGATGCAGCCCTGGCAGAAGACAGTGAAAAGAAATCGTGCCACACCGTCTGTCTTTGTGTTCCCTGAAAAGACAGGTTTATTCAAAGAAATGGGTCAGAGGAAGCATAAATGTCATCTCTGCTTTAAATTTTGTTCTTTTTTTTTTTAAACAGTGATTGGGTGTTCTTATCTCTTTGTGTATCTCGGTGTACTGTACTCACATCCAGCGCCAATTTTAGCATTTAATGATAACCATGTATAACAGCGTATTGTGAGGCAGCCTTCTTGATGATCTATAGCTGTGTACATATTAGATGTTGTGAAAAGGTGGCTGAAAAAATGTGTTCAGGAAGTAGGATGAGGATGTTGGCTTTTTTTTAACTGCCATGCACTGCTGACATTTTGACCTGCTGGCATCACAATTTCATGTTACCACACCACATCATTACCATATAAGCAAACCTGCCTACTATTTTCAGAATTCGGAACGCTGCAGCACAATATATTTTTTTAAATGTATATGTGATATGTTCCTCGTGGGTGTTTGTTTCCAGGTGGGATCATTTCAGCTGTTTGTGGAGGGTTACCGTGAAGCGGACTGCTGGCTGCGGCGCTTTGAGGCGGAACCTCTGCCAGAGAACATCAGGAAGCAGCTGCAGTCCCAGTTTGAGCGGCTGGTAGTGCTGGACTACGTCATCAGAAACACAGGTGAGGGTGTGTCTGTTGACATTTTAACGCAGTGTTTACTGAACTTAAACAGAGCATTGCATAACAGTCCATCAGTCACTGACAGCAGTGTTCTTTTGCACTTCATAGTTGCTTGTAGACATTGTCGGCATATTTGCAACTTCATTAGTGTTTTACAGTGAATTTGCACTTGTCATCATGGCAATGATTTTGATACTGTCTGATTGTGCCTACATATCTTTGTATGAAAACGTCATCTTACTCTACACTCCTTTTTTTCCCATTTTCTCTTTTGTCTGCTTACTCAGATCGAGGGAATGACAACTGGTTGATCAAGTATGAGAAGCCAGGAGGAGGAGGAGAGGGAGAGGGACAAAAGGTGAGGTTAAATCAACACATACTTAAAGGTGTGTTCAGACTCCTAGACCAATTTTCACCCTAACTGGACACACAGACACACAGACACACACACACACACACACACACACAGGGTTTGTACAAAGTCTTGAAAGTTTGGAAAATGCTTAATTTTAACCGTTGTGTTTTCAAGGTTAGGAATATGCTTGAATTTGAATATACTCCTTGAAAAATGCTTGATTTTCAATATAATCTGGTGTTTCATCATCTACACAATCACTCATGTAAACCAAAAATCTTTTAATATTTGAAATGAAACGATCCCATCGTCATATTTGTTTGTTGTCTCCTGGCGTTTATAGTAACAATAGAAACAACAATTTAGTCACAATTTAGTTAGTATGTGATGAAAATGTCTGGACATTTTTGGTTTAGGTACCTTGAAAGTGTTTGAAAAGTGCTTGAATTTTACTCTTAAAAAGCTGTACGAACCCTGCACACACTTGTGTACTTCATGCTCTGCCAGTCATTCATACACAGGACACACAGAGGCCCACATACACACAATAGCTTGGATATTGCAGGTCTGGAACAAACCAGTGCCCCAGCGACTTTGCTGGTTACAGCACCCAGAACGCTATCTGACTCCCTATCATCAATCATTATTTGCCATGTATTGATAAACGAGCAAAGGTTGTCATCTCTCTGTCCAATTAATCATGCCTTTGGACAGTGATCAATAAATAGTCTGGTCATCGGCCATGAATCATTCAGTGAGATGTTGGTGATGACTTCTCTGATCCTCCCTCCCCCCACTGTAGGATGCAGAGTGGACAGAGAATAGTTCAGACTCCTGCATCAAGATTGCGGCGATCGACAACGGCCTGGCCTTCCCCTTTAAACACCCGGACGAATGGAGAGCCTGTATGTTGGTCTCTTTCCTCCCTTCACCTCCCTTCTTTCATGTTCTGTCTTTACTCCTCGCTGTCTCTGTCAACACCATGTCTTTAATAATGATGGTGTAAACAACAGACATCCTGGATTCATTACTTTTTAGTCTATAAAGTGTCAAACAAATGGTAAATGGTTACCAGTTACCAGAGCACAACATGGTGAAATGATTTATTTAAATTAACAATGATAATAGCATTAATGGTAATAAAGTGAAACACAAGAAAACAGTTTTAGATTTTAGATTCTTTTTTGTTTTTTTTAAAGCTGTTTGACATAGTTGGACATTTTGGGAAATACACTTATTTGCTTTCTTGCTCTAAATCTTAAGTTACAGTCGGCAGACTATTATCTTAGCTTAGCATAAAGATTGGAAGGAAACAGCTAGCCCAGCTTTTTACCAGAGGTAAAAGAAAATCCTAACTCCTTGTAAACCACAAATTTTGTTTTTTGTACAGATTAAACAAACAAGATCTAATTTCTAATTTAAAACGGTAAAGACACAACATCATATAAGTAGACCGTGTGGACTCACAACAAATGTCGTAATAGATATAGACAATGGTGAAAGAACAAGGCTTTGACTGTGTTGGCAGGTAAAGGTTGTTTAATGTCTTACAGCTTATGACTGTATGTACTGGTGTGTTGCCTCCTTCCATCAGACCCGTTCCACTGGGCGTGGCTCCCCCAGGCTAAGGTGGCCTTCTCCCAGGAGACCAGAGACCTGGTGCTGTCCCGCATCTCTGACATGAACTTTGTCCAGGACCTCTGTGAGGACCTCTATGAGATGTTCAAGGTACATGCCACCTCATAACTTTCCTCTTCTCTCCCCTTTTTCTCTGTTTACATGGATTAAGATTCTTTAATACACAAATAGCTGTCTCGCTCTAAGTAACATGCACTTTTGATTGTAGTGACACAGTTATTCTTTTTCTCTTCAGGCGGATAAAGGCTTTGACAAAACCATGTTTGAGAGACAGATGTCTGTTATGAGGGGACAGGTGAGTTTTCTTTTTTTAAGAAAGTATTTTTGACTCTGTTGTTCAGTTTCTCCTTTATGCCCTCTATTGTGTTCTTTCCTTTTATATCCTACCATAGCTCTCTGTTCTCTTTCCCGTGCCCCACTTTCAGTCACTTCCATTGTTTGCTCTGTAACTGCATTACCATCCATCTTAACCTAAGTTCTCACGCTCCACCCCTGTCTCCGGGCCCTGCCTCACCTTTACCTCTACCCCTGCTGTACTTTTACCTCTTTGGATTAATGACCACTGAGTGTGTAATAGCACAATGATTACAGTGGTGAAAGGAAGACAACAGCAGACTGTTATTTCCATATAAAAAGTCCCTTTTTTGATGTAGTTCTCTTCATTTACAGTGCCCAGTGTTATTGTGTTCTGTTTAGGCTAAATAATGCTGTCTTCTATTGCCATTAGAGCTGAAACGATTAATAGATTCAACAGAATTTTGATTGATCATTTTGCAAGAGATTAGATGAATCCATGTTGCTTCAGATTTCACAGGTGCTTAACCTCATAGACACTCTCAAATGTAACCAATGCACCAGTACTCAAAATGAAAAAAACACATGCATGGTTTCTGTATTTCATATGCTATGAACCCTGTTTGTCACCAGGTATTGAACCTGACCCAGGCGCTGAAGGACGGGAAGAGCCCCATCCAGCTGGTGCAGATGCCCCGGGTGGTAGTGGAGCGCAGCCGCTCAGGCGGCCAGGGACGTGTGGTCACACTTGGCAACGCCTTCACACAAACCTTCCACTGCAAGCGCCCTTTTTTCTCTTCTTGGTAGTGAGAGATGGAAGAGGAGGGGGGCTGAGGAGAGACTTCTGCAACAGCCTGAAGTCAGGAAGCGAGGGAGAAGATGTGAATATCGCACTGGAGGCTGCTCATATTTCGTTGGCAAGAAAATAAATGAAGAGAAGATGAGGAATGTTTTGTGGAGAAACCCGGTTTAGGCCCATTCTTCATTTTGTGAAGAGAGTGCAGAGAAGCATGGGGGCTGGAGAGATAGGCATACCAGTGTCTCCCAGAGACCTTGGGGCTGTTTGTGGTTACCATAGTGACTTGATTGGATAATCAGCCTTTCCACAGAGGTGGGCTTTGTTTATTGTCAGAAGGCAGAAAGGTGTTTTTTTTTTTTTTTAACCCACCCAAAGTACCTACTGAAGGCTCTTGCAAGGTCTCTTAGTGGGACTAATGGCCAAAGAACAAGCACTTACAAACCACAGACTAACAGACCTGTGGTCCTGTAGTGTTTGGGAGTCTAAAGGACTGGTTTCACAGATCTCTCCAGAAAATGATTTTTTTTTTTTTATCTGGGACAGTGTTGTTCCTGGTCTGGGATAAAGTCTAAAAATATTTGCTTTGCCTTGTAGGACTACTTATTTAAATATAGATGTGCACTTGCACTGTTGGAAGTGTTTGACTAGTGCTACACAACTGGGTCAGACCGCTCTTTACCCGGTGTTAGTTTTCAAAACGACATCTGTTGAGCAAACACAAACCCAATGTCTTCAACTCTCAGTACTGCCAAAATCTGTTTGTGGAAGGAAGATTTAAAAGAATATTGTTGAAACTTGAATATGAAATTTGGAGGAGGAGGAGGAGGACTAGTAATAAACACATTGCTTGAATGTAATCTGTTTACAATTTCTACACAGATTCTTGCTCCTAAACATTTCAATACGAGTGAATGCTGTCAAAAAATAGACTTTTCTGGTAACAATGAATGTATTTGTTGTTTGACATGTATTTAATTGCTGGCGAGCAGTTTTCTCTTGAACCTCGTGGCATGGGGGATGGCACCTCGTCCCTCCCCTTTCTAATACATTATATGAAGAAGAAAAACAAAGCAGAGGACTATATTTCACACTTGCTCGATGCTGTTGTGTTTTCTTATGTATGCATCTTGAAGTTTTTATTCCAACTCAATGATTGTATGAGAAAAGTTGTATATTTAACAGATGAAAAATAAAAATTTGGGAAATTTGAATCTTTGTTTTGGTCAGATGTATATGTTAGTTTCATAGAAAAGACGCCAGTGATCGCGTAAGAAAAGAGATGAAGATGAAATGGTACCAATCTGCAGCAAAAGTATCTTTTTGAAAAACTGCTGATGGAAACAACAAGATACGCAGAGTATTACAACTGTGTACCTTTACTTCAAACACTGATGACAAAGGTGTGTTTGGCAGAGCTAAGATAACTTGGGTGAGACAGCTTTCATACACTGGTGACGGCCATTAAACTTGAAGGGAACAGTAACGCCTCAAGCTAGAGTGAGCTATTAATAACAGACTAACCAGCCCGTGTCTGTATTGTACTGTCTGTGTTAAAAACCACTATTTGAATTATTATTTGTATGACATTTGTATATCCATAGAAGTGAGAAAAGAGAAAACCCACTTCATGTGAGGTGATTATAATTGACTATAAACTATAAACTGTAAAGGTAAAACGAGATCAAAGAAATACAGAGGCCAGCACTTTCTGTATTCCTGTTAGATTGTGAACTCGGCCATCCTATTTGATGAGCACTGTATATTACTTCAAATCCTGTGGTGCATTATGGGTCTTTTCTGATTGTTGTACCCTGGGGATCAGTGTTTTTCCAGCCTGGTTTTCATGATTGATTGATCTGTCGATCACTTTTTTGATTCATCAAGTAATCATTTAGTCTATACAGTGTCAGAAAGAGTCCGATTTGCTTGTTTTTTTGTTTTGTTTTTTGTTTTTTGAACAGTGGTCATAAACCCAGAGATATTCTGTTTACAACAATATAAAACTGGGTAAAGCAGCAAATCCTCACATTTGAGATGCTTGAACTAGTGAATGTTTGGCTATTTTTCTTGATAAATGACTTAAACAAGTAATTGATTATCAAATGTGTTGGCAATTATCGATAAATTGTGTAATTTTTTCAGCCCTACTTGCATCTCATAGGTACAAAAGTGGGGACTCGAGGGGAAATGCCTATACCATTTAGCATGGTTCGTCACCAAGGTTATGGAAACACCCTGGTAATCAATGACCTTGTAGAAAGTAGTGACACTAAAACCTTAAAGAGACAACATCACAGCATAGCTGCATCTTACTTACAGCGGAGAGATCCACATCCTCAGTTCATGCTGCAGGTTAGACTGATAATGGTTTTAATGGAGCCGTTGATGAACAGATGCTGTCATGTGACTGCAAACACGTGCATTATTTACCTGCCCTCATTTGAACATCTCTACATGCATGGGCAAATGAAACACGTGCAGCAACACACACCCACATACTTCCTCTACAGTATGCTCCTCCCCAGCCATGATCGCTGGTAGGAGTGAGTGTCATCACACATACTCATCCGTTTAGACAAAGGCAGCACACATCTGGAGAGGAAATAAAATATGAAAATGTGTGTTGCAATATGATCTGTGTCTGTGTCAGCAGTAGGAAGAAGCAGGGGGACACATAGCATAGCACTGCCGCCATATGGGGAAACAAATCCCTAATTTGTGATCTCTTGAAATCTAAAATGCAGCAGTGGAGCCAGCTATCACTCTCACATTGACTGACAGGCCTTCTAAACAATAACTAATATTATCCAACAGCCTAACAGTTATGTTTTCTGATGCTGAACACTGCTTGTTTGCATCAGTAATAATTTGAGTAAAACTGGATTATATTTTGAAATATGATTGGTTTATAAACACACAAAATGCAGATTTTTCATCTATAATTCAACCTTGTCAATTATGTATGTAAATATAGCTCAAAAGGATTATGATCACACAATGACAGATGTTCTTGAAAATAGATTATACAGCTGTTTATTTGATGTTTGAATATTGAAGGTTTTACGTTTTACATTTTAAACCTGCAAAATGTAAGTTATTAACTTAACAAGGCTGAAGCCCAAGATATAGTAAAGTGCTGTATAATTACTGCACTTTAACATTAGGTGCTTTTTAAGCAGGAGGTAAGTGTCAACACAATAGGCCTTTCTCTCAGCAGACATTTTGTGGTGTCATAGTAGGAAAAGCACAGGTGTTACTAATAACATTAACGGTGGCTCTGTTCTGTTCAAGTGCCCCACCTTGAAACTGATGCAGCTAAATGGGATTCAGCCATCATTAATTTAATTATTTACACCTGTGCTTTTTCTACTTACTTTATACTATAACACACAAAAAACACCAGTTCTAAAAATGCAGCTATAACACTTACTGCCTGCAGGGAACGTACTAAAACTGTCACACTGGAGCAACTATAACTTATTTTGCCTTCTCACAAACTATTGATCTCCCTTAACATTGATTAGGATAAACCAGCCCTCAGATCAGCGTGGAAGACCTGTTAGAAAAAATACACCCACAAACACACAAAAAAGTGTAGGAAGGGAAACGTAATACATTTTTAAGTTCTTCTCTATAGCATATAGGAATAATATATAGGAATATGATTCATAAAATATATTCAGTATTATTTTTTTTTACATTTTGAGGCGTGTCTTGTAGAATCTCTCGTTCCTTTTATGTCCATATTTCAATATGTCTTTCACCAATTCAGTGCAAAATAACGGGCCTAATCTGACTTTATATTAAAGTGGGCTACAGTAGACTAGAGGAGGAAAAGGCCCCAAACTCGTCAATACTGAATGGCTGCTTTTAAATTGTGTTGTTGTGTGTTTTTGTGCCCACTAGGTGGTGCGCATTATCAGTTCCATTTCCCCGGCTCCAGTGCCCCTCAGGCTCTGGGATAACTAGTTCACCAAACTAAGTGATGTAGGCCTACAGTCACAAGGCTGTCAAAATATGCAGACACCGATGACTCGGCAATGTTAAATCTACAGAGAGCTTAGAACGCGAGCTTCATAGACCCAGTCATTTTTCAAACAGACTATAGATCTGTGGGGAGTACAGTAACCAGTGGAGAGTATATACTTTAATTTATTTCGGGTCTGAACACAGAGAAACAACCCGGCTGTTGGATGTTTGGAGAGAAACATTTAATATGACGGTATAAGGAATTAATCCATCCGAGCTTTAAGATTCATCACAATGCAGCTACTTTTACTTGCAGCGGCGTTTCTCTTTACGCACGACTTCACCGGAGCTGTGCGCTCTGATAAGTGCGCCTCCCGGTGCGACGTGAGCTCGTGTCCGAGCCCCAGCTGTCTCGGCGGGTACGTCCCGGACAGATGTAACTGCTGCCTGGTGTGTTCACCGCGCGAAGGAGACCCCTGCGGCCGCAAAAACGACCTGCCCTGCGGGGATGGCTTGGAGTGTAAGCTGCTCGCTGCGGGGAGGCGGCGAGGCTCCAAGGGGGTCTGCCGGTGTAAGCTGGAGCATGAAGTGTGTGGAAGCGACGGGAAAACGTACGGTAATGCGTGTAAGATGAGAGCAGCCAGCCGTAAAGCCCAGCAGAAGGGGAGACCCGCAGTCAGCCAAGCGCACAAGGGACCCTGTTCACCTTCAGGCGCAGGTAGGTCTGCTTTGGGTGGTCTGGAGGTCTGGAGGGTAGAAGAAATGTGCTTTTTGGTGTGGGTAAAAATGTACAAAACATCCCTAAATGGACTATAAATGTGTCTGTGGTGCAATAGTTGGGTTATATGTGCTTACTGCAGTTTGGTAGGCTACTTATTATGCACATTTTGCAACAGTTTTAATAGTTTACAGTTCTCATCAAAACACCACTACGCAAAACTAATTATAGAGTCGTTCTGTCTGGACTGTATTTGTGCTGAAATCTTTTCTTTTCTTGTCTTATCCTCCTGGTGCAGTAGGGTTGGCACTCAAAACAATATCTGCAATAGAGCTGCAACAATTAGTCGATTAATAGATCGTCAGAAAGTTAATCTGCAACTATTTTAATAATCGATTAATGGCTTTAGTAATTTTTCAAGCAAACATGTTCTCTGGTTTCAGCTTCTTCAATATCAGGATTTGCAGCTTTTCTCAAAAAAGCTATTTGAAGACGTCACTTTAAGACAATTTTAGGCTATTTTATAATCGATTCATCAAAAAATCGACAAATTAATAAATTAATGATTAGCTGCAGCAGATTTTGTGTGTGTGTTTATGTTAACGCAATACGTTCTTCTAGTCAGTATAGGTCGTTCCCTGCTCGGCCCCGGCAGCCCTCGCTATAAGTTCAACTTCATCGCTGACGTGGTGGAGAAAATAGCACCTGCTGTTGTCCACATCGAACTGTTCGTAAGGTGTGGCGCATGTGTGTGTGTGTTTATATTTGTGTAGAGAGATGTTGAAGCTCCAGACACACCACAAGTCTTAGCAGAGTGTATCAAACAAAAACAAACAGTACAACAGAAAAGCTTGTCCCTTCTCCCTTTAAATTGTAAATTCACTGTAGATTTAGATACATGTGTTGTGAACTTTAAGCTGTGGTGTTCTCTTACATGACTTCTGGGTATTGAAATCACAGAATGTGCCAAACTGCCTTTAAAAAAAAGAAATCCCTTTCTCCTCCGTCTCTCTGTCTCCAGACATCCTCTGTTTGGTCGCCACGCGCGTCTCTCCAGTGGCTCTGGTTTTATTGTGAGCCACTCAGGTGTGATTGTGACCAACGCTCACGTGGTAACCACAGCTGCCGCCGGGACAGGGAGGCCCCAGCTGCGCGTGCAGCTCCACGACGGCGACGCGTACGAGGCCGCGGTCAGAGACGTGGACAGGAAAGCAGACATCGCCACGATTAAGGTCAACCCTCAGGTGAGAGCATCATCCGCACTGCACACAGGCTCATTTACATCCAGTCAAGATCATAATAACTTTATTCACCATTTTCTCTTTGTCCAAATTGAAGTAATGTTAAAAATTAATTTTCTACTCCCTTGACCCTTATACAAAAACATTCTATTGCACAAGAGCCCACATCCTGACACGTTTATGTGCCAAGCTCTGACAGTTTTCTGCTAGACATTCATAAGGCTGGCGGGAACACTTTCATAAACAGCAGCTCTGTGACTCAGAGACACAGCGCTGATGTGTGTATTCTCACACCCATATCTCAAATACTTGGACCGTTTTGTAAGCATTAAACTCTTCTTCCTTTCTCTCTCCGTCCGTCTCTTTTCCAAAATATATTTTACCCTTCATCCTTTGCGTTTTTCCCTCTGTACAACTTAAATCTGTCTCTGTCTGACATGTCTATCTGTGTGCCCGTATGAGAACAGAAGAAGCTTCCTGTGCTGTCTCTGGGTCGTTCGGCTGATCTGAGACCAGGGGAGTTTGTGGTTGCTATTGGCAGCCCCTTCGCCCTGCAGAACACCGTCACCACCGGCATCGTCAGCACCGCTCAGAGAGACGGCAAGGAGCTGGGCATCCAGGACTCAGACATGGACTACATCCAGACAGACGCTATTATTAATGTGAGCTCACACACACACACACACACACACCCTTTACGTCCTGATTATTTCTTTTGTTCATGACAGATGTATAGAGATTTTTACATTGCTTTTGTTTTATATGGGTCAAAATCATTGATCTAATTGTCTTTGTCTCATATTTCTTCTTATGTGTGAGAAGTATGGAAATTCTGGAGGACCTCTTGTTAACTTGGTGAGTTGTGTTGTGATGACTTATATGACTGTGGAGGGTTATTCAGTGGCACTGTCAGAGATCCACATTGTTGTAATACCTATAAAGTGTCATATGACCCAATTTTTAGACCTCCAATTTCTCTTGACCCAATTCATTAGAAATCTGTCAAGTTGATATGTGACTTTGGAGCAGCACATATATTTAATTTCTATTTTAAAGCTACAAATGTACTATACAGATCTTATGGTGATTATACCATTGTATAATTATTATATTGTTAATTAATCTGCATATGAAGAAACTCCACATGGGCTTATGACCCCAAGATTATAAAACTGCAACCAGAGTGGGCTGCAAATTTATACAATTGTCATTTGATGCTGAGAGTCTAAAAATATTATCATAACAGGCAAATGATGTGCATACAACTGCTATTTTGGACTATATAGACTATGGACTATATAAATGAAACTGACTTGATTTGACTTAGTTAGTTCCACAACTAAAAATTACAGACGTGTTAAATGAAAACAATGCTGAAATCAGTAATTCTTTTTTTGCATCAAACTGGAATGAATCAAAATCCAAAAAAAAATCTGAAAAATGAGTAAGAAAAGCTCTGTGTCCTGTACTGACGGGTGAGCGATGATGGAATATCTCGGTTCCAGAGCTCTCCATTTCTGCCCACATCTGCGATTTGATGTTGAGATGAATGAAGTAAAAACAGTGTATATAAAAATATCCAGTGTGTTAAACTATGCACAACTTTCCTTTAAATAGTATTTGTAGTAATCAAAATTATATTTTAGCCTCTAAATATTGAATGAATTTAACATATTTCCCTCAAATCCTGCCATATTTTTGTCTTAGCTTTTACTGAGTATTGGCCTAAATGTACACCAAGTATTTGAGATCCATCATCAGGAATTGTTTACTGTGTGCTGTGTATGTTTGTAAGTGTGTGTGTGTATTTCTTTCAGGATGGCGAGGTGATAGGCATCAACACGCTGAAAGTGACCGCAGGGATCTCCTTCGCTATACCCTCAGACCGAATCAGCCGCTTCCTCACAGAGTCACAGGCCAAACACAGCAAAGGTCAGGGGTCAAAGCTTGAACAGCACTTAGAAACAAACAGCAAATAGTTTGTTTTTGTTGTTTGTCTTTGATCGTAAAACCTAAAGAAATACTTCCTATGAAGTGGTTATTTCATAGTAAATCCCACCCCAGTTTTTTGTTGTTGTTGTGACAGAAAAGACAAGACTGCAAAGAAGACTTACAGAGGAGCCGCAGTCTGATGCAGGTGAGAGCTAATGGAGTTTCCATGATGGTTCACATGTTTGAGGTGCTGTGCCAGCTTTCTCCAAGATTAAGTTTATACTTTTGTGTTGTTTTCAGAGGTGTCAGAAGTGAAGAGACGATTTTTAGGCATCAGGATGCTTACTGTCACCAAAGCGTGAGTTGTAACATCCACACACACATATTAGATTTATACTACAAAATTTCATTTAAAGGATGATGGATTTGTTACCCATTTTCTTCCAGTGGAACTAGTTTTTGTAACATCTGAAAAGAAGTGAATTTTATTAGTATCAGTATTAATATTTGTTTATTGGTTTTAGCCTTAACGTTTGCATTAGTATTGCTGTGTTTTTTGTGTGTCTCAGTCTAGTAGCAGAGTTGAAACGTCAGATTGCAGACTTTCCTGATGTCAGCAATGGAGTTTTGGTGCAACAGGTCATACCTGACACGCCAGCACAAAAGTATGTTCACACACACATGTAAAAACCCAAGCACACACACACACACACACACACACACACACACTGCACTGAAGAAACCTTGCTAGGAATGACACCACGATTCATCAAAGTAGCACTCATCAGCTAAACTTCAAATGCATTTGGCTTATCAGCTGGTTCCATAATGGGATTTATTATTTGTTGACTATTTAGGAGATGTTTGATGAATGATTTCTTGTACATAAATGATATCTTATGGTCAGTCATATGTTTGGCACACATTTTACCTTACTAAACTTGGCCCTCTATTGTACCTCAGGCATCCCTATAGCGAATCATTGACTACAGTTTCTTTCCTGTGTGTTTTAGTGGAGGGATTAAGAAAGGTGACGTTATAGTCAAACTGAATGGACAACCCGTCCAGACCACTGAAGACCTCCGTGAGGTGCTGCAACAGGACCAGCCTCTCCTGCTTGAGATTCGCCGCGGCAATGATGACTTACTGTTCAACATCCACCCTCAAGTTATAGTACATTGAAGAACAGGACAGTTACATTGAAGTTAAAGTGTGAACAAATGTTGGGCAGGACTCGGTGTAGTGGCATTAAAATTCCAACATACTGCAAGGAATTATGAACAAACCGTATATGGAAATATGAACTGATCTGAAGTGTTTTCAGTCTGATGATGTATATTTGTTTGATGCATTTTTATTAGCAGAATGTTTTTGTGTGTTTTATCATACAGACTCTGCTTGATAAATACTGTAGTTTATTACAATACTCAAAATACTGCCGAGGAAAATATATTGCACTGTATATTGTACAAAGCTCAAAGAATTTCAGAATAAAAGCTTCCAAACAAGGAGCTGTACACTCAGCAGCTGTTGTCCATCTGCTCAGACGGCAGGTTCGACTCCTTTGTTTATGTCTTCTCATCCCTCCTCCCTCCCCTCTGCCTTGGAAAGACGTACTCCTAATTTAAACAAACCTAAGCTGACACCTAGACACACAGAGTAGACACACACACACACACACATACACACACACACAGACAAGGCAAAGTCCTGTTACTGGAAAAGTCACTTTTATCCTCTCCTGTTTTGGTAATGGAAATCCTCATGCATAACATTTTCTGAACCTTGAAGTTCAGGACAGAAAATCCTTGTGGGACTGCTTTGTTGGTGTTTTAGATAATCCAAATGCAGCCTGAAACTAATGACAAAATTCAGCATGACAGCATTTGCTTCATAAAATTAAATGCAATTATGTATAGTTAACCTGAACAAACTACCTGTACAAACATCTCCTCCCATGAAGACATTACCTAGAATGACCCCACCTGATGTGTGCCTGTGTGTAAACAGCTCATAAACTGGACCCAGACAGGCAATCCTTTCTGCTTATTTAAATAGAGACTGTGCCATGTTAATATTGGCTGCGACACTGTGAAAGACAAAGAGATAAAAGGTGCTGACAGAATAATAAGAGAGACTTCCTTTAACATGTGCTCCTTTGAGTCTTAGCTGTAAAGAGTGTGTGTGTGTGTGTGGGTGTGTGTGTGTGTGTGTGTGGCTGACCCAGTTGTTTGAGTGTGTGTGGTGTTTTCGAGTCTTGCCAAGACATATTGTCATAGCAGAGCGCCAGATTACTTCAGCGGGACAGACAGAGGACACAGCTGTTTGTCCTTATACAGACAAAGCCGTCACTGAGCTTGAATCAAAATATCTCCCATTTTTGTTAAACTACAGAGACTTTAGATTAGATTAGATTAGATTCAACTTTATTGTCATTGCACATGTCACAGGTACAAGGCAACGAAATGCAGATAGCATCTAACCAGAAGTGCATAAGCAGTAGAATAACATAATATGAATATAAATATACAGGGTATATGAATATTTACAGTATATACAGAAAGTATACATAAAGTGCAGAATGTGCGGTTTGAATGTACAGTTGTGCAATGGTATTATTTAGTGCAAGCAGATTAAAAAAAGAGTACTTAATAGTGCAGTGATGTCATTCAAGTTTGGTCCAAGGGGGTTGGTAAATGTGTGTGTGTGTGTGTGTGTGTGTGTGTGTGTTGGGGGGAGACGTCAGGGGGCAGAGTTCAGCAGGGAGACAGCTGATGGGAAAAAGCTGTTCCTGAACCTGGTGGTTTGGGTCCGGAGACTCCTATAGCGCCTCCCAGAGGGCAGGAGGGCAAACAGTTTGTGTGCTGGGTGGCAGGAGTCTTTTCTGATGTTCTTTGCTCTCCTGAGACAACGCTTCCTGTAGATGTCCTCAATAGCAGGAAGTGAGGCTCCAGAGATGCGCTGGGCAGTTTTCACCACCCTCTGCAGCGCCTTCCGGTCCGAGACAGAGCAATTCCATACCAAACTATAATGCAGTGGGTTAGGATGCTCTCGATGGTGCAACGGTAGAAGTTCACCAGGATGTCTGAAGAGAGGTGGTTTTTCTTAAGAGTCCTCAGAAAAAAGAGGCGCTGGTGAGCCTTCTTAACCAGGTAGGAGCAGTTAGTCAACCAGGTGAGGTCCTGCGAGATGTGGATCCCCAAGAATATGAAGCTGGTCACACGCTCCACTGCCGCACCGTTGATATGGATGGGTGGGTGTGTGTCAGCATTCCTTCTGAAGTCCACGATGAGTTCCTTGGTCTTATTGGTGTTGAGCAACAGGTTGTTCTCAACGCACCACACAGCCAGGCGGTCCACCTCCTCTCTGTAGTCTGATTCATCGTTGTCCTTGATGAGGCCAATCACTGTGGTGTCATCCGCAAACTTGATGATGGTGTTAGAGCCATGTACAGGTCTGCAGTCGTGAGTGAAGAGGGAGTAGAGGAACGGACTCATCACACAGCCTTGTGGTACACCAGTGTTTAGGGTGAGGGTGGAGGAGTAGTGGTGGTCTGACCGAACACGTTGAGACCTGTTGGTCAGAAAGTCCAACAACCAGTTGCAAATAGGAGCACTGATGCCCAGATCTGTCAGTTTTGTGATTAATTTGGAGGGGATGAAAGTGTTAAATGCTGAACTGAAGTCTATGAACAGCATTCTGGCATATGTGTTGACATTGTCCAGGTGTGAGAGGACAGAGTGCAGCGCTATGGAGACTGCATCTTCTGTGCTCCTATTCACGCGGTAGGCAAATTGGTGGGGGTCCAGGGTGGGGGGAAGACAAGATTTGAGATGTGCCAGAACCAGCTGCTCCAAACACATCTGCAGTCAGCTCTGTCTTGGATACAGGCTCCTGGTTGTCCTTGTCAAAACGAGCGTAAAAATTGTTGAGCTCGTTGAGAAAGGAGATATCAGAGGATGGGAGGGAGGGGTGGTTGGGCTTGTAGTCACTGATGACCTGAATGTCTTGCCACATACGTCGGGGGTTGGAGTTGGAGAAGTGCTCCTCAACCTTCCGTTTGTAGCAGTGCTTGGCCTTCTTGATGCCCTGTTTCAGGTCAGCCCTGGCTGTACTGTAGGCTTGTACATCTCCTGATCTGAAGGCGATGTTGCAGGCCTTCAGCAGTAGACGGACATCCCTGTTCATCCAGGGTTTCTGATTTGGGTACATGGTGATCTGCTTCTGGGTGGTTACACTTCCTGTTTCTATGCCAAAATTAGAGATATGTCTGCTTCAAATACTTTTATCTACAATGCAATTCATACAGTACATTTCCCATAAGACCTCCATGTTTACATTGTGGATGAGTTCAGCTCCTGTTCAAGCCATGGACCAATGGATGTATCACCATCTAGAGGGCAAATGGAGTCAAGTCTGGTTTAAATTAGACGCAAATTATGATTCCCAAATAGACCACTAGGTGGCGTGTTGGGTATAACAATTTGCCCCTGACGTGGCAACTGATGCTTAGATCATAAGACTACTGCATATGTGACATACAGCTACTGAAGCAGTCTACATATAGCTCTGGTTTCTAACAGGGTAATGTTAAAGCTAAAGTAGAGGGCACATCCAAAACCACATGAAGGACTATTATGGATGTTATATTCACAAGCAGTTTGTCTCCACAAAGCTTTACTGTCATCTTCCTTAACTAAATCTTGTTGTAATGTGTTGCGGACAAAGGTTTTGTAAACCCTGTCTGTGTCACTATAATCAGACAGACCATTTTATTAACTATAAGACTTATGTGATCAACAAACCTCAGTGTCCTTGGTGGAAGGATTTGTGTAGTGCACAGAACCAAGTGCTGCTTACTGGATAGATTATCATAATTACGCTGTTGGAACCTGATGGCTGATTACTCTGTGGCATAACAATAACACTTTGATTGGGTATGAGTTTATAGACTCTTGTGAAGACTTTGGAACTTTTGTACCACCTATTTATGTTCTGGAGCACTACTCAGGCTTTGAAAACAGTTATTATGTATATATATATATAACTCCGCCATATTATCTATGTGCCATATTCTCAATCAGCTTCTTACTATCAGTGATGAAGTCTTCAAGAACACATACTTTTCTGCCAAATTTAGAACAGTTTTGGTTATTTTGCACGAGAGATTTCTGTATTTGTTATTTTTCTTTGTGCTCTAGTCACAGTTTTGAAGTGGGTGGGACTCAGTTGGAAAAAGGTAATGTCAGGAAGTATCTCTGTGCACCAATCAGGATTTAGCAACATTTGAATAAAACTCTGATGACAGTTGTGGGATTGTTGCTTATGTTGCCAGTGCTGTCAATCAAATCTGATCAAATCACGCCCACACAGTTTCTGATAAAGCTTCATTAGTTTTGGAGTGTTAAACTCTTAATATACTAAATATACTAATATACTAAATGAAGTATAGCATTAGTTCATGCAGAGCACTGAAGTTGTGCTTGTAGTGGCTGATCGGCATCAGCTGTTTTCAATATGCTTTACAACGATTGGCTCATTCACAGCTGCATGGTTGATAACGTCCAGTCATATTCATGCAGGTGTACAGCGTGGACATTATAACATGACACTGTTTACTCTGCTGATTATACTGATGCAAATGCTGTTTGCTGCAGCAGCTCACTGCACCACCCAACCTCCTCCTTATGTGGTATTCAGATTGTTGATTTAACTAAGATTTAATGTTCATGTATGTGTTTATTAAGGGGGATTAGGTCAGCTCCTTGACATAAGCGTCTCTGACTGATCTACGGATTTATTTATTTTTTCCAAACTTTGATTTTTGCGCATTTAGTCATGAATATTCAGTGTTATAGAGAAATTCAAAGAGATTTGAAGCCAAGTTTTCAGGGCCTTTAAGAACACAAATACTGACAGCTGTCTTCAATTCAAACTCATGCATCCTTGTTTCTCATATCCAATTTACACCTCCTATCTCTGAATGTCTCTGCGCTGGTCTTTCATTCTTATTTTTCATCCCAGTAATACTGAGGGGTCCTACCCACGCTTTCAGCCCTGCTCTACGCCTGGGAAGAGGCTGGGGTAGGGTCCAGGGACCTTAGACCTCCAGGAAGGGCATCCATAGGGAATAATGGACCTTCACCTCAGTCACATGTTCTCATGATGCTTTGTTTATCATTCAGAGAGAGAAAGAGATAAAGTCTGACAGACATTTATAGTAGGGCACAATCATAATGCCCTATATAATGTCAAACTGTGAGTCATCTGTGACCTCAGAACCTGATGACATTCTGAGTGCCATCAGCAGCGCTTAATGGATGCTAATCAGCGTCAGCTCTCTGCTGTTTGCAAACAAACACACGCAAGCACATGCACTTTATGTGTCACTCAAATTAAACTTAAATGGAAGCTTCTGCTTAACTGATACAAATATGGAGCTTGTAATCTCTAATAATAAAGAAAACCCTCCTCATTTTGCATGTGGTGGAAAGTAACTTAAGTGCATTTACTCAATTTTTAGGGTACTTGTACTTGAGTAATTCCATGTTATGCTACTTTAAACTTCCACTCCACAACATTTATTCAACAGCTATAGTTTCTAGTTACTTTTCAGATTCAGATTATGCAAATGAATGCATCAATAATTATAATCCAATAATATATATATTATTCTGAAATGGACCTTTCTGCATAATGAGTACTTTTACTTTTGGTACTTTAAGTATATTTTAATGCTAATACTTATGTACTTTTACTTAAGTATGATGTTGAATGCAGAACTTTTACTTGTAACAGAGTATTTCTGCACTGTGGTATTGCTACTTTTACTGAAGTAAAATGATCTGAGTACTTCGTCCACCACTGGATTTTGGATGTGTCTGTGCCTGTGGGTTCACATTAGGTCAAGGGAGTGAGTAACATAAGACTGGGAAATGTTCCAACACAAACATTTGCAAAACAGTACATTTACAGTTGCTTCAACTGAATCTCTAGCCAGTTCAAGAGACTCCATTCACAGTAAAGTTGTGAGTTGCAGGAACTTTGGAGGCACAAACTGCAGAATGGGGCATCTGGCATGGCAGCAGAGCTATAGACAGATTGGACTCAATTAAAAAAAACCCTGTTAAACTGTGCCATTACAGACCCTAACTACTTCCATCTGTCTGGAATCCAACTCTCACTGTATGACTCACCGCCTTACTGACCAAAACTACTGTGGGCAACTTACTGTAAGAAGAGAGAAGAGAACTTTTGAGCAGTAATTTGGAGAGAAGATAAGAAAGTCTTTCAACCCACCACACACACAGACACCCGCATAACCTTAGCATACAATACAATACAGCTAAAGGCAACATCTCTCACATGATGAGGCTCCACAACTGGACAATTAGTCCTGGGAAAAGCAAAGTAGATCCACGTGTTGTTGTGTTGAGTATTCTGCCTGGAATCTATTACTGTGCCTCCACCTCCACAAATGTGATAAAATAGATAATGGTACATTCAAGTGCAAAGGTGTACATGCAAGGATAGCACCGAATATTTCATTTTCCAAAGCTACCACATTGTTTTTGAAGATTTAATGAGGGCTGGAATTCTAGGCATTCCTGGCAAAGTATGATTTGTTTTGACTGAGTTCTTCTCTGGAAATACTCCAGCTCTCCAGTCATTTCAAAGTTGTTGTTGAACTGAAGTGAGACAGTGGATGAGTCCTCTCTTGTTTTGTCTCTTTGTCCTTTCAGTCCATCCAAACAGCTTTCTGTCAAAAAAGAAAGAAAGGGGTGATTATATTAAAAAAGGGGGGGACAATAGAGGGAAAACTTATTTACTTTCTTTTGCTCATACATACAGCACATGCACACATGCGCCAACACATGTGCTGAGAGATAACTTCACTAACACTTCTTCAGCCCCTCTGCCCCCTCTGTCTCATCTTTCTTTGTCTACTTTTAGTTTCTTACTTCCACACCTTGTCTATTTCTCGTTCACACGTCTCATTCTGTTTTTTTTCTCAAAAGGAAGATGAGTCTCGAGTGTCTCTTTTTGTGGTCTCTAGCCCTCAAGCGCTAAAGGTACAACATAAAATGAGCACTAGCAGACTGTGTAGAGGACACTATGCCCTTTTTCCTCAAAGACTTCTCATTTCTTATTACTTTTAATATAATCCACACTTAAAGACATTCAAGAGACCCTAGGCTGGACTGTTTATTACAAGACTACTGCTGATAGTGTGTATTATAGTTTATAGTACTATAGTTGTTATAGTATAGTTGTACTATTATTCTAACTGTATTTTAACCAACTATAATCCATATTTCTATATTAACAATGGACCACATGACATCACTTGTATGTCGCTCGTAGTGATGAACCCAGAAAGTTATCACCTGACTCTGCAGTTCCCCTCAGCTCTACAGAGCTTTATAGCAACGTTCAGCTCATTGCTTTGGTTTTCTGGCCCACAACTTTACTGTTTTGGTTCACTCTCACTGCTCTCAAAGCAGAGTCGTTGCTGCTACCTGCCCAGCACCAAACAGCAGACAGACACAGTTAGCGGCTAGCAGGTGAACAAAGTGGAGCATTTAGCAGCTAAAGAGCCAGATATTTCCCTCAGGAGTTGGTGGAGACCAAAACAGAGCTAAAAAGAGAGTGAATATTGGACTTACATTTCTTAGGTGTACACAAACATGATTTCAGATGTTGTTACAAATGTTCCTCTGTAACTGCTGGATGTGTAAAAACGAAACAGTTTGCTAACATGTTCACCACATCAACATGTCAGTGTCTTGTGCACAGCTTGTCTATGATACACCCAATTATTTGTTATTGAAGGTTTAAAAGGGCAGTTCAGTATTTTGGAAAATACACTTGTTTGCTTTCCTGCTGAGAGTTAGATAAGAAGATCGATACCACTTTCATATCTGTGCATTTAGAATGCAGCTAGAGCCAGAAGACAGTTAGCTTAGCTTAGCTTAGCTTAGCGTAAGGACTGGAAGCAGGGCTAGCCTGGCTCTCTTCAAAGTCTAAAGCTGACTTGTGAATATCATTTTTACATTTCTATTTTCTGTGTACAGATTAACATGTTAAATAGTGAGCTTGAGAGGTATCAGTAGGTAGATTGTTTTTTTTTTACTTTGGAGAGAGTCAGGCTAGATGTTTCCCCCTGCTTCCATGCTAGGCTAGGCTAACTGCCTGCTGTAGCTCAATACTCAGTTCACATGAGAATGGGATCAGTCTCATCTAACTCTTGGCAAGAAAGTAAATAAGCATATTTCCCAAAATGTTGAACTATTCCTTTGAGATTAAAGTATTTCTGTCATGCTCTGAGAAAAACTGTTGAGTAAATCTCTTTCAAAACAGAGACAGAAGCCTACTTTGCTGTGGTTTTACACACATTCCTCAGAACTGGATGGCCTCATATACACCCTGCCGAGGAAATGAGACAAACACACACACACACACAGTCACAGTCACACAGTAAAGTGAGCCCAGAAATTCTTTTGTCAGGGGTCCAGTGATAGCTAAATCCTGTGAGCCCTTCCTCTGTCTCTCAACTCCCTCTTTCTGGCAGACTGCTGACTCATGCCCCCCCCCCCCCGTCTTTATCGCTCTCTCTCTCTCTCTCTCTCTCTCTCTTTCTCTCTGTCTCTATGACTCTCTTTCTTTATAAATCCAGTCTGCAGCCTTTTCCCTCAACTCCTCTTTGTTCTTACTCAGACATTTCTTGGGATTTTAAATAATTCAGCTGCATTTCCTCATCTTGTGACCTCTGTGTGTGTGTGTGTGTGTGTGTGTGTGTGTGTGTGCGCAAGCACGCTCATTTTGCAATATTATTGATGGTGTATATGTTGGTAAAACTGGATTGTTAAAATGTATTCTGTGTGTGGATGGTGTAACCAGTCTTAATCACCCATCCTGTCTTTGCAGTTTATTTAGTGTTTGAAGAAACAGAGTAATCGCCTAGTACTGTAGCTGTATAGTGAAGTCTTTAAGTCTGTTAATGAGAATAATGCCTGCTGTGCTAAAGGCCAGTATTCTGTGGGTGAAGTTGGTACACAGATGGAAACCAGCATTTTACTGTAGGAAAAAAGGTTCATTTTGTCTTGAATATTTAGCTTTTTGTTATGCTAACTGACAGAATAGGACTATTTGTTTGTTTACCCCGACAGTCTTTGCTGTCACCACCATCACAGGTGGTGGATGGCGTTAAGTGCCAGGTGTCATATACCTGGTTTGCTAGAAGTGTCAAAATAATGCAGCTTTATTGGAATACAGCATCCAGAAGTCTCTTTTTCATATTTTAAAAGCAGAAAAGGAGACATCTGGGGCGCAGACTTACGAAAATAAACAACAAGCCAGCCAAGGAACGCAGAAGCTGTAATCTTGGATAACTGCAAAGTAGAGAACCACATGTTCTCTAATGGCCTAAGCGGGGCCAGAATTGTCATATCTAAAAACAAGAAGCTCCACACTGGTCCAAAATGAGCCCAAAGGACAGTTAACTAGAAGAACATGAACTTTAACTCCACATATACAAAGGGATTAGTGTGACAGTTCTGATCATTTGAGTTTTGCAGAAACAGCAAAGCAGCAGCACACATACAAAGACTTTACTGCACAATATACATGTGCTGAGAAAACACATTCTAAAATATATAATTGAAAAAAACATGATATAAAGTAAAGTTAAATAATAAAAAGTAAGCCAGACTGAACACCAGTTATCATAAACATACTACAGTGATCCAGCAGATTAATTGCAAAAGTCAGCCAACTGCAAGCTTCACTGCTAAATACAATCTACAGATGTTCTACATGTGTATGTGAACAGATAAAAATAATTCCATTCAGCTGATAAAAGACTAACATTCATGATGAGTCACAGCACATAAAATTCACATTAGGGATGGATGTCTGAACACAGTCATTTGCTCTGTCATTGTATTCTGCGAGGTCTTCGGGTGTGCATGGCTGTTTTAGTAGTGGGCAGTGTAGTAAGTGGTCCATGGTCTGTGATTTTGTACCACATTCGCACGTCACGTCTTCATTCCCCAGGTAACCCCATTTCTGCAGTGTTACCTTGCATCGCCTGGTTTCAGATCGCAATTGGTTATGGCATTTACAGTCCACCCACCTCAAATCCGCACTGGGAGGTAGAGTTTCTGATAGTGTACGGACTATAGGAAACGTGCTTGGTGGGAGATTGGAAAGCCTTTCCATGCGGTAACTCTTGCTGTGGTTTCAGCTTTGGTGGGTGTTATGTTATTAATAAAGTTCTTTCTGGATTTTAGTCTGCTCTCGATGGGTAAGTGTCTATGAAGCGGATGCCAAACGAGCTGGTGTAGGCCTTCTTTTCTGTTTGCTGTGTCGCATTTCAGGAGGGGCTATGCCTGATGTCTGCATGTACAGACTTTCTGTCTGTTATTAAGTGACTTGTAGCATTGATGATGGGGTTGAGTTTCTTCGCGTGGACTGATCTTTCCCATACTGGACATGGGTTCTTGGCCGTTGAGTGGCAGAGGGCTAGTACAGTGGATGACAAGGTTTGTGGGTTGGCACCCCAGCTGGGGCCAGTGAGTTTGGGGACGATGTTGTTTCTCGCACTACTTTTGACTTCTGTCTTCTCGATATGGGTTTTGAATGAGAGACATCAGCCTAGAATGACACCTAAGTAAGGTGGGTCTTCACAATGTTCCAGGTTTGTTCCAGACCACGTTACTAACAACTTATGCGTGGCTTCCCAGTTGCACAGGTGGAAGGCGCATATCTAGATTTTTGATGAGTTCACTCGGGGGTTATTCTCTTTGTAGTATGGTTTTAGCTCATTCAGAGCATGGAGAGTCTCTCCTTGACAGTAGTGAAGTCGGCTTCTTGTGCAGCCACACCTAGATCATCTACATAGGTGAAGCAGCTGGTTACCTCGCTTCTTGGTTGGTTATTGGTGTAGAAGTTGAATAGGATCGGTGTAAGGACACTATCCTGTAGTAAGCCATTCTCGAGCCTTCGCCATCTGTTCCTCTTACGTCCCAGCTCAACATAGAACAGTCGGTTCTCTAGCATACTTTTGATCAGTTGCATCAGCCATGCGTCCTTTATTATCTCTTGGGTCTTGTGGAGGAGGCATCTATGGTTGACTGTGTCATAGGCAGTGGAGAGATCGACAAATGCTACTCCAGGTACCATCCCTTTCTCGATGTGTTGGGTGAGGTTCAGTACTCGGCTTGTGGTGGATTTGCCTGGAAGGAAAACTGCTTGCTCCGGAATAGCGTGTATGCTGGTGGGTGCTATTCGGTAGGGCAGTAGACACTCAAGAAGCCTAATACGTATTGCTGACTAAAGATATTGGACTACAGTTTTTGGGAACTGACAAGTCTTTATCGGGCTTTAGTAGTGCCATTACGTAGGTCTTCTTCCAGATCTCTGGGAGTCTGAGGGTTGAATAGCTGTAGGAGTCATTTCTTTGTTTCTGGCCCGAGGTGTCTTGACTTCTCAGTTGCGATTGCCTTTCTTGGTTTTAGTGAGGAGATGCCAACTTCCAGCTCATTTATTATGAGAGGATTTCTGAACCCAGGGTCTTGATCGTACTGCTTGCGATCTAGTTTGGTCTTCTTCTGCGTCTTCCTGCTTTTACCGTTTCTAAGAAGCTGGTGTGCAACTTGGTTTGCAGATAATACAATAAATATATTATTAATATACTCTAACACAAAAAGTAAAATATTAATAGCAAAGATACATCAATATTATTGATATTAGTGACATTTATGACCTTTTCATATTGAGGTGTTTATGCCAAATCTGGAAAATAGGTCACAGATTTGACCTGATCTATGTAACAGCCTGTGTGTCGATCATCAGCCATGTTTCCTTCTTAACGCTGTTAGACGTTCACTCAAGTTAATAAGATATTGTTCTTGTTATCATCAGAAGTGTGTAAAAAGTGTCTCTTACCTTTACAGCATCACACACTTGCACACACTCATTCCCCAGTCAGGCTCCCATGTTGTTAGCACGTGACTAAGAGTGAGATAAAGCAGCAGAGATAGGCAGAGAGGGAAAGAGAGAGTGACAGAGAGCATGGCTGCAAGTGAGTCTATGTGTGTGTCTGGACATGTGAGTGTCTGTGTGAGTTAGCGTTTGTGTGCGGAGCATTTGCTCTGTAGCTCACAGGGCTAAGACCTATTTATACACCCAAACTCCCACGCTCCAGAAACCCTCACCCATGACATTTGTTTCCCTTCTTTTTCGTCCTCACATCATCTTCTCGTCTTTTATCACATCTTTTATTCTTCTCTCATTACCAACATCACTGGACAGGTATTACACTGCAGGGGCATGCTGCCATCACCTTGACAAAATGCCTTGCCCTCAGACCTTTCAAGTGTAGAATTGAGTTGAATGGAGCAGACAGATCGGGGTCACTGCTGCCAAAAAGGTGTGATTCTCTCCTTTTGGTCACTAAGAGCCTTTAGCAGTACTAAAGAGCTGTGCCCAGGGGTGTAGACTGTTGGGGATGTATTCAAATGTGAATTTCAGTGTAAAATAGACACCTTCTTCACAAAGTTCACCTGCAGGGAAACAAGCCTCGGGATGGCTGAGGTTGACTTGTGTGCAGCAGTAGGGATGTAGGGGGTTGAAGGACAGATGGATGCATGTACTAATTGACTGAGAGTAAAATTATTTTCTAGCTCAAAGGAAAGGAATAGAGGCGAACTTAAGGTGATGAGAGAGCTCCATATTGTCTTGCCGACTGTGGGAATTGTGATGTTATGTAATGGCACACACACTCACAGCATATACACAGAGTCATAGAGCCAGGGGCAGTGGCTTAAGGGGAAGTCGGATGGACCCCTCACCTGCTAACAGGACTTCTTAAGTGCTTCTACCATCAGCATTCTGTTGCTTGCATAACAGCCTCTCCAGCCCTGGGAACCCAGATAAAACACGTGACCACTAAGAGGGTTCCTTCTGGCTGAGGGGTGATTTCTCATTCCCTCTCTTCCTCTTTTTCTCCCTCTTTTTCTCCCTCTCCCTCTCTTGGCAACAAAGGGGTTTTTCCTTCACTGCAAAAGAGCCATTAAGTTCACACGCTCAGGGACAGCACTGCCACTGAGGATAGCAAGATGAAAAAAAAAGAAAGAAAAGGGCAGCGTATTAGGCGTATTATTACATGTAGTGTAAATGTGATCTTCTCAGAACACGTTAATGATTGAATATAAATGGAGCCATTGGGGACAGCAGGGATAACAACATCTGGGGAGCTGCTGGGAAGAAAAGCAACGCAGCCCACCTTCATGCCCATAGACAAACATATATAATGTGTACATACTGAGGAAAAAGCTGCCCACGCATTCGCACACACTAGTTCTAGTTCGTTTCCATGGCAATGACAAACCCCTAACTTCAACAAAGTAGTCATTTTAACCCAAACCAGGACATGTCCCTAACCTTGACAAAGTACTTATTTTAACCCAAACCGTGATCTTTCCCTAAACCTAACCAAACCGTAACCATAGCGTTGTCACACCATTAAACTGATTTATTTTTCAACAGTGATTTGTTACGGTTTTGAAAGGCACAGACAAATTATGTTTTCCTGCCGATAGAGGCGTCAGATCTTCTATGTGTCGTTCTAGAGAGCACAGACAAACAACATATTTTGTCATTTAATTTGGAGGACTTGTTGTGTTATATGCATTTCCTTTTTTTTCTTTTTTGCATTTATTGTGTCATAATTACATGAAAAACCTGTGTTAAAAGGACGGTTGTTTAGCTTTTTCTCTTTAATAACTGAATGAGTTATTTTTCATTGTGACATTTTCATTGACATACATTTTCCATGCAACTTTATAATGAAATCAGAACACAGAAAACAAAGTGAAGAGGTACAGCATATTGCATTTCAGTGTTGCCCCTACTAACAGCAAAGCACTATCGTTATTTTTCATGATGAGGTGAAGGAGAGCTGAGATGGAAGACGGAGATGGAAACACATTGTCCATGCCAAAATGAAAAACAATCAACTGTCCAATCACAGCTTGGGAGATAAATGATTGTCCTTTTAATATATTGAATTATGGCACAGTAAATGTATACATAAAAAGGAAATACAACAATGTGCATTTTATTTGACTTTATTTCTTTGTTTGATTTCTTTTTATGTAGGCGTTTTAAATCTTCCATAGAAAACACACACACATGGATGCACAAAAAATCACTTCAAGGTTATTTCCACCAGCTTGTTATTGTGATAGATTTTAGTTTTTTGTATTATTATTATTAAAACCCTATTAGCATTTTTTAAAAGGTGTATAGAAATAATTTGACACCTGAAATAGACTATAGCTGCCTTAAGACATTCTGGAAAGGCAACTGCAGGCATCATCCATTTTTCTATCTATCCATCCTGCGCATGTCCTTCCTCCCCCTTAATCCATTTTTCTTTCCAGCCTCGAGTTCCTTCCTTCCTCTCACACCTCCCTTCCTCTCTTCAACCTGCATTTGTAATGTAGATTGTGCCTAACACAGTGTCTGATATTTTCAAGAACTATTTAAATGAACAAGCTATGGCAAATGTTTCTTACATGCATTTGAGGGGAGATCAACACAAATCAGTGCTGAGGAAGATGAAGTTCAAAGAGTTATAAAGCCACCAGAGATTTGGTGTTGCTATGGAGATGAGTGATTCTGTGTGTGTGTGTGTGCGTGCGTGTGAGTGTGCTTCACCTGATGTTTAATAAATCTGTCACTGTGGTCACAGCTTAACTGTGGCTATGTGCTCATGTTGATCCACTGGAAGCTGTTTAAAGGAAATATACTGTACGTTAAAGAGAGGATACAAAGAGTAACCCCCCCCCCATCTCTCTCTCTCTCTTACACACACACACACACACACACACACACCACAAATTAATAATATTTCCTAATTTGCAAACAGTGCCACACAGACATATTTCCACAGCCACCACTCAGGGCTTTTATGCAAAAACACAATGCCATCTTTTGGGGGAGAAAAGTGAATTTTTTGTGCAAACACCATGGCATCCCCATCTCTGATATTAACTCCTGCTTGCATGAATATTGTTCAAGCGTCACATGAGCCAGCTACCGACTGCACGTGCAGGGCGCACGGAATTGCCAGCGAGAGAGGAGGCGCTGGATAGTGCGCATGATCGACAGTAAACACACAGAGCACTTGGAAACCTGAAGTCATCATTTCTTTTCACAGCTTGTCACTTTGGACTAAACAGCAGGAGGCTAATTACTGGAGAAATAAAAAGACCATGGACACTAATTGAATCACTGGATAGCTTAAGCAGCACATAATGGGTTTAAAAAGTAGCTCATGCCACTAACAGGCTTGTTTGGGCGTTTCAGCACTGGACAGCTCTCTCCGCGTGTCTTGTGCTCACAAGCGCGCTTCTGGCACGTGCGCCGGGAAAATGACCATCCTTCACAGCTGTTGGGGGGCACGAGCAGAAAGCATGGCGGATTCTCCACAGCATCATCCCCACAACTGCTACTAACGCCGAGCCTCGAGAGATGAGCATACCGGAGTTCCTACTGGAATTGTCCATTGTGGTGATAGCTGTTGTCTCGTTGTTGACAAACTTGTCAGTGCTGCTATGTTTCACCCAGAGCTCCGACTTAAGATCCCACGTGCCAGGCATCTTCATCCTAAACCTCTCCTTCTCCAACATCCTCCTCACTATCATCAACATGCCAGCCACGTTTCTCGGAGTGGCCAAAGGAGCAAAGCCCTTCGGGGACTTGTTCTGTCAAGCTGTCAGTTTTGCTGAGACTTTTCTCACCACTAATGCAATGTTGAGCATGGCCGCGCTGAGCATGGACAGGTGGATAGCGGTGGTGTTTCCCCTGAGTTACTCCAGCAAGATGCGCTACAGGGACGCTTTTCTGATCGTGGCTTACTCCTGGCTGCACTCTCTCACCTTTTCTCTGACCCAGCTGCTGATGGACTGGGGAGGTTACAGCCACACTTACGCCTCATGTACCGTTCACCTGGACGGGGAGGAGAGGTCGCAGCTGGCCGCCTATGCGAGCTTCACGGCGCTGTTCCACTGCAGCAGCTTTGCGCTGTCCCTGCTCGTCCTGTGCTTCGCCTACCTGAAAGTTTTGAGAGTGGCCAGGTCCCACTGCAAGAGGATAGATGTCATTACAGTGCAGACTCTGCTTCTGCTGGTTGATATTCACCCCAGGTAAAGTATAATGGAGATAAAACTTTGAGGCTGTTGAATCCTTGAAATATATTCTTGAAAAACAGTTTGAGATTTCAATGAAAAAAAATCTTGACTTATTTTAGAATACTGTACAAAACCTGTTTTGTAATACTAATTACTTAAACTGACAATATATTAAATGTCATGTGATATATGAATTAATCTCTCTCTGTGTCTGGCTGTCAGTGTGAAGGAGAGGTGTCTAGCTGAACAGAAGAAGAGGAGGCAGCGTGCCACTAAAAAAATTTGCATCTTCATTGGCTCCTTCATCTTCTGCTTTTCGCCCTATGTTATAACAAGGTAACACCCTGCACGTATCTTACTCTCTCTTTTTTTAACTTTATGATATGATACAATAATGGGTTTATATTGATCGTGTCCTTGTTTATACATCTTACAGTTTTGCTGTGGTATAACATCTGATGCACTGAGCACACCAGTATATCATTTAAATACAAGAGCCCTGAAGTTTTAACCTATACATTTCTAACATTCACTTTGTTGGATCTGTGTCTCAGACGAAGAGTGGAGAGGTTGTAATGTTGTAAAGTATTCCTAATATTTTGTTATCTCACGATATAAGGGAGTGCAACTAACTACAGGCTCAAAACCTAAAGTTCAATCAACACCTCTCCAACACAAAATTTGAACATAAGTTTTAAATTGGTAACATTTATTACAGGGATACTGCAATGATTTTTATTATACTGTGCAAGTGTTTATATTCATGCATCTGTTAGCTACTGGCTGGAGTAGCAGATGCATGGAACTTAGTACAAATATTTTTTTAAAGTAACCAGCGAAAATGTAGGATTCTATTATATTAAAGGTCAGCTAATAAAGATTGTTAATACACAGATATAATGGCCTAAAAATCTGATACCTACTAGTGTTCCAAAATCATGAGAAAATAAGTCAGACTTATGAAATACTATCACATAATTATGACTTATTGTCTCATAATTATGAGATACCAAAGTGGTGTTTTTTGTAGATTTTTTTTCAAGTGCATGACAGAAATGGACTTCCATGTTCAATACATCAACAGAATTGACTTCTCCTGCTTGTATTCCTCCTGCAGGTTGGTGGGTTTGTTGCCCTCTGTGCACATCCCTCGGTACTGGGGCATCACCGCCAAATGTCTGTCCTATGCCAAGACCTCCAGCGACCCGTTTGTCTACTGTCTGCTGCGGCAGCAGTACAGGAAGGTCCTGGTTAGCATCATCAGCCGGGTTCTGAGAAAGGATCAGTACTCGCTGTCTGTCCACAGCACGAGCAGCACGCTGGACACCACAGACGACAACTGCATTGTCAGAGTTACCTGAGCTTGATGTGCAACTATTTAAATGATTCAACGTCTGCATCCCTTCTGCAGGAAGGTCAGAGGTCAGGGTCTCTGAAGAGCAGCAGCCCTGCAGATGGAAGGGAGTCAAGTCTTGCTCAGGGACACTTTAACACACAGGACCACAGGACTCTTTAAACCACAGTGTCCTCCACTGGGAGAACTGTGAAGGACATAAAACAATGTATGCTCAACGAGACCACACTGGCCTCTGATGTGTGCCAAAGGCATTTCAGACTCTACAGACTGCTGTTTCCACAGGGCTCATCAGTTTGCCTGCTGAGGCATTGCCAAGGATACACTACATGAAGCTCACAACACTATGTTTATTTATTATCATCAATGTACATGTACGACTGAAGTAACCTTGAATTTGTTAGGATTTGTTAGGTGGTTTTCATGTTTCAGTTAAAAAAGTGGAAAAAATGTTAATTCTGATGAATGTTTTGAAGCTAATATTAAAGTTTGTGTTAATGTGTGCCATTTTTAACACAGAGGAGGAGGATGTGTGAAGATGTTATATCACAGCAAAAACACAGATTAAATAATAAACTGCACTGCCACCTTCACACTATGAGTCCACATACGAGTGAAAAATTATTTGATTCTGGTAATATTGTGATAATTTAAAATAAAGTCGTGTTGTAGCAGTGGTTCCCCAACTCTTTTGGCTTGTGACCCCTAATCACATGAGCTGTGAGCAATTCAGACAAAGAGTGATTTTTTAATTTTCAGATTTGTCTCATTTGAAGGATGCCTGAGGAGGTGAAAGTATCCAGTATTTCACAAGCAAAAAAAAAGAAAGAAAAATAGACAAAAGTCACAAGATAATTTCCAGCAACAGATTTTTTTCTTACTCCTTTAATGATCTGGTGACCCCTCATTTTTATCTTGGGACCCTATGGAGAGTCCTGACCCTTATGTTGGGAACCACAGCTAGCCTATACACACATTATACATTCCTATAATAGTCTAATAATAGATGATAATTACAGGAATAAAACAGCTAGGACTAATGGCGCAGAGATCTATTCTTGCATTGAATTGGTGAACAGGCTCAGCAGCCCTATTATGTCAAACAAAACAGGCATGAACTTTCCTCACTCCCACCCCCACAAGCCACGTTTCTTCCTCGTGTTCCCACACACACACACACACACACACAGCTCTTGTGCAGTGAAATATGATCGGCGCTCGCTCGTAACGCACAGCAGTGAGCCATAATCCTGGCGCGCCGCACTGTTTTTTTCGGGTCAGGGATGCTCCGCGCAGACAAAGGAAGGAGGTTTCCGTGCTGTGGGTGATAATTATCATCCAGCCTAGAGAACGGAAAAGTTGCAGCTTCAAACACACACTGCCACATCACACACCGCCGTTGACAAGCAGCGTTACTGCACTCCAACATGCATTTAGGACTTTTGGTGCTGTTTGTTTCCTTGACGAAAAGTTGTTGGTGCGGCCCGCAGCAGACTTGTCATCCAGGAGACGAGTTTTTAGGTAAGGTCACTTCAACTTAAAACAAATGCTTTCATAGAAATATGCGTGCTGTGCGAAACCAAAGCTACAATATGGTGGCTGACGCGTAGGAAACAGAACTTAAAGGCCCATTTGAATGAGCAGTATGGACGATTTAAAACAAAAATGGATACATCCGACCCTCCGTGACCGCACAACACGCATCCTTATTTAAATATTAACAGGGCATGTTACAGCCCGCAACGTACAGTGTAATTACTCCGGAGTTACAGTGTAATATTTTGTACTTACGGTGCTCCGGTACAGTACGTACCAAGTAGGTACAGGGGAACAGTCATGGAATAAGGGGGTAACAATTCATACATAGAATTTATACTGTAGACTATTCTGTTATTACAGAGTATTTATGACCTGCTGAGTAACAATCTGGATATTTGGGAGAAATTTAGAGTGATGTCTTCTGCATCACTTAATAAATCTGATGGGATTGTATTTTAAAATGACCTTATTACCTACGACAGGCAAACTACATTGTTCCTTTATAATGTTGGGGTCCTTAAAATAACTACAGGGTTCATCTGTGCGTTTACTTCAGAACAAAGGTCCAGGGGACAGTGTGTTGTCATGGATACTGCCGGCCTCTGAAGACTGTCTCAGCTGTCGTTCACCTCACCAGCAAACTTCCTTACTGGACGCTCATTTATGGCCTCGTGGCTCCGCCTGCCATCGGCGGACAGAATTCACCCACCATAGCTGTTACTCACTTGTGTTTCGTGTAACCACGTTTGCAATTTTTAAGTCATTAAAATGAAGAAAGTCTTCTCCCTGGCAATAATGTTCGACCAGCATTACAACTCCTCAAGGTGCAAGCTTACCTTTTCTCAGCTCTGTGCACGGCCTCCTTTCATCCCAGGAAATAAATACAAATATAGCAAGATAAAACACCAGGTATGAATCATATAGGCTATGGTTAATATTAATATATACTCTTCTGACAGCAAAGTGTGCAGTTAATTTAATATTCTTCCATGTTTTGAGACAAGTCAAATCGAATAAACTGTTCTCATATTGTTCTCTGTAGTTACAGAGTAAGTTAGACATGCTGTGGTAGTTCACCTCTTGTTACATTTAGTTACAGGGTAACTACAGGGTATAATAACTAAAGTATACATTCTTTGTAAAATCCCGAATTATTACCCCCTTATTCCATGACTGTTCCCCTGTACCTACTCGGTACGTACTGTACTAGTACACCGTAAGTACAAAAGATGACACTGTAACTCTGGAGTAATTACGCTGTACGTTGCGGGCTGTACTTGAATGTAATCAATCATATTGTCTCTTAAAGACTATATTCTCTTGCATCTTCATTGCTTACACAGTCAAATTCTGTAGTAGTCCTATAAAGTCTCAATATCGTGCAAATTTGACCATGACTTTATGTTGTAGACACATCGTCACCTGCTGTTTTTTTAACCGCCTTGTCATCAACAGTAATAAAGCGGAGTCCCTGCTGTGGCTTGTGTCTTGTTTTTGAAGATGTCGCCTCCTAGCGTTTCATTTGTGACCCACTAGTATTTTCGTGCTTCCTTATGTTTGTTGTTTGGCTTGTGTTCTCTCACAGGAAGATGCAGCAACAACGTGTTGGAAGAAAAACGTAGGTGGCTAATTCATTTCACCTTGTGCAGTTTAGGGCCTTGAACATTAAATCCTATCTATGATGGGTTTTAAAGATCAGATTTGATATCCCAGGTACAGAAAGTGATCAGAGCTGTGTAAACTGACATGTTACATCAGGGCCTGTCCTGTCCACTTGGAAAATTGCGGAGTTTTTATGCCATGACCTGACCTTCAGGGCTGGAAAACCAAACTATTTGAAATACCAAGTGTCACTGCAAGATGCAACAGGCCTCCTCTCCAGATGGCCAGGCTCGTGCTCAATCCGCAGGGGAGGATTTATGGAGCTTTTAAAATCCCACACTTTTCATTTTGAAACACCAGGTGCTACAACAGCCAGGTCTAGTATTTTTTAATAGATCAGAGTGTTTCTTTACCACTAACAGATACAGATCCTTCAGCACAAGCCCAAAATAGATTTCACTATTTCCAAAAGTCCAAAAATTGTTCTACATCCTGCAGTAAACTTACAACAAAAAAGCTTTGTTACTTACTAAACTATGAAGTAAGTAAACATACCCCTTTTAAAAAGTTACCAGCTTTCTCTGCCTTCTCTCTCCCACAGCTACCTGTACAGAGCTGAACCTGGGCTACTGTAATGATATGGAGTACTCTAGGTGGGTCATAGAGGTTGGTGGGCGAGGCAAACAGTGCCAGCTAAAAACTTTAACCGTACATACATTTGAAGCCATTGCTGTTATTCTTTTGATTTCAGTTTTCTTTATAAGTTCTTCACAGCTGATTGTGGGCATCGTGATTAACACCTTCTGTTAAAATGCTGCCGCTCCAGAACCATGTTCCCCAACATCCTGGGCCACCGGAGTCGCTTCGAGGCAGAGTCAGGGGCAGAGTACCTCCTGCTGAGCGTCATCCATGGCCTGCTCAACGGGGAGTGCTCCCCTGAGATACGTCTCGTAGGCTGCTCGGTACTCGCCTCCCCATGTCAGAATGACAAGATGATCAAACCCTGCCGCAGCACATGCGAGGCACTAAGGAAGGACTGTGTCCATGCTTTTGAAGCCATCGAAATGGCCTGGCCCTACTTCCTAGATTGTGACCGCTTCTTTGCAAGCGAGCAGGAGGGCTGCTTTGACCCACTGGTAGGGCTGAAAGGTAAGGGTCAGACTGTTGTGTTTTACTGTTTGGACCAATGCATACCTATTTCTCTGTGGAACAAACACAGAATCCTTCTCTCCCTCCCTAAATCCTGGTATCCATCCTCCAGCCAGACAGGAGCTAGAAATGTCCAGCTTCTCTCCTCAAGAACCCAGCACCATCATCCAGTTCACCTACACCTCCAACTCCCAAATGTACAGTTTACTGAAGAGAACGACAGCCAAGTGCTCCCATATCTCTAATGTATACAGCATTGGACGCAGCACAGAAGGCAGGGATCTGCTGGTTATTGAGTTCACCAACAACCCAGGACAGCACGAGCTATGTGAGTAAAGAAGAGCAGTGTAAATGAATTGTGTGATAATGTTAGTACCGTGGTAGCCTTGTAATTACAGAATTCTTAGTATTACTCTCCATTCAGTTCTTCCTGTTGTGTAACTCATTTCCTGTATAAAAAATGTCCACCTATTTCTTGCTCATCCCTCTGCTTACCTAGAATTACTATGCCCATTTTAATACCTTCATAAACAGATTTTTGGCCACTTGGGGGCAGTGGAAACAAGCTGTAAGCACAACATTGACATATTATCACCTTATAATGTTCATATGGTGAACTGCAGTAGTTAGTAGTTGCCTATTTACACATCCAGCAGATACTGAGCAACATTAGCATCCATTTGGAGTTGTGTTAATGGAGACCTGGCGAATGTAAATCTAATATTTACTGTCCTTTGAGCTCTTTTGTGGTCTCTTTAGCCAATGCTCCACTGTGTTCATTAGCTAGTCGCTATCCTTTGTTGCTAGGCTGGTGTAGTGTACAGTGGGTTTAACTGCGCTTTTTTTGGTCAAAAATAGCTGAGTGCTGGAAACAACGCTAATGAGAGCGGTGAGAGTGAACCAAAACAATGAGCTGGAGGACGTTATTAAACTCAGTTGAGCTGAGAGACAAATGCAGAGTAAGGCGATAATTCTCTGTGGGTTCGTCACTATTGGCGACACCTTTTACATAACACATAGTAATTTGCTGCAAAAATATTGATTAGAGCAGCTTTAACTTTTCCTCTCTCTGCCGTTCTCTTCCCTCTAAATTCCAAATCTCTGCCATGTCACACCTATACTTTTCCTTGCCTCTAACTCGTTCCTGAATTTTTATCATTGTCTCATATTTTGAGTAACTGTTTTGGTCAAATTGTTATAAATGTAATTGTTATTATGTCAGTATTTATTGTGACCTGGATTGAGTTTAAGTTATTTAACATTTAGCTGCTAAAGAGCCAGATTTTTCCCTCAGGAGTTTATGGAGACCAAAACAGCACTAAAAGGAAAGTGAATATTGGACTTACATTCACAAACACAACTCCAGTGTTGCTACGTGTCTGCTGGATGTGCAAATAGGCACGTCTGCTACAACAACTTTCTAAGGGGATAATATGTCAGTATTGTGTTTACAGCTTGTTCCGCTGCCCCAAAGTGGCCAAAAAATCGATTAATGCATCTTTAACCATGTTTGCTTCTGTCTGTGAACCATAGTGGAGCCAGAGATTAAGCTGGTAGGCAACATGCATGGCAACGAGGTGCTGGGCCGCCAGTTGCTCATCTACCTGACCCAGTACCTGTGTTCAGAGTACATTCTGGGGAACCAACGAATTCAGACCATCATCAACACCACCCGCATCCATATTCTGGCCTCCATGAATCCAGATGGCTATGAGCTGGCCGCCTCAGAGGTAGAGGATAGCAATGACCCGGAGCTCAGCAACCAGGAAGTAAATATTGTTAACAGAATAAAAAGACAAACCGCCATTATCCGTTCTCAATCTGCTGTCTGTCCTGTCTGTTCAGCTTGAAGTGTGAAGGTGGAGGAATGAGGTACTCTACTGAAGTAGTTTGAGCATTGCTAATGCAGAGAGTTTTTACAACATAGTTTGTGGGTTGTGAAATGGGACACCATGGAGCAACATTATGACAATGTTGTAACTGTGAACACAGAGACTGTGAAATTTAAAATATCTAGAAAAAGCCCACATTTTGCTTTTACTATGGTATGCTGAAGGATAAAGAACAGACTTTGCTCTGCTCTATGATTGTACTTCATGTCCTTAGTAACTGTAAGTGTTGGTACTTATGATTGTGGTGTAATTATTAATTCGGTAATTTAATAATTTTGGTGTTGAGATATCAATTTACTCAAGAAGGCAAGCAGTGATAAATCAGCAATTTGGGGAAACGGCTGGTAAATTTAACTACTGTTGTGTCTCGATTCTGGTTCAGTTGCTAAATTGGATGCAAGAAATTAGAGTACTCAAGCCTTCTACCTTCTATCACTCTATTTTCTACTAACCAAACACTAATCATCACTTCACTGGTTTGTTTAGCAATTGTAACACAGCCTTTTTATTCACTAATGTCTCAGGCCGTGTCACTGTGCCTCTAACAAGCTCTGCATGCGTATATGCTGTAGACTGATCATGTGTATGTCATGCAGGTCACATTGTGCGGTCCACTATGAAGATCATCATTGTCCATGTATGTAATGTGCAATCTAAAATGTACTCCATCACCTAATATCTTCATGGTAGGCATGATACTACACACCGCTATACTCCATGAGAGACATTTTTCTATGCATGGGTTTTAGTCTGACAGACTGTCTGATTGCATCTGTCGTAGTGATTTGCAATACATACATGGCTGAAAAATGAATGAAAGTGTGGACAATATTGTTCCTTTTATTAATATGATCACATTTTAAATGTATTATGTAGGCCAGACTACTTTCATTTTATTCATATTTTGTATATTGCATGCATTATAGTAATTTTTCAATTATACTTAGTGTACCAAAGAATAAATTGAAACTTCAAACTGTTCCCATGCTCGCACTGTATACGGCAATATAAACATTATACTATGTAATAATATGCAACAGTTTGCATTATCAAAAAATCCCTTTTTGATTGTTTGGATGCATAGATCATAGATTAAATGCATTTTCTGCTCATCTCTAATAATAATGAATAATGGTTTTCTCTTGTCATTCTATTTGCTACTTTTCCTCGTGACGGATATATGGTCTTGTCTCCATGTTAACAACAGAATTAACAAAGATAGTCTAACAGGTTCCTTCTTGTACTTATGACTAATATTCATATCATTTGCTCAATATTTCCTTCACATAATCACTGCTGCTACTAATGTCTACACATCATCTTTATCATGATTGTTATCATCAGTCTAAATGATGTCACACTTTCGGACACTTGCTAATACTCCTAGTTGTTTGAACCTAAATATTTCAGGGTCACTTGTTGAATGGTTGGACCAATGGAAGGACCAACGCCCAGAATATTGATCTCAACCGCAATTTTCCGGACCTCACCTCCATTTTCTACCGGAACCGCCGCAGCAGGCACTACCGCATTGACCACATCCCAATCCCTGACGCCTACTGGTTTGGCAAGGTAAGGGGGTAGTTTTTATCAACCAGATTTATGGAGATGTATCCTCATTAGATGCAGTGTTTCAGCCTGGATCCCAAAACAATCCAATTCTACCTTTGGGCTGTAGGTGGCACCAGAGACCTATGCAGTGATGAAGTGGATCAGGTCACTGCCCTTTGTTCAGTCTGCCAGCCTCCACGGAGGGGAGCTGGTGGTCTCCTATCCCTTCGACTTCTCTAGACACCCGCAAGAGGAGAGGATGTTCTCACCCACTCCTGATGAACAGGTAGGGAGGGAGGATGGATGTCTGAATTGTTGGATAGACGTATTAATGGTTGCTGAAAAAGTGTCTCCCCATGCTCAGGTCCTCAAGCAGCTGGCTCGTACCTACGCAGACGCCCATGAGACCATGTCAAACAATGACACAGAGAGGTGTGGAGCCTCCTTTTACCGAACTAGGGGCATCATCAACGGGGCATTGTGGTACAGTTTTGCTGGTGGTGAGATACAACACTTTTCAAACTACAGGGGAAACCATTCATACATTAATTTTTCTACCTCTCAGGTTACTTGCAAGGGACTCATTATGTACATGTCTCCCTTGCAGGTATGTCAGACTTTAACTACTTGCACACTAATTGTCTGGAGATCACTGTGGAGCTTGGCTGTGACAAATTCCCCTCCGAGTCAGAGCTTTACCCAGAATGGAAGAGGAATAAGGAAGCTCTGCTCAGTTTTCTGGAGTCTGTAAGTGTCTGTTAGACAAGCTTCATAACCTGAGGAAAAAATGACCAGTTTGTGTTAAAATGTACATATTTTAAAGTGCATTATTTATTTCAACTGGTAGTGGAAGGATGAATAATTGACAATGAAAGTTTAAAATGATTTGCTGGTAGAACACTTGAGGCAAGCAGGTTTTAAAGACAAGAAAGGACAGAAGGGATAAAAACAATATTAATAATGAGTATGTAGGCGACATAAGAACTTGACCCAGAACAAACGTACTAGGCAGACAAGGAAATAATATGGCTTTTCAATGTGCTTCCTGTCCCTGAACAGGTCCATCGAGGGATAAAGGGAGTAGTTAAGGATGTTGATGGAAACGGGATAAAAGGTGCAACTATCTCTGTCAGGGGGATTAGGAAGGATGTCACCACAGGTAAACACAATCCCACATGGTTACATATTTTCCAGTTGGTATAACTTTGATGTTCATTTTCCGTTGCTGTTTACTGTAGCCTTCAGGAAGTTGGTGTTATAGTGTAGCTGTGAGGCATATTTTGCAAAGTTAACCTTGAATATTAAACATTTTTAGCCATGCTAGCAGCGTGGCAAAGTCGTCACTCAGTCATTCGCTCCACCACCACATTGGTCCTGAAATATCTCAACAACCATTGGATAGATCACCATAACACTTTGTACACATATTCATGGTCCCTATATGATGAATCCTAATAAGTTTGGTAATTCCTCAACCTTTTCTTCAGCACCATCATCAGATCAAAATTTATATAATATATCCAATACTTTGGATTATGATCCAATACCTGCAAAACTAATGATATTCCCATCAGCCTCAGTTGTACTTTGTGTTCAGTGCTAATTAGCAAATGTTAGCATGCTAACACACTAAACATCAGCATGTTAGCATTGTCATTGTGAGTATGCTAACATTAGCGTTTAGCTCAAAGCACACAGAGCCGCTAGCATGGCTGTAGACTTGTTTATATGTACATTCTCCCCTTTTGTTTCTCACACTTGGTCCTTTTACTGTGCTCCTCTTTCACTACCTCTCTTCTTTCATTTGTTGGACCCCCTCTTTGACATGTTGACTGTATTACCCTGTTCTCTTCCCACTCTTCCCTCTCTTCCCCTCCCTCCAGCTGAAGATGGAGACTACTGGCGACTGCTGAACCCTGGAACTCACATCCTGACAGCCACCGCCAAGGGTTACTCCAGGGTCAGCAAGAGGGTTCATCTGCCTTACAACCTGAACAAGGCTGGACGTGTCGACTTTGTCTTGGAGAAGGTTGGATCTTGGTTTTCATTATCCTGTTCAATCAATGTTATTCAAATATGCATGGTTTATTTTTATTTAGTTTTAGTTTATTTCATTAATTTTTCAGGGACCGTGTACAAAAAAAACATTAATCTAATACAAGGAGAAGAGATGTATTGTATCATATTTAGCTACTAGCTTATTTCCATCTGCGGTCCCTAGGCAGGTAGACACATACACTAATACAACTAATGCAATTATTACAAATACAAGTTCAAAATGCAGTAAATGCTAAATACTTAATTCAATCATAGATCCAAACATACATATAGATTTCAATCATTACACCCAACACTATGCAATATATTAAGTCGTGTCAAGTTAATGTTGAAGTCTACACATGTTTTCAAAGTATCAGGGAGCTTGTTCCATTCCTTAATGGCTTTAAATGAAAAGACAGATTGTGCAAAGGCAGAGCTTCTTTTAGGGTTTGGTAATTCATTATCCCTGCTCTCCATCTTCCCTCTTTCCTTCGCCCTGCATCCAGGTTCCCGTGGAGCCCAATATCGACGACCACCTCTTCCCCACAGTAGACACATGGGATCGATTCGACCCCTATAACCAGTTTGAACGCTACGGCGAACCAGACGTAGGTGAAGGAGGGATAGAGCGGGAGGAGAAACCATGGTGGTGGAACTACTTCTCCCAGTCTGGCATCTCACCTCCACAATGGCTGCTGCGAAATGTCTAGACGCATTACAGGATAATAAAGATCCCAGCATACCACTTGGAGACTGGTGATGGATGGTCTCAAATCCAGTCCTGCTGGTGCTCTCAGAGGTGTCTATGTAGCAGGAGCTGTGATACTGAAATCAGCAGTACCTAAATAGGTTTCAGTGTTTCCTGGAAGGATGTGAACAGACTTTTTTCCACAAGGGAACAAATTTAATTTAGACCTGTAAGTGGAGTTTTGGCCAATATTACTTTGCAGCTGCATTTAACCTGTTTTAAGTAAAAATTGAACCACTGGTAATGAGTTATGGATGCCTCAATGGTCCACCTTTTAAAAGATGTTCACAGTCAAAAAATAATTGTATGCACTTATTTGAATATTGTGATTACAGATTACAGTTTCACATGTGACGGCAGCTGCATAAAATGTCTTTGTGCACATTTTTAAAAATTGAGTTTGGTCCAAATTTCATCCAGATTTGACTGTTTGTCTGGACCTGCAACAGCATCTCACATTGAGCACCACATTTAAGCTTGAATTAGCAGCAATACTGTGCCAATTGTGAACAGCAGAAATTCTCTTGTTTATTTTTCCCAAGCATGGAAAATAAATATTAAGCATTTGTGGCATAACGTCTTCCATTTTTAAATTTTAAAATGATTAAGTAATGTGTTTTTTTAGAGCTTAAAACAGGCCCTACCTTTCAGCTGTAACCTATAATGAGAGGCTGTTGTAGCCTTTGGTCACCAGAGGGCGCCAGAGAACATGTAATGACATGTATGCCAAATTCATTAATGTCAGTGATTGTGATAGTAATGATGAAGTAGTCTTATTAATTAACAGTAATAGATGGTAAGTATTATTTGTACTCTTCATACATTAATGAATTCATTCCAATTGGTTTATTTGATTGATTTTATTATTTGCAGAACTTACGTCTCAAGTGAAAGGTTGACGTAGCTCTCAGAAGTCATCAGAAAAGAAGATTATCTGTTAGGGTCAAGCTGCTGCTATTAGCCTCAGTTTTATTCTTACATTTTCAAAGTTATGTTGCGGAAGAACACATTTTATTAGGCTAAATATAGGGCTACGGTACGGCCCAGGCGCGCGCTGTATCCTTGCGCCTTCACAGTATCACAGGTGCGTTTACTTTGCTGTGATTGTCGCCAATTACTTTTTGACTATCGAGCTGTTTTGCTAACAGGCTCTGCTGCCGGCAAAAAGTTGAAATGAAATTAATGTCACTAGCAAGTTGGCACATTGCAGCACCCGACTTTTCAAACGGGAGAAGATGGACTGACAGTAGGCAAAGTTGCAGAATTTAGTTTTTGCGTGAGAAAAGCCCAACGCGCCATGCTAGCTTTCTACTTGACAGATACAACTGTCACATGACTTTCCTTCAGCAGTCAACCCTAAGGTAGGCTACTCTCTCACAGAAGTATTATTTATAAAGGCAGTTCTACAGTCCATCCAAATTTAGTAGGTCTATTTTATTAAGAGCAATGGCTCTAATTCTCTCTCCTACCAGTTAATGTATGTAAAACAGTCCCTGGATATTCTACCCAGCTAGCATGAAAACCGGAAGGAATCTGGGTCTCCTGCAGACCACAGAAGCAGAACAGGAGATAGATACAGAGGAGAAAGCAATTTCCAGAAGTGTTAGCCTCACCTCTGGACCCTTCCAGCTCCATGTACACTGCACCTGGAGCTGCCAATTTGACACTAAACGATTTTTGTGAAATGTTAAACTGGCTTTCCCATTTTACACATCTGAATGTAATTTTGCAGGCTTATCGCAAACGTATGCAGCATTTATGCGAGAATACATTGCAGTTGTATTATATTTTGGCTTGGTGAACAGCCTCTTGCTGGTATATACCTGCAAACGAAAAGCGTGATATTTACTATCGAAAATAAATGTATAGACTATAGTCTTACATGAGATCAGGCTAAACGGGCAGCAATGATACAGGCAGAATCAAAACTACACCTTTATGCTCATCTTTGAGGAAACACATTTTAGGCTTGTGCAGCAATGCTACTCCCAATATATAATATGTTGTCATCAGGTCACAAAGTTGATCAAACATGAGAAACTCAACTGCCTTGTTTCTGGCGTTCAGATTGGTGATGGTTACACAAACTCAACAGGTCTCTGCCAAGAAAACATTTCTTAAATGTGTTATTCATCAATAAAGGGTCAGTCCACCCAAATTACAAACACATATTTTCTGACCTGACTGTGAACACTTTTTTCTGTGAAGACAACAGTGTTCTCTGTGGATTATCCAGAATAAATGTTTCTGGAAAGAGATGTTGCTACATTTTTTAAAAATGTTATTTTTCAATGTTGCGAGCACCACATATGAAATTCCATTCACTTCCACTGTGTTGAAGTGGTGACAAAAATCTCAAAGAGGGATGTCTCAAAACCTGGGCAAATACTGTAAAACCAAAATTGTTTGCATGGTTGGATACCGTTAGAGGTAAATGAGAAAATTTGTCCTTTTGTATTTTGGGTGAACAGCCCCTTTTATCCTCTTTACTAGCAGTTAAATGAGCAGCCTTTTGCCACATTGTTTTTTCAAATTCTGTTACAAACCTACCTGGACCAAGTTAATCAGCACTAACTACCCGAGGCTGAAGGCGTGCACATAAGGCATTAGGTACACTAACATTTTATACAAACCAAATTATAAAGCATACAAATAAGGGACCATGCATGGTCATGTGCACCATGACTACAAATAGCGTAATGATAATGACGGACATAGAATTAATCCATAGTTGCACTATTAGTCTCTGGTCTATCCAGCATAATCCATCTGCTCCACCTCCATCCTGCAGCTTACCCAATTGTCACAGCTGGAGCCGAGGATGCACAGCAGTCTATCAATAATATCTGCTGGGTACTGGATCGCGTGCAACCTCTCCTAACCTCCTCACAGTCCATCTGCTATCTGTAGCTAAGGCACACTGACCTGTGCTTGAACTGATGTATGCAAGTGTATTAAGCCAGAGCACGATTCATATCCATAATCTATCCCATAATTAGCTGTACTGGAGGCATGCATACTGCAATTCATGCAGTTAACAAGGAAGCTAAAGTAGTTATTGACCTTGTAGACTGCTCATATATGCTCAGAGGTTTTATGATGAGCTTAATGCAAGTCTGCAGTTGGTGGAGAAACATCCTCATTATGAGACCATGTATCAGTGAACTCAATTGAATCAAACACAAATAATGTGGGCTGCACCAATAACTGTTGGACATTTCATTAATAAAAGTCTCATGTTGGAGGTCATAATGTTCCTTACACATCCCACAAAGCTCCCACAAATTGAAAGGTTAACCATTTCATACTTAAGCCATAGTAATGTCCCATTGAAAGCCTACTTTAAGTTTGGGTCTGTAGCAGTAGCATGAGTGCCTCTATGTGTTACCATACTATGAAAGTCTTTGCCTGCTGAACTTAAAGGCTTTGGAAAGCAATGCTGGAAGTATTTAGAGTTTAGAGTGGCAAAACCTTACCTTCTGATACATCACTTGATAAAAACTCACAGATTTTACTTTAACCTTATAACCTTTTGTCATGGGGAGTGTTTGGATGCAGTTATGGATACATGCATTAATACCTGTTCACCTTATAAACTCCAGAACAAGGTATCACATACACACAACACAGTGATTATCACACACACATTGTCTGTTTATCAAAACACTAATTACTGCATTTCATGGAGGATTTTTGCTAGTGGTGGTAATCTGTAGTACACTGGGTGACAATAGTTTTAATCCATGAAAACCTGTTTTCTCAATCAGCTTCTTAATATGAGATCCTACATGAATGAATAATGTTCTGCCCATGTTGGAACAGTTTTGGTTATTTCACTTGAGATATTTCTGTATTTGTGTTTTTGCAACATTTCAATCAAAATCCGATGACAGTGTGTCTTTGCTGATGTTGCCAGGCTACTGTCAATCAAATCTGATCAAGTAGCAAGTACAACCGTGGATACTTCCTCATCTTGTAATTAACATAATATTTGTTTCCCAAGAACATCTATTGTGTGAGAGCTTGCTCTTGATTGTAGCCTCCACCCAATGGGTTGGTTATTTTCTCTAGTATCTCTATACACATGCATTCATAGGTTTTAGTTTTGAAAAGGCCATTTTTGAATCATGCTATAATTATCTTCTTTCCAAGGCAGTGTGTTCCCAGATGTCTCCTTATGTTCCTGGAGTGAGTTTCCATCTGGCAGAGTCTCTCTCTCTCTCTCTCTCTCTCTCTCTCTCTCTCTCTCTCTCTCTCCAATGATGCACCATGTAGTCACTTTCAATCTGACTGCATCAGTTTCTCTAACATAACCCGTTTTAACACTCTAATGCAAATGCAAAACCACTTTGCTCTGAACTTCCTCCATCTTTCTCTCCCTCCTTTCTCTCTCTGTGTCGGTCTGTCTTCCATTCCTGTAGCTATCTAGCTGCTATGCCCCAGGAGTAGAGGCCTGCTCAATGTGGCAGAGATGATTTGTTTGCTTTGCAATTATTTTCCGTCAGTGGAGACAAATGGATTCATACTGCATAGAAAAACCCACACAGACAGGGCTGGAGCGATGAATGCAGTGGAACAGACTAATATGTACTGCCCAAAGATAAAGATAGAGATGGGGAACATAGAGCACCGAGGGTGAAGAGTAGATAGCTTTATAAAAAGGCATTTCAGTACCATATGGCTGTGCTGCATATTGAAATCTGTGGTGGGGTGTTAATTGTTGCTTTCAAGAGCTTTCAGTTTTGAAATGACTGCATCGATGCAATGGTCCCCACATACCATGGGCTATTTGGTGTTCAGGTGATCTAAATCATCTTTTTCGTACCCATTTCACAGCCGCTTTCACATCATATTTGGTAGATTCCCATGTTTATGACTGTCAAGAGTTAATATCACTGGATCACTCAAGACGGTTGTATGATTGAGCTGGTTGTGTTTGGGTTAAAAATACTGTGCATTGACAATATAACACAATATCCATTAAATTTGGGTTAAATTACCTTGAATGCGGACCATGGCTGATTTTCAGGCACTTCTGTATTCTAAAGTGCAAAATTGAATATTATTATTTGTTTGTTTCCCAGTCGTAATTAAGACTCTTCCTCCAATAAAAATTCAATACGGACTTGAAGCACAAGAGCGTGGATATTCACCCAAAACCACAATCTTTCCCTAACCTTAACCAAAGGATTTTGTTAGCCTAAACCTAAGCACATGTGAGACGTAGAACGCCAATTCCGGTGTCAAAGTCCTGTGTTTTGTATGCCCAGCATCCATCCTGAACACCACCTTGTGACTTCAGTTCGGGTACAAGAACGTAAGTTAACACTTGCTCGACTAAAGATACAAAAAAAATTGATCGTACTGATAAATGAGGATAAATGATGAGAATATAACTTGCAATTTCCTAAACATAGCTTGAAATAGGTTGAAAGAATATGTAGTTAGAGGACTGACTGGAGGTGAAGGGTCTCCCCACTTGCCCCCAATGTGTGGTGATAGACACAACTGGGCTGCAGACTTTTTCCTGTCTCTGTTGAACTTTCAAACTATAAGAGATTAACCTTTTCCTCCCAGCTCGCGTCTCCTCGATTTTTCTCTTTCATGCCTTCTGTCTTCTTTTCCTCTTTATGACCCTGTCTCCCCTTTTCCAGTGTCTCTGTTGGCTATCCCTTGTCCTGTCCCCCCCCCCTTTGTCTCCCCTTTCCCTCCCCTCCTTCCCTTTATACGAAGGGCAGGTTCAGGGGTCACCAATTACTCAGAGAGGGCTGAGAAAGTTGTATGGGCTCTGCCCTCAGGGCTGCCATGTTCCATTATCATCAGGGAGATTGCAGGTACGCAGCAGCCACTGGCTGCCGGCACAACAACCACAACCTCAGCCCCAGCACCGGGCCATATAGACTCAGCTAGGTTCAAACCCTCCTCATGCCTGAGCGGCTAGCTGGCTCCGAGTCAGCCCCCTCTCCTACTGACCTGCTGGGGAGAACTAATATGTACGTCTAGACTTCCTGGGAACTCTTCTACCTGAGAATACACAGATGCACAGTATGTGTGTTAATTGTTCAGCTATTTTTTTACTGATAGACTTATTTTCTGCACTGTACTGTAACTTGAATAGTTTTTGTCACGCCAAATTCTTATTTCAAGTGTATTTAGAGCTAACTCTTGCAATCTTGACTTTTGTTGACCATTTTGTGCATTCAGAAGACAAGTCCATTGCTCTGAAAGAAAAAGAAGAACTAGTGTAAAAACCACAATTTGTGGTTTTACAGACTTATGTGCCAGACTATTTCTTGGCCGGAAGCGGCAACATCTTGAAAACTTGTCTTCACTGTAAGGTAAGCAGTGGCTCCAGGAAGTCGCTGCTCCTGGCCAAAACACAGTCAGGCACATAACCCCATTAAAACAAATTGTGGTTTTTACACTTTAGTTTTTGAACTGATTAAACAAACAGTATGTAACATGCTAATCAGTGAGCTTTAGAGGTGTTGGTAGGCAGATATGTTTTTTTTTTTTTTTTACCTTTGGGCAGAGCCTGGCTAGCTGTTTCCCACTGTTTCCAGTCATAATGCTAAACTAACAATCTCCCAGCTGTAGCTTCATATAATGGACAGATATGAGAGTGGTATATTTATCTTCTCTTCTAACTCTCAGCAAGAAAGCGAATTAATGTATTCTCCTAATTTTGTCTAACTATTCCTTTAATTGCCACGTGAAAATCAAACACACAAAGCTTGTTTTAACAGCATCTTCTGTACGTTTTCTGAAAAGCCCAGACAACTTCTCTTCATCGCTAACCTATAAAACAACACCACAATTGGTCTGACTCATTGTGTCCACCTTTATTAACATTACCAGATATACTGGATTACAGTTGTACAGTTCACAATGTATGGCTTTACATGAGTAGTCCAGGATAATTTTGCAGGTGGTGAAGACACCCTGCTTCAGCAGTGTCCTCATGTAGTGGCTGTTGAATCACTCTGTATTGACAATGCTCTCTGTGTTGCACCTAAAAGAGATGTAATGGATGGTGAAGATGTTCTTCCTGTCTGCTCTGTCTCCAGGCTGTCCACATTAAGCCCTACAACAGCCAGGCAGCTTTTTTTCACCACTTTGTTTATCCTGCCTGCCTTGGCCACCTGGGTGTTGACTGCAAAAAAAAGAAGAAGAAGAAATTGGTGACTTGATTGAGACATTTTCAAAAAGTGAAGACCTGATTCACTTTCCAAACCCCATCAGACCCGATTTTCAGGCTCACCAAGAGGCCCAGCCCAGCGCTGTTTAGGCTGGGGCCAATAGAAGCTGTGCAGCCAGTTGGAGTTGAAATGGCTCCTGAACAGAGAATCCCAGAGTCTGATTCAGTGTGCTCAGCCAAACCCTCGGTAATTGCAAAAACAGCACTTGGTCCACTAATAATGGGTGCGTGTCATCTCCAATCCCCAGTCCGCCTGTCTGTCCATGCCACAGAGGCAGCAATTACAGACTGCTCTGGACATGCACACAGTAAGGGCAGAGAAACAGTAGACTGTGTGTATGTGTGTGGGGGCGGTAGATTAAGGGGTGCATGACTAACTGAATGAGGTGTATGTATGCTTCTGTGTGTGTGTGAAGGACACTGGAAACGGTAAACTTGCAGTAAGCTCGATTTAAGACTCCTATTGAGCCGGGCAGCCACAACAGTACTGTGAACAGGAATCACCCCAAAGTTTGAAATAGTTAAGAATTTAATCTACAGCTGGCAACTCGTCAGTGTACAATGAACAGCTACACAATAATAACTAGTTGAGTAAATGATCAGTAAATGATTAGTTGGCATTCACTAAATGTAAATGATTCGTTGTCATTTGCTAAATCTACCAGTATTGCATAAATACGCATCTCGCTCCTGTCCCTGTCATTTCCATGTTTTTTTCCAGTTCATTCTCTTGGCTGCTGTATCCTGACATGACATTAAAAATAAGACAGTAAGACAAAACCCTTGATAGATAAAGGAAAATGTTGTACAAATGAATTGAAACATCCAAGGGCTTAGGAACTGTTAATGTAACCATTTTTTCTCCTTGACGTTGAAACCTCCTTTTTTATAAAGTGTTTTTTTACTGTCTAAGTGTGATAACTAAGACCTTGTGTGAGCAGCACACAGTTGGACATCTCTGAGTCACTTCCTTTACCAAACACTCTCATGGCTACCCATCCATGACTCCTACAATGGCCATCACGAGGATTTACTAAAACATCGACTGATCTTTCCTGTTACGCTGCTATTGTTTTATTTGATTTTCTCTGCAGAGGCATGACGAACTGGTGTCACGGCAGACAATAGAGCAGAGTCAGGGTCTGACCCCAAAACTAATTTGCCTGCTTAAGCTCTTTTAACAAGTGGCAGTTTTGCCAGTACTGTTTGTTTACCCCTCGTTCTGATTTCCCTTTATTTGTTGTGATTTTCTTTTTCTTTTATTGTGCAAAGAGCTGTAAAGAGGAAGAAGGGGAGGATTAAAAAAGGTTTTAGGGCTTTTTCCTTTGTCTGCTTTCCCTTCTTATATCCTCTCTGGCTTGCTTTTGGTAAGTTTGAGATTGAGTCTTAAGCTTTACTCGTGTTTTTTCAGTGAAATAATTTGAAACCATTAAATCTACAAGACAACAATCTAGATGTGTGACTGTCACCATGCCAGTATTGTGTAATCAGTTCTTAAATTAATAACCTTGTTTTCCTTCTAAATAGCTCATTTGTCTTTCTCATAAACTTTCACTGCTCATGATGTGTTAAAAGACAGTATCTGCTTTTGATTTGGTTGGAGTGTTGTTGCCATAGCATTGTACCACAACAAGCAGTGTCTGGTTGCTGAAGGGGTCAGAGGTCAGAGCAGAGTTGCCGTAAGCAGTAACAATGCATGTGAAATTGGACACAGCTATGCACCATTTGTGTGTGATTACGTCAATTTCCTAGGGCAACTTCTGTCAGCACCTTTTCACACACAGATAGCATACACAATGTGGGAATCTAGCAATAAGGGCTGGTGAGCTGGTTTCAGACTCTGCTTTTAAATAGACATTACTGTCTTTTTTCACTGTTCATGTAATATTATATAAGATAGGCTTGCAGAGATTAGTAGGGCAGTAATGGTACACATAATTCACAATTTGATATTGGTTATGAGGTCACGATTCAGTATGTTGTCGGTACAGTGGGGGAAACAAAATATTAGATTTCTTTACTTTGAAAATATGAGCACTAAACAGGGTCTCGTGTGCTATTTATGCTGTTAAAATAAAGGTACCCAAACATGTAGATATGGTCAATAGGTCATCTAAAAGAACTCAAGGACAATATGTCTATATTAGTCCAATTCAAATATACAACTATGTAAACAGGATCAAACATACTGAGGCTCGAACACTGTGGGGAGAAGGACTTCACCTCTGTCTGCCTACCACTGATACACAGTGGTACCATCGCACATGAGTTTGTGTGTTTGATGCAGCCATTTCCTGACATGTTACCTGACTTGGGTTGAACAACATCAACATACATAGTCTGTAATGTCACTATAATCCATTGTTGCTATGATTTACTCCTAAACAGAGGATCTAAAAGACTTCCTCTTTGCTTTTGCCACACCAGTAATGTTAACTGTTTGATAATCTGACAAGGATGGGATAGCTAACAGTCAACAACTGGTAGCTGCCAAAGCTTTCCACACCACATATGCTAAGATGTAAACACAGCCCTAACATTATTGCCTTACACCAATCAGCCATAACATTATGACCACTGACAGGGGAAGTGAAGAACATTGATTATCTCGTTATGGCACCTGTCAGTAGGTGGGATATATTAGGCAGCAAGTGAACATTTTGCACTCGGAGTTGATGTGTTGGAAGCAGGAAAAATGGGCAAGCCTAAGAATGTGAGCGACTTTGATAAGGGCCAAATTGTGATGGCTAGACGACTGGACCAGAGCATCTCCAAAACTGCAGCTCTTGTGGGGGGTTCCCGGTCTGCAGTGGTCAGTACCTACCAAAAGTGGTCCAAGGAAGGAAAACTGGTGAACCAGCGACAGGGTCATGGATTTGTCCGTACGAGTGATCCCTTTCCACTGTAAGAAGTCATCAGATCCGTTGTTTATATTAAAAAAATGTTGGTTTGTGGAGCTTTAACCCGTCAGAAGCTGTACTTAACCAAGTCGTGTCGAATCCAATACTGTTTTGAGTGGTAAGGGACAAATACACGTACCATTACACCCCTAACAGACAGTGTGGCCTTTAACTGCTCTTAGGATGTTGGGTTAAAGAAATACAGACACACCGCACATGAACGCAAATGTACGCAGAAATACACATACAGTCAATGTACACACTCACACAATTAGTTTTCCAAATTTGTTCTGTTTCTCTCGCAGTGAAATGCCCTAAAGCCACGTGGCTGCTGAAACAAATATAAAAGCGGGGGATGCAATCTTATGGAAAGCTGTATTTTTGGTATTAGTCATATGATTGAGGAGAGAAGTGAGCAAAGTTAATGAAGAGAAGAAAAAGGGTGAAAGGACAATGTGATTATTATGTGTTTCATTGCAAACCAAATTAAGATCAAACTAAGGTGCATTTGGAAAAGGACATATCGAGGTAAAATGATTTGTTTGTCTACTCAGATAATGGGATTATTTTATTTTAGAATCCTTACAGACGTCTGAAATGTCCTCAAAGATGGGCAGTCAGAAGATTCACCTAAGGGATTTTTTAGATATCTCTGATTCACTGTCTGACTGATGTTAAATTGGGGCGACGAAGTCAAATGCTGGAGTTGAAATGTCATTCAAAATAAATGCCAGGACTTGCAGTAAATATTTTTTTTTAACTTTATTGTCAGTTTGAGTTCAAGACGCATAATAGACCATGCTGTGCATATAACTCAGAGACATCTTTTGTATCTGTCCTTATAGAGAGTGCTCTGAAATGGCCTTTGCAGCATTCAGGTAAAACTGTTTTTATTCTTTTTTTATCTCTCCCATCTTTTCCTCAACCTCCGATCCTTTTAGTTTTTGTGGAAAGTAGCGAAGTAAAATGCAATTCAATTAGGTGGTTGTTACCCCGAGGCTTCTGATGTTCCTTCTCTTCCTGCTGCAGCTCAAGTCCGTCTCTCCCTCTATTCCTTATGCAATGTTGAGAAGTAGACCGTGCAATATTGTTATTATTACACAAGCCTACCAGACAGTAGATCCAAGTGGGCTCAGTGGTGAAGAAGAAAAATGTAGAAAAAAAGCACCTGAGACCAATATGCAGTTACATTGTACTATAAATGAAAGAACAATTAAATTAAATGATTAAAGAACAACAGCCCATTCATCTAACTTGAGTACAACCAATGTCAAAACAAATTTACAGAATCAACATTTGGAGCAAGAGTCTCCAGTCCACCTAACTTGAAATGTAGGAGGAAAGTCACATAAATACTGTAACTGCATGCTGTGTCACACATATAGAAAGACCTAGGGCCAGGAACCAAACCCTGAGACTGGTGACTGTGCCACTGATCCACTGTACCACCACACAGTCAAGCAGAGCAGTAATACCCAGGAGTATGTGCTTCTTAATTGACACTAGTGGATCTATAGCTTCCATTGCATATAGAAAGACTGAAAACATCATCGACCAGACAGTTAGGAGGATTATATTGTTATTTGTTTGTTTATTTTGATAGCATGCTGGATATACAGTGTGTCTGTGCAAGAGACTGCTTTCAAGAAACCTAAAACATGGTTAGTGCACTTCCTTGAATTTCAATCAGTCCACTTAGTTTGGAAAGCAATTCTGTTTTTGGAATGTGAAAACTGTATAATAATTGCTCTTGAATTGGGTTAAACGGACTAGAAATGCTTACTTTGGAAGTACATCATGAGGTTTCCTTCATTTTCAGTTGCAGCTAATGTTGTCAATCACAGCTCTTTGCCACTGCGGAATAAGAGTTTTCAGTGTATGTGAATTGGGTATTAAACCGTTAAGCCATAATCAAAATTATACTAACATGGAAGATGGACTTTCTCAGTTTTTGTCTCAAAAGTTGCAATTTTCTTTTTTGAAAATAAATACTCCTGTCACATCACTGTTAATTGAAAATATGTCCAATCTGCTGTCTCACATTCCATCATTTTATAAAAGGAGTTGAGGAAGAGGCAACATTTAATCCCCAACTTCACCCGCCCTCACTTCAACCTGTATTATATTAAATGACGTGTAAAATGGCGGAAGACTTTGGCAGGTCCATGATAACTCACTAAACAGACACCAAGATCAGTGGCCTTGTTCTCTTTAAAGCCAAGCTCTGTTGGTCATGTTTCCTCAAGGAGAAACAAAAAAAAAACAAAAAAACAGAAGAACACTTTAAAAGTCAGCGAGGAAGAGAGAGAATGAGGAAAAGCCCTGAGGGCAAATGGTAGGGAACATCAGTCCTGTTAGACGGAGCTACTTTAGCTGTCATGCAAGAGTACGTGAACGCACACAGTCAGCATCACTGAACACACACAGAGAGCCATGATGATGATGATGATGATGATGATGATTATCATCCCAAGCTACGTCTTATGTTTTGACTAGATGATTGAACATTCTGTTCCGCCACCCAGTTGTTCTTATCCAGTCAGTATGAAACAATCATTAAAACCATAGCAAAACAGAATAAGTAAAAAAGAAAAAAACAGAACATGCATTTGGGCTTATCTCAAACCATTTTAAACCCATATAACTGATAAAATGGTTGGGAACCTCCATTCATTTTCAGTATTCTGGGGTTTTGTTTAAATCTTCAGCTTTAACCCTTTACATTCCCTTCATTAGCTGTTAACCAGCTAAGGAGCAAGTTACAGGTCAAACCAATTTTTGAATTTTTAAGGCTTTTTCTCCTAATTTACTTTAACTATGAGAAGAAAAACGACTCAAGTTTATGATTCACTCCGATATCACGTGACTGCTGAAAAAGCAACTGACCTCAAAGCCATGCAATCTGCTGTGTAGTTGGAAGTCAACCGACAAGTCAAACCAAGTGGCGTAAACTCTCCAGAGATATTTGGTTTGTCAGAGCTGATTAGACCCACGGAGGCGTAAGCAGACACTCTGGGATAACACGTGGTGGCGTTGAGTTGAGCCGTTGGCCTCAGCCTGTTTACTGGGCAATGTGTTAGGACAGGGAGTATGAAGCAGAGAACTCGTACGGATGGAGATGATGGTTGATTTCTCTCACACAAGTCTCTCTCTCTTTCTCCCTCTCATCCTATTTAATTACACTTTCTATTTGATTTCTCAGCCAAATCTTATTATCTGGTAATTGTGTTTGCTTGTGCAGGCATGCATGAATCTCTTAGTTTAAATCTGTGTGTACACAAGAACATTTGTTATAATGGCAGTATGTTAGAGACACATGTTTGCATGTTGACATAGAGCAAAAGAGAGAGAGAGAGTTTGTCTGTGTCTGTTAGTGTGGGTTGTAGAGAAACACTATGGAGCTTTTCGTCACAGCTCATCACACCGCGACATCACACAACACGATGTGACAGCGCACAGTGCAGCTCAGCAAGTGGCGCTGGGATTTTAATTGATGTTAAAACCACCAAGTACCCAGAACGCTTATGGGTACCGTGTATTGAGAGAGAGAGTGAGAAAGAAATGGTATCTGCACTACAGGATCATTCTCAAGCAAGGCAACCCAAGAAGTTTAATATTGACATTTTACAAACATGTTCAGTGTTTCATGGGAAAAGGTATCCTCTTTGGATAGATACATTTTTGTCAGTTGTGAAGATTTTAATGCCTGTTCATGACATGTGGTCACATTTGTGGTTACACTGCCAGTGACTCATGGTAAACTCAACTCAGTAAGGTAGTATGCCAGTGTTAGTAGATAGAAAATATCCCAAACAGCTGAGGATCAACATTTATCATGCCAAGAATGGCAAACATTACTATTAGCTATTTAGAGCTCAAAATGAGCGCACTGCCATGATAAATTACCAGGAATAAAAGCAAAGCATGAAAACAAACGATGCCAAACAATTTTAATACTACAAAATATTTAAAAGCTTTTAATCTGCATTTGGATCTACACTTGCATCAAAATACTGTACACGTAGTGATGCATAGTCACAGTCACGTGTCATTTAAGTGCAGTTCATGAGAAAATCCCCAAAATGCCTACCTCACAATGTGTTTGAGATTTTTTTAGAATTTCTTGAGCTGCACCTCTAAGATTACTCCAAAGGTTTTGAGACAAACTAACAAATGGGACTGAAAACTTTGGTTTTAGGTAATACAGTAAGTTGGCAAAGCATGTCTTGATCTATGGGCTTTAATTAGGTTTAGACAGGACTAATAGCAACAACAAACAATATTTTTGACCGTTGCAGTTATTATAGATATTAAAGGGTTATGCTGAATTTTTATTGAAGATTAAGGCTACATGTGTATGTACTGGAATAACTGCTATACAATTCAGCTCATTCAGTTGGTTAAGTACGTTTTATCCTGAAGGCAAGCAGCAACATTAATCTTGTGTCCTTACACTTCACCTTTTTCGGCCTTGTTCCCTTCAGCCTCCAAACTAGTTAAACCCAAATCCTCTGCATATGACCCTCCTTAATCTTGTATTAGACCAAAGTGATCCTCTGTTAGCTCAGTGCATTGAGCTTATTACATGATGATGAATCTCTCACACTGAGTTAAGTCATTTGGATAGGAAATACAGAGGTGCACTGGGGGAAATTAGCATCGCTTTAGCTTAGCCTACCATAGCTTAGCCTGGCAGGGCTATTGAAAAAGGCACTTTTTGGCTGACAACAAAGCTAATATTAGCTTAGCATTAGCGTTAGCAAACAGGGGGCTTAATCAGGCTGCAGGGCTGTCAGAACGTATAACCACATGCTTCCAAGGGTCCCTTTGGAGTTATAATCCTGGGTCTCGGCAGGCGATGACCTCATGGGCTGGACTGGTGCCTGTGGGAGGATTGGGGAAACTGTGTGTGTCTAGCAGGCCACTCACTGAGATTTCTGTGTGTGTTCTTTATGGCTGATTGTTTTATTGAGGCATACGACACAGAGACTCTACTGACACCGGCGAGTTGAACTTTGCAAACATGCACAGGAATAGAATTCCAGCTGTTTTGTTTGGGCATTTTTGTGCAGTGTCTCATGGAGATGCAGTGTGTGGAAGCCCCAGGATATGAGAGCAATGATATTTCAATTGTCTCCGTGCCACATTGCATTAACAGTGTGCGTTGTTTTTCCTCATGGCTATGAGATAATTGAAAAGGTTAACCTGTCAGTTTTATCTTATGTTATTTGTCTTCCCTCAGACTAAAATAGTGGCCAAGGACATCTGTGACTGGCAAGATGGCACGCTCACTCGAGACTACTATGACCAAAAGGCCATCTTGTACACAGAAATTATGACAGTGCTGCTACAAAGCCAGATAGCATGTTACTGGGAGCAGGGTTATGGCAACCTCCAGCAGCAAGAGAGGAAAACATAATTTCTGCCAATTAAATGTATTTTTATTGCACTTGAACTGTGTCAGCAAACAAAAAGGAATCACTGGGGACTTACGTTGCCTGCCTTTTCCCTTGACCCATCATTATCGGTTCCTAGAATGATAATCCAAACAGGCCTATAGCCCAGGCAGACCACCCCTTTCATAGAGCATAGATCCAAGAGAGGGGGGCTTTGGGGTTAAAATAACTCCACATCTTCACACAGAAAGCTTTGGAAACTGGAAGTCAGTTGACTTGAGTTAAATGCACACACACGCACACACACACACACACACACACACACACACACAGACACAGACACAGACGGTAAGCACAGGGACTCTGGAGGCAGATTGCTTTGCTGTCAGTGTCGGGGACTGTCAATAGCTCCAGCCAGCCATGGGCATCATCAGCCAGAGAGACCCAGGACTCACTGGCTGCACTGAGCTCCACAGCAGAGGCAACCTGTCAGCGTGATGCAGAAGTCCTCAGGGTTCGGGAGTTAAAACTCTTTATGAAACATACTGTACTGAGAGAGCTTTGCTGATGGCTGGTATGCAGAGAGGGTGAAGCCAGGAGTCATGAAGACAGGACATAGGTAGAGCAAGAGATAGCTACTAAACTAAATGCTGCAGCTGAGATGTGCCAGTGGAATGGAAGTTTAACGTGAAGGGTTGATGGGTTGAGACCATCATAGCCATTTTTAGTTTGATTTCAAAATGACCTGCATACATCCATAAAAGTTAAATGTGGTACATTTGCTGTTGATTCAACAAATATTTAAACAGCAACTGACATCAGCAAGCAGAGAGGATCCCACCAGGCAACTTTAAAGCTTAATAACTGGCTAGGTTTATTGTTAGAATAAAAAGCATTGCACAAGAATAAACCAGAAATGTTCAACTATTCATGGTTTTAGTGTCATTAATTGATAGGAACTGTGTAAAATATACTGCAGTTTTGCAATTAAGCACAAATTAGGGCTAGATAGAAATAATGTTGCAATATGTAAAAAAAAAAAAAAAAAAAATTATTTTACTAGGAACGTGCCCTTTTAACTTCAGCAGCTACATTTGTAAGTAAAGAAAGAGCAGCAGATTTGCTCAGCAAATGTAGCATCAGTTTCTTCTATTGTGTTTACTCATGTATCTCTCATATTTAAAGTTAAATGCAAAAATCCACTCAGGACGCTTGTTTTGTTTTATGCTAAGCAAATGAGTCCACCATGAGATCTACTGTGATGGGTTCCTTTGCTGTGAAGGCAGAGCCTGTATTTGAATCCATTAACCAAAATGTAACTAAATGAGGCTAAATTATGTTATTGTCAGAATAGACAGACACAAATATAAAAGTGAAATTTGCTATATTTAATTTTCTATCAATAGCAATAACATAGTTTAGAGATTCATGGGCTCATTTGATATCTTGTTTGATATCTTTATATGTGTGTTGGAGTGTATGTGTACGCTCTTGCCCTGTGGATGTGTATGTCCATCCTCTGTCCATGAGAACCAGCCCTCTGGACTTCCAGCTGAGTTCACAGATCCAAAGTCGAGTTAATCTGGTTTTACCTTCAGCCCCAAAAACAACACAGGAGTAATCCAGGAACAGCTGTAATCAACCATGAAACCACTGATGGCTGCATGTTAGCTGGGGTCAGGGAGCACAACAGGAAGAGACCTCGAGAGAACACTGGGACATTGAACTAATAGTCATAAATGATGTGGATGTGGTGTGGATATACAGTATATGTGCTGCCATGTTGATACACAATATGGATCACTACAAAAGCTTTATATTCTATCTTAGAGTTAGTGATCTCTCTAGTTTTTTCTGATCTCTTCCTCTCTAAAGCAATTAGATTTTCACAAGCATACATTAGCTAAAATAGTTTAGTAAACACATGATTTGATACTGCTTGTAATGAATATTTTTAACTACAAATGGCCCATCTATTCTATGCTATTCTATTCTGCTCCCTACGACGTCCTGTGTCATTTTCCAAATTACAAGCGTGCTTTCGGCAACAGGTCAAGGAATCTCTCTTGTTGATATTATCTGTCTGAAGTGAAACAGTTTGGACCACTGTCAGTGAATCTCTGTCTCATCACTCACAACAATTATATAAGGAGGCTCGGGACACTGAGAGACAGAGAGACGAGGGCAGGAGAGGGAGAGAGGGGAGAGGGTACAAACGATGAATAAATGAGTTAAGTGGGGAGAAGGGAATTTGTGCTTTCATCAGCCCCCCACCCCACCCCTGTTGGACAGTCGAGTGTATGCTATAAGTGCTCTCCCCCTTCTCCTTTCGCTTCACTGCTTCTACACTCATCTCCCAATAGAAACTGCTCCGTGGCATTAAATATGTAAAATTAGCATTTTAAGTAGAACACATTTCTGTGTCGTGCCCCGCTCTCCCCCCTTTCCCCCTCTGCCTGCCGCCCAGCCCTGAGCGCATAAGCCACACAAACTCATTCATGCATATGATATGCATTTGGTCATCTCCATGGTAACACCGGTGGGGGAGGGGAGGGCCTCGAAGATAGAAGGATGAAAAGGTGTAGTCATTGAAAGTGGATCAGATTGTATTTATTT